>OZ014519.1:595238317-595550551 GCA_963966055.1 Lathyrus aphaca
AAGAAATGAAGAAACCTGCAAAACCTGCATAATTTGTTGCACTCACGGTCGTCACCTAGGTGTCACGACCGTGACACCCCAAAAGAAGCAATCACGACCGTGATGACCTTGTCACGACTGTGACACTTAAAATTCAAGGGACACGAACGTGATGCCCTTGTCACGACCGTGACAAGGGAAAAAGGAGGTTATTTGACTGAGACTACGTCAAAACATTACGTGCACATGGTCTGCCTATTTTTTAGCCACGTTCCTATATTTTCTCAGCTGCTTCAACGAGGCCCAATGCAACAAGTCCAAACCACAAGCCCATTAATTGTTCTATAAATAGCTTAAGTTTTATGAACAATACACAGAGCATTTTTTTATCAATTTCCTGCGGAAGCTCTGCCGAATTATTTTACAACCCTTTTATTTCAGCATTATTTTCAGTATTCTATTTTCATTGTATCCAAACCCAACCTATAACAATTTCCAACATCAGGAAATTGTTATAAAATTTACTTGTTTCTAAACCTTCAGAATTTTATTTTATTTTCGATTCCGCCAAATACTCCGAGCTTTCCGGTCTGTGGAAGAAGGAGTCTGCCATTTTATTGTTAACCAGGTTTTTATTATTTGCAATTTAATATTTATGTTATTTATTTATTTTTCTGCCATGAATATTTTGTTTACTGTTTCTCTGCCTCTGTCTGGTTCAACAAAAATGAGTAGCTAATTACCTTAGGGCGGTATGTAGTTAAAACAAACTTAATCGGTAAAATTAACCATAGGCTTAAAATAATTAATAGCTTAACATTCTGGCTAATACTTTTTATTTAAAATCGACCTTTTCGTTACGAGAGTAAGGAAAGAGTATTAGGTTAGGTCAAGACCACGAGAGTGTGAGATTTTAACCAGATAGCTAAAGTTAGGCATTTAAATTAAACACAACGAGAGCGCTTTAAAATAAATTAGAATTACTAAGTTTCCAAAAATTATCTCTAAACACTTATGGGCTAGCGAGAGCAGGCATAGGGCTTTAGGGGTAAGATCTGAGATAAGACCACGAGAGTGTGAGTTGAGGGTATTTAAACTGGTAACCTCTACAGAATAGTTTAAGTGAACACCTTTATAAGCCTAAGTTAGATTGACCCGCCTAAGTTAGTATAATTACATACCGACCGCCTTAGTATTATTTTATTAAAACTTAAATTAAATTCCCGCCTTTAATATTTTAAAAACAACAAAAAATCGTGACAACCCTTCACCTTAGCTAAACTAGAAGTTCATCTAGCACTAAGTAACCATAGAGTCCCTGTGGATCGATAATCTTAAATATTACTTCGATAGGCTGTGCACTTGCAGTTAAGATACCGCTAGACACATAATTAGACACGTCTTTAGCCCATCAGTAATTACTTCGTAAATTACTCGGCGATTGCTTAACATAGACCTAAAGTTGTCCCGATTCGAATTAAGATCCACTTGGATCCGGTTGCCTCGATTTTATTATTCCTTGTTGTGGTTGTGCTTGATTAAGTTCATCATACCACTTATATTGTAAATATTATAATATTGTGAATATAATTGTTTAAATTTAATCTCTCGCACCTTATCCTTTTACTTTAATCTCTTGCTCCTTTATCTCCTTTATTATGCTTTATCATATAATATCATATATCATTTGTTTATATTCATATTGTTGCTTGTTTTTTTTGTCCATTTGGATATCAAAACACTAATAAAGAATTGAACACTTAAAAGACTTGTGACTTCTAATTCTGGACTAATGGTTACTATCCCGAGCTTTTTGGAGAATGGACTTAGACTTTAAGATCTTCCCCTTGCTCAAGTTGGAATGGATTAGAAACCTCGGCCTCAAGTTACTTCATTAGCCTTTGAAGAGGGAATTCCGAACTTTGAAGATTTGTGCATATTATGGTTTGGTAAACTCTTTCCTTAACTTTTAATTCAAGCACTAGGATTAGTCCCTTCATCTCCTCCCCATTCTTTAATTTTCAAAACTTCTCTCTATTTCAAAAATCTTCTTGTTTTTTAAACTTCAAACACTTTCATAAATAAACCTTGACTTAGGTTAAACGATTTTTAATCTTTTTCACTTTATTTTCTTAATCAATGTTAATTCATGTAAATATATCAAAAACCATTTTCTTACATACTTTAAAAAATGCAAACCCACTCAATTGTTTTTGTGCTTTGTGCACCTTTTCTTTTTTCACATGTTTAGATATGATTCATCTTTTCTAGCGGAATTATTCGCTAAAGGATGACAACTTATCTCTACATTTTAAAATCAATACAATTCATTTGTTTCTTTTCAAATTTTGTACCACGAACTACGAGGTTTTGATCTCGCATTGCACTTTGTGGGTACGTAGGCATAAGGCGTTAAAACCTTATCAAACACAAAATCATTAAAAAATATTCTTCTCCTCATCTCTTCAATCATTTTAAACAAACCAATTTCAGACCAAAAAATAATAAATATTTCAAAAGGGCTCCCGTGGAGTACCACGGACGAGTCGGGTGCCTAAAACCTTCCCGGTTCGTAACCAATCCCCTTACCCATTCTCTGTTTGTTTCTTTTAGCTTTTGCTTTTAGACTCCTAGGTTTTTATTCGTTCTTTTACCTTTTTCCTTTCGGAAATAAACAAAAGCGCGGTGGCGACTCTGTGTACATCGAGTTAAGTTAATCAATAGCTTACACTCACGATTTTACCGCTACAAAAAACATTGCCATTTATTGTTTTGTGCGAAAATAACAAAAATGAAAGACAGTGAGCAAAAAAAGATCGTTTGCAAAAGATGTCCATTTGTTCATTAATCATTCATTTGCACAAAATACAAATATGGACCTATTACAAAATGAGTCCTGACACCTTAGGCAAGATGTAGGACTTGATGCATGCTTAAACAAGAAATAATAATTACTCTGCAGAAGTAATCCTTATAATTTCCTGGGAAGACCAGTTGAGGACTTGCTGGCCTGGGACCCTTGGACGAATCCAGCTTTCCAGGTTGAAGTAATTTTCAGCCTCGTCTTCTACATTGTTGATTGCATCCGGGGTTAGCATTCCCCCACTGATAAACTTGGGAGCTTCAACAGCCTCCTCTTGGACCTTTCGGGTTGGTTTGTAACCCAACCCGAACTTGTCTTCCTTGACCTGAACTTGCAGCAGCTTGCCCCAGCCCTGGGCATTCCCGTCTTCAACATCCTTCCGAGCTTGCTTATAAGAGGAGATTGAAGTACCAGACACTTCAGCTATTGCTTCATTGACATTGAGGGCCTCAAACCCTTGGCTCATTGTCGCATGGATTTCTCCGTCCATCTCAATATACTTATAAGTAGCTAGATGACTGACGAAGATATCCTCTTCCCCACAGATTGTGATGACTTGACCTTCCCATTCGTATTTTAACTTCTGGTGAAGGGTCGACGTTAAAGCGCCAGCGGCATGAATCCATGGCCGACCCAACAAACAGCTATAGGCAGGCTGAATGTCCATCACGTAGAAGAGAGTTTTGAAGATCTGTGGGCCAATCACCACAGGCAGCTCAATTCCCCCAAGAACTAATCTTTTAAAACCATCAAAGGCTCTCACTACCAGGTTACTTGGACGCAGTGCAAGACTATCATATTCCATCTTGACCAAGGCTTTCTTTGGGAGAACATTGAGTGAGGACCCAGTGTCAACCAAGACATGAGAGAGAACAACACCTTTACACTCCAAGGTGATGTGCAAAGCCTTATTATGGTTACGGCCTTCCGTATTTAGATCAGCATCAGTAAAACCTAGCCCATGGCTAGTATTGACATTTGAAACCACTGTTTCTAGATGATTAACTGTAATCTCTTCTGGCACGTAAGCTGCGTGCATGACTTTGAGAAGTGCATTCCTATAAGCTTTGGAACACATCAGCAGTGATAAAATAGAGATTTTGGAGGGGGTCTGATGGAGCTGGTCCACAACCTTATAGTCACTCTTCTTGATTATTCTCATGAACTCGTCTACATCCTGCTCAAAGGATGTCTTCTGAGTTTTCTTGGTGATAGGCTCTTCAGGAACCACACTTTTGCCCTTAACCTTGGCAGCAGCTTCTGCTTCAGCATTGGTTCTTTGGAATTGTGAGGCAAAGAGACGTCCGCTTCGAGTGAAGCCTCTGCCTCCCCCACATTATCAAATTGTGGTGTAGAAATGTCAAGAGTGACTTTCTTTCCGTCGCAATACAAATCTGAGCCATAGTGCCAAGGCACGACACTGCTGCTATCATATGGAACTGGTCCTGGTACCGTGATAGTAACCCGACTGATTGATGCGGAAGAAGGAATTGAGACAGTCTGAGGTTCGTAATAAATTGTGACAGGAGGTCTGACCGGAGATGGTGTTGGTGATAAAGGTTGCTGATGTTGATGGAGATGTTGTTGTGAGTTGCTAAAAGAATCTGGAACATGGATTGTTGCAAGATCATAGTAAATAGTCATTGTGGAAATGTCTTCATTGATGGCTATTGTTGTTGTAGAAGGATGTGTTGAACTGATATTTGTTGAAGTTGAAGAAGGAATGATTGTTGATGTTGTAGAAGTATCTGTTGGAATGATTGTTGTTGAAGTTGTAGGAGTGATATCTGCTATATCTGATGAAATGATGTGTGTTGGTGTTGTAAAAGGAATGGTTGTTGATGTTGTAGGAGTGATATCTGCTATATCTGATGAAATGATGTGTGCTGGTGTTTTAGAAGGAATGGTTGTTGATGTTGTAGGATCTAGAACTGTTGAAGTGATATGTAAAGTGCCTTCTTTGATAAGATTGTTGATACCGGTCTTCAAATCTGCACAACCGTTGATAAAAGTCTTGCAAGCTTCGCAGTGGGCCTCACAACCCGGGAACACCCGGCATCTTAAAAGTTGGGCTTTAACCTCGGCCAGAGGTGTTTGGATACTTGCAACATTATCAATTAGGTTCATTGGTTGATCCTCCTCAATAGCATTTATCCTAGGCCCACCATGGCTAGGCATAGGATTCTTGGTAACGCTTGGAGGGGGTGCAAAGTTGACTGCCTTAGAATCAATAAAATCTTGAACCTTCATGTGTAAGGCTCTGCACTTGTCTATTGTATGGCCAGGTGCATTGGAGTGGAAGGCACATCTGGCATTAACATCATAGTTTCTTTGGAGATTCTGGGGATCTGGTGGGGCCAAAGTCCTCAATTCAATCAGATTGAGCTTTAATAATTGTGGAAGTAAGGCAGCATAGGGCATCGGAATAAGATAGATAACCCTATTGATTTGTGAAGTCCTTTGTTGAAACGGACGTTGTTGCTGATTGTTATTGTTGTAAGATCTCTGTTGAGGAAATTGTTGTTGCGGTGGAAAGTGTTGTGGTTGTGAAGGATACTGTTGTTGAGGCACTGGAGCTGGAATTGTGACAGCAACTACTGATCTTGGCATGTATTGAGGTCTACCTCTGCCCATATGCACTGAGTTGGTCTCACCTGTCCTACGAGGTCCTGCAAAAGGTTTCCTAGTATTGCTGGAACTAGAACCGTTGTCTGAAATTTTGCCCATCTTCAAAAGACTCTCAATTCTCTCCCCGGCTATAACTACATCCGCAAAGCTGGTGGAAGAGAAAGAAGCAAGTCTGTCAATGTAAGTCCCCTGTAGGGTGTTCATAAACATGTCGGCCATTTCTCTCTCAGACATCGGAGGCTGGACAGCAGCAGCAAGCTGTTTCCATCTTTGGGCATATTCCCTGAAGCTTTCGCTTGAAGACTGTGACATACCCATTAGGAGTGTCCTGTTGGGAGCCATGCCCAAGATATATTGATACTGGCGTATGAAAGCTTCGGCCAAATCCTTGCAGTTTCTGACTGTTGCTCTGGACAGGTGAGAATACCATTCACGGGATGCCCCGGTCAGACTGTCTTCAAAGTAGAACATCCACAACTTTTCGTCCATGGTATAAGCTTTTAGCCTCCCTAGAAAAGATTGCAGGTGAGTACATGGACAAGAGGTACTATTATATCTCTCAAAGTAAGGAGGCTTGAATTTGTGAGGAATCCTGACTCCCTCAACAGGGCCCATGTCCATAACATCAAATCCCAGAGAGTTTATGGACTCCAAAGATCTCAAATTCTATGCTATTTCGTCCAGATGATGATCGTAGGCTTCATCCCCAGCACCAATTACTGTAAACTTTTCCTCTTGGGGGTCTTCTTGCAAGGCACGACCTTTAGTGTTTCCTTGAGTATTCCTGATAACATTGACTTCAGTATTGAGGTGAGGCCCAAACTCTGGCGCATCTGTTCGTGGATGCCCATGATCATTGTTGCTAGTACCTCCTATACCTGGATGATTCTCTTCTGGAGTTTTCCGCTCGACTAACTCCCTTAATCTTTCTTGGCTTTGGGTCAACCCAGTCATTACTGCCATGAACTGGTTCATCTGAGCCCTCATCTCAGTTCTCTCATTAGCCATATGAGTTCCCACGTCAGTCAAATCTTGCTGAACTTGGTCCATCTGTAAGCTCGGAAGGTTGTTTCTTGTAGGATACCGGTGAACTCTGTTGATGGGGAAGTCCCTCCTACGAGAAATGTTTCCTGAAACAACAACAAAGTGAGAAAACAACAACAAAAACACCTACAAAACAAAGAATGAGGTTAGTATGCAATGCAGTATGTCTATATGTCTTCCAAGGGTATCCGGTTTGGTTCTTTGGTTTTGACATTCCAGACCTCTGGGGATGAAGATGTTGAAGAGAAATGAAGCCCATCAGAAAATCCAAGTAATGCATAAACCATACATTATAAATGCAAAAAGATACATAGTTTATGATTACAACAAGTTCCCATGGTGGGTCAAAATACAATAAAATCAACAAGAGTACAAACAAAATAAAGTACAAGTGCAGAGAAATCAAACATCCAACCCAAAGTCTTCCTCCTTGACTTCCTTCAGGAGAGTATCAGTCACTGGTCCAACTAGATGCTCTGTGATAGTCCTGATAAGAAGGTTCCTGGTGGCAATGGCACTTGGCAACTTTTTATACTTGTCTTGGTATTTTGATCTCTTCAACCCCGCCCGGAGTTTCAACTCAGAGATTTCCTTCTGTGCTGCTAATAAAGCTTCCTGACTCTTCTTCTCATTAGCTTCCAGCTGCTCTATCCTAGCCTGGTTCTTCTGATATTCTTGCAAACGAGCCTCAGTAATCCTGATCCACCTAGCCTAACTCTCCCCCAAGTAGTTCTCAGCTCTGGCCTTCTGAATCTTGGCTTCTTTGCAAGCATTCTTCAATACCAACTCCCCTGCTCGGGCTTTTCTAATGTAATCTTCTGTCTTCTCAATCTTTGTCATATGCTCGATCTCGAGCTTCTTTAACCTTTCATTGTCTAGACGACTATCATTCCTCTCCCAGAGGGTCTTCTTTGGAGCTTTAGAAAGCTAGGTATTCCTCTCTTTCAGCTTATCAAACTCTTCTAAACTGATTGTAGCTACAGGCTCTATTGTTGATGGCCCTGACACATCCTCCAGGGTGAATGACATGCGGGTGATATGTCCTCTGATGTGAGACCAATCAATGTACTGAGCTGAAGCTATGTTATTGCACTTGCCAAGAATAGTAGTCCCTTTTGTCTGAAAGTTATCCCAAGCCCAGGCTGCTTGTTGGATGATGACATGATTATTCTGAACATCACAGTAAAGGGTCTCCGGTAAATCCTGCTCTCTTGGTGGATGTACTAAGGCATACCCTAACTTCATTTTGAAAAGAAAAGGATTATAGTTGATGCAACCCTTCACTCCAATAAGAGGTACATTGGGATACTGCCCACAACTTGTAATTATGTCCCTGCCCTTAGTACTCTGGGTACACCACCTAATGTCTTCTGAAGTGAGAGCAATCATTCTCTTAGCCCAATTTCTTGACTGATGAGGATTCAAGAAAGCTTCTGTCTTTGGCAGGTGTCTCAATAACCAACAATAGAAGAGAGGTGCACAACATCTAACAAGTCTTCCCCTCTGCTTCTCATTTCTCTGATGCACTGAGTAGTAAAAATCCCCTAGCAAGGTAGGAACTGAATTCTTCAGCAGGAAGAGGTGGATAGCACTTTTGCTCACAAACTTTGGCTCGTCTGCAAACAAAATGATCCCATATATACTAAGGGTCAGGAGAGCACAAACAGTTTCCCACTTCCCAACTGTAGCATGATTGGTGCCCTGAGTGATCAAGAAGTCCAAATGGAGGCCTGGGATTCCAGCCTTGGTGGTCATATGCTGATCAATGATATTAGTTTCCAAATACAGAGCCTTAGCTATGTCATCATTCCTAGGAGCAGTCATCTCAGGGTTGAAAGGAATCCCTCTCCTGATGGGGACACCCAACAACATGGAAAATTATTCTAACAAAGGACCCAACTAAAAGTCTGGGAAGGTAAGACATCTGAGAGGAGGGTCATAGAACTGAAGGAAAGTGTGAATCATACTCCTCTGTGATGCATCTAAGTCCATGATCATATCCATGATACCACCATAATGTTCCTTGAATAAAGGGACATGATCAGGAGTGATAAGTGTCTGAATCTGCCTAATGTCTGCTAAAGAGGGCTCAAAGAAATGATAAGTGATGTTGCTCTTCCTGGATGAGTCCATACTGATAATGGATGCTGAGAAAATGTTGATGAAGACAACTAGAGAAGATATCAGCTGAAGAAGATCTCTGATAAAGATAACTGATGAAGATGGTTGAGTAGAAGAACAGTCAAAACCAAACCAAAGATGAAGTGGATACCCTATAAAACAAATAGACAAATGTTAAAATGATGCAAAATGATGTATGAAGAATGATATGCAAGGGTTTGTGATCAGGTGCTGGATTTGCCATTTTGCTTTGATAGGGTCCATGAGTGTTCATAAGTCCGGATGAAGGTCTGAGAACCAGTAACCAGATGGGGGACTCAAATAAAGAGTCACAAGTCCAGGGTTTCATAAGATCATTCCAAAATAGTGTAACCTTAACAATATCAGTAACAGGGTATGTTGAGGCCAAAGGTTCCTGCAAACCTGTAAACATTACAACCCACTCACAGGTATTTTTCTAGAACAGGGATCCTTAGACTTGGATCTATTATGAGAAGTGTAAACACTTCTAACCCGGAGGTACAATGTTTACATTAATCATAAAGGATCCTCCTCTAATTCACCTCAGATCCGAAATGGAATGGGAAAGAATATGAAGTCACTCTAATCCTATGTGTCACTCAGGCTCCCAGTGTGGAACCTTGCTCACTGAAATGCCCCCTCCCATCAAGGAAAAACAACAAATCCAGCACATGATATGATGATAATAATATGAAATGCATAAAACAATAAATGAAAGAGATAAGTAAATGCAGTAAATAAAGTTGTACAGAAAGCAATAAATAAAGCAATAAACAAAAAGCACACATAACACCCCCATAAACACAAATCAAACCAGCGCTAGGAGAAACCCACAAAAAGAACCAGAAACACTGGTTGCAAAGAATACATCCCCAACAGAGTCGCCAAGTTGTTCCAATTAATAACTAGAATTTATAACAATAAATATTTAAAATAAAATTACATTATTGACCGTTCAACTTATTTTTATGTAAATTTCAGAGACAATATTTGTAGATAAATATATTCAAACAAAAGAAAAAACTATTTTTTTATGCTAAAATTTTCCAAATTGCAACAACATTCACCCCCTGAACACGAGCCACCTTTTGGTTTGCTCCATTTTGCATTACAAAAATGATCGCATTGTTCCGGTGCAGTTGGACAGTAATTCGAAACGAAGCAAGCTTTTGCGTCATCTCCTGAAACGATCATTTTAATTTCCTTTTAATATACACAACAATATCCTTTCATCCAAGTGCTTTAATTAAATACATAACAATGAATGTGAAGCAACAAAATTTGAGTTTTATTAATAGATTATTACCTGCAACCATGCCTGAAGCAATACAAATAATCAAAATTGTTAAACAGAGAGACTTGTAGAATGCCATTTTGTTTTTAAATGTTAAAACAAGTATCTTGCAAGAGCCTATTTATAATGACTTTGGGAGTTAAATTAGAACATTAGGTTCAAGAAGTGAGAAAAAGGACATAAATGAATTTGAAAATAAGATACTATCAAGCTTTTAAAATTATATATTTTCATTTAAATCTTTTCACTTATTTTTATTGTTGTTTTTTAAATCATCCCATAAACAATATACAAAATTTCCAAATATTATTTTAATTATTTAATTTCTCAAATATTTGTTGGGATGGTTTTAAATTAGCATTAATACAATATAATGGTAGGACAAATTATTGTTAAGAATTAAACACCATATAAATATACAAGTTTTATACGGCATAATTTATTAAATTTATGTATCAAAAACACCATATTAAATTAAAATTTGATATGTTTTTGTAAAATCTCTTTTATTTATATTTTATTTTTGGATAAATAACATCTCTTTTATTAGTAAATTATTTTTTAGCAATTTATTAAATCGTCATAAATATTAAACAATGTTGATACTAGTTATAAAAAAGGGAAATGCTAACTATGCCCCAGGGCCCTAGTTGAAAAATTCAAATGGTAAGTTGAACATTATTTAAGAGATTAATAAACATAAATTTTCTAATTATATGTATTCAATGCACTGAAAATAGAAATAATCAAATTTCTGAAAGAATATTTTATGAATTGAAGAAAACATAGTTTCTTTATTTAGAATTCTTAATCAGTACCCTTAGGATATTGGTTAGCATTATCCTATAAAAATGATAATTTTATTTTATAATATATTTTAAAAATGAAAATTTATTTTCCAAATTGTTTTATGTAGATCCCATAAATAATCTACAAATACAGAGAATTTAATATATATATAATATTTTTATTATATATTTTGGCTACAATATTTTCAACAACTGATGGTACAAAATAAAATGTAAAAGTTTATGATTAGTTTTAAAATATTATTTATATTTTTCTAAGTTATATGGTGACAATTTCTTTCATATCCAACCATAAAATTTATAAATAAAGTTTTTTAGTTGTCCAAAAATGTAATACAACACTATTGTAAGGTTTAAATATTTTTTACTTTCTTAGCAACTAATTTTTAACTTATTTTATAATACTTTAATGATTTCATCTATAAATTAATTGTGTTTCCAAAATTGTTTTTGATACATCATTATGGAAATTTTTAAATAGACTGAAATATATTTCAAATAGAAAATAATCATATTTTTTTAAGTTAATGTGTTAGATATTATCAGAATGAAAATAATCTTTTAATTAACATATGAAATAAATATTTTATTCTTTATCTGATTGATATATTTTTTTCAGATTTTCTACTAACTTAAACTAAAAACATTAAATTTTAAGTATTATTTTGAAATAAATATTGGGCAACACTAGGATTTTCTCTATTATACGAACATCAGTATAAAAAATAACAAAAAATTTAAAGTTAAGAAATCAATCATTTGATATCTTTATTAATGATTAATAAATAAAATTTATTTTTCTATAATTTTTCAAGAATGTAATATCTAGACCTAAATAATTGGGTTAAAATCCAATCAGTTGCGTTTTTAACAAATTGTCTTAACCCCATAAAGTGTGATCTAAAAATAAGTGTATTGTCTACTAATAAATATTAAGGATAAATTTGTTTTGAATTTTTTTAAAAATGATTTTTATAGTGTAACATAATTTTGTGAGAAAAAAATATTTACAGGGAAACTTTTCAAAAAAGCTTCAATTAAAAATTTGGTTTGAATAGTTATTCTTAAAATGTTATTTTAGATATTTAATCATTTATCGAAAAAAATTTGGATATAAAAATTTCAAAAAATTACTTAATTTTGAAGCTATTTCAAATATATTTTCATGAAAATCATTTTTAAAATACAATTATTTTTCAAAAAATTTGATTTCGACTATATTTTAATCTTCAATAATGTATATTTATGGTGTACGATGTCAAAATTAATCTTACAATTTAAAAAAAAAATGAATATAGAAAAACTTGTAATATTTTGAAAAACGGTTTTACAAATTCCATTTTTGAAAATACGGAGAGAAAATCCATTTTTAAAGGTAAAACAAACAGGCCCTAATTTATGCATTAAAATGATTTTATGAATTAGTTTTACAAAACCTAACAATTTCTTCTATCCATGAATTGTATTTCTTAAATTAGTTCTTGTTATTCAATTGTGGAAATTTTAACTTCAAGGCAATATATTTTTAATGGGAAATCCTTCCTTTTATTTCAAAATTATTGTGTCTAATATGACGAGGATTATAACATTAGACTAACTTATAGAATAAATAATAAATATTAATTAGGCTAAGTTTGAGAACATTTAAATATTCTTGTAAATTAAACCACAATATTAGCTTTTAAGTATTATTTTAATTAAAGATTTGGGCAACACATGAGCTTTGCTCTAAGTTATAAACACCAGTAAACAAAACAATAAAATATAATCTATGGTTGAAAAACTCATTTCATACTTTACTAAATAACAATAATTGTTATTTAGTAAAAATATTATAACTTTTTTTCCACGATGTAATATATTGAGCTAAATCATCGGTTTTTTAAAATCCAATAATTGGTATTTTTAACAAACTACTTCTGTTTAATAAATATTAAGTTACTCTTTAACAATTTATTTTTAAATTATTTTCATTATTCTTTAAAAATTTCATCTATAAATTAATTGTATCACCTAAATTAAATTATTTGTTTTCGTTCCATTGTGTTTGATATCATGAGGATGAGAACATATGTCTAGTTTATTAATAAATATATTAAATATTCATTATAATTTACATATTTTTATTATATGTGATCAAATAATTCGATGTGATTTTATTATAATTCAAACCATTTTATTAAATAATTTGATGATATTTTATTATTATTTAAACTTCGGTGTTAGCTTTTAATTATTATTTGAAGAAAAAAATATTCGACATCACTTGCATTTTTTATTATTACCTAAGGCTAAAACATGTCGTCATCGGATAAAGATTTATTTGATATTTTATTTGAAAGAATATTAAATGTGATACATTAAAAAAAGTTTATATTATAGTTTCAAAGTCTCAACAAAAACAAAATATCATACCTTTTACTTTAAGAGAAATAAAAATACTTTGTGATAAGAAGTAAATGGTAGATAATTTTTAGAACTTAGTGATGTTGTTTTTGAAATTAATTGTATGCCTATAATTATAAAATCATTAACAATAAGTAATTAAAGAATGGGTAAGTACAATAATTAAATTTAAGTTTAGTGTTGAGAATTATTAAATTTTTTGTTCCAATTAATAACTAAATATTTAAAATTAAATTACATTATTGACCGTTTAACTTATTTTTATGTAAATTTCAGAGACAATATTTGTAGATAAAATATATTCAAACAAAAGAAAAAACTATTTTTTTATGCTAAAATTTTCCAAATTGCAACAACATTCACCCCCTGAACACGAGCCACCTTTTGCTTTGCTCCATTTTGCATTACAAAAATGATCGCATTGTTCCGGTGTAGTTGGACAGTAATTCGAAACGAAGCAAGCTTTTGCGTCATCTCCTGAAACGATCATTTTAATTTCCTTTTAATATACACAACAATATCCTTTCATCCCAGTGCTTTAATTAAATACATAACAATGAATGTGAAGCAACAAAATTTGAGTTTTATTAATAGATTATTACCTGCAACCATGTCTGAAGCAATACAAATAATCAAAATTGTTAAACAGAGAGACTTGTAGAATGCTATTTTGTTTTTAAATGTTAAAACAAGTATCTTGCAAGAGCCTATTTATAATGACTTTGGGAGTTAAATTAGAACATTAGGTTCAAGAAGTGAGAAAAAGGACATAAATGAATTTGGAAATAAGATACTATCAAGCTTTTAAAATTATATATTTTCATTTAAATCTTTTCACTTATTTTTATTGTTGTTTTTTAAATCATCCCATAAATAATATACAAAATTTTCAAATATTATTTTAATTATTTAATTTCTCAAATATTTGTTGGGGTGGTTTTAAATTAGCATTAATGCGATATAATGGTAGGACAAATTATTGTTAAGAATTAAACACCATATAAATATACAAGTTTTATAAGGCATAATTTATTAAATTTCTGTATCAAAAACACCATATTAAATTACAATTTAATATGTTTTTGTAACATCTCTTTTATTTATATTTTATTTTTGGATAAATAACATCTCTTTTATTAGTAAATTATTTTTTAGCAATTTATTAAATCGTCATAAATATTAACCAATTTTGATACTAGTTATAAAAAAGGGAAATGCTAACTATGCCCCAGGGCCCTAGTTGAAAAATTTAAATTGGTAAGTTGAACATTTTTAAGAGATTAATAAACATATTTTTTCTAATTATATGTATTCAATGCACTGAAAATAGAAATAATCAAATTCCTAAAATAATATTTTATGAATTGAATGAATTGAAGATAACATAGTTTCTTTATTTAGAATTATTAATCAGTACCCTTAGGATATTGGTTAGCATTACCCTATAAAAATGATAATTTTATTTTATAATATATTTTAAAAATGAAATTTTATTTTCCAAATTGCTTTATGTAGATCCCATAAATAATCTACAAATAGAGAGAATTTAATATATATATAATATTTTTATTACATATTTTGGCTACAATGTTTTCAACAACTGATGGTACAAAATAAATTGTAAAAGTTTATGATTAGTTTTAAAATATTATTTATATTTTTCTAAGTTATGTGGTGACAATTTCTTTCATATCCAACCGTAAAACTTATAAATAAAGTTTTTTAGTTGTCTAAAAATGTAATACAACACTATTGTAAGGTTTAAATATTTTTTACTTTCTTAGCAACTAATTTTTAACTTATTTTGTAATACTTTAATGATTTCATCTATAAATGATTTGTGTTTCCAAAATTGTTTTTGATACATCATTATGGAAATTTTCAAATAGACTGAAATATATTTCAAATAGAAAATAATCATATTTTTTTAAGTTAATGTGTTAGATATTATCAGAATGAAAATAATCTTCTAATTAACATATGAAATAAATATTTTATTCTTTATCTGATTGATATATTTTTTGAGATTTTCTACTAACTTAAACTAAAAAAAATAAATTTTATGTATTATTTTGACATAAATATTGGGCAACACTTGGATTTTCTCTATTATACGAACATCAGTATAAAAAATAAAAAAAATTAAAGTTAAGAAATCAATCATTTGATATCTTTATTAATGAATAATAAATAAAAAATTTTAAAATTTATTTTTCTATAATTTTTCAAGAATATAATATCTAGACCTAAATAATTGGGTTAAAATCCAATCAGTTGTGTTTTTAACAAATTGTCTTAACCCCATAAAGTGTGATCTAAAAATAAGTGTATTGTCTACTAATAAATATTAAGGATCCATTTGTTTTGAATTTTTTTTAAAATGATTTTTATAGTGTAACATAATTTTGTGAGAAAAAATATTTACAGAGAAACTTTTCAGAAAAGCTTCAATTAAAAATTTGGTTTGAATAGTTATTCTTAAAATGTTATTTTAGATATTTTATCATTTATCGAAAAAAATTTGGATATCAAAATTTCAAAAAAATTATTTAATTTTGAAGCTATTTCAAATAGATTTTCATGAAAATCATTTTTGAAATACAATTATTTTTCAAAAAATTTGATTTCGACTACATTTTAATCTTCAATAATGTATATTTATGGTGTACGATGTCAAAATTAATCTTGCAATTTTGTGAGAGAGTTCCCTTAGTTTGGAGAGAAATGGATTAAATATGGTTTAGGTTTGGGGCCCAAAAAATTAGGTTTGGGATCCAAAATTATGGTTTGGCAAAGTGATTAGGATTTAGCAATGGGTTTAGGCTTGGATAAGTGCTCTAGATCCTTCTTTTTAATTCAAATTAATAAAAATCAGAAAATTAGAAATTGGAACCAAATCACATATGCTGAAAATGCTGCTGGAATTCAAAATTCGCAGCCGTTAACCGGTTAACCAATACGTTAACCGGTTAACGCTAGTGAATTTTGAATTTTCCCTCCTTTTGGTGGGAAACCTCAGGAATCACCCGACGCCAACCGTTTTGATCTGATTTTGATCTTCAATCCTTTTTAAGGCCTTTGACCATGATATTAACCTTGTAACATGCCTTGTGAGCTTTGAATTTCCCTGATAATTGATTAAATGCTTTATGCTGGAACATGCAAGTGCTATGCCTCATCTTTCTATGCAAAAATGGTAAAAACATGACATGCTGATGATGATTATGATATGATGATGATTATAAACAGGAGAGGGCAAATTTAGGGTGTTACAGGTTATTCTGACCGACGCTTTATCCTTTCGAAGCTTGTCATGTTGTGAGTGATACAGACGAATTCAGAATGCAGTTGTTCGCTTATTCCCTGATTTTGCATGGATCGCCCTTTCGGGTTTTCAATCCACCAGGATACCCATTTTTGTCTGAGTTGTCCGATGTGGCTTTTCAACTCAGCGGGTGTACATTTTTTCAATTTTTCCCTTATTTTTGCCCGAGTGTTTTATTATGTTTTTGACTCGCCGGGATGCCCTATTTTTTCCTGGACTTACATTATGTTTTTGTGTCCAGCGGGTCATTTTATGCGATGTATTGTTTAACTGCATCTGAATTCACAGGAGACGGGAAGTCTTCACCATCCATAGTTGCGAGTATCAGTGCTCCACACGAGAAGACTTTTGGTTATTACGTAGGGACCTTCATAATTTGGTGTCCACTTGCCCCTGTGGTCTGTATGCGGAGGAAGGATTCTTTTCAGAACAAGCTCTCCCACTTGGTATTCCCGAGGTCTGACTTTTTGATCAAAGGATTTCTTCATTCGCTTCTGATATAGTTGCCCATGGCAGATAGCTGCTAATCTTTTCTCTTCAATCAGACTCAGTTGATTGTATCGAGATCGGATCCATTCTGCTTCATCCAGTTTCACATCTATCATTACCCGCAAGGAGGGTAGCTCAACTTCAATAGGCAGGACAACTTCCATACCATACACAAGCTGATAAGGTGTTGCCCCAGTAGATGTTCTGATAGAGGTTCGGTACCCATGCAAGGAAAATGGTAGCATTTCGTGCCAGTCTTTATAGGTGACTACCATCTTCTGCACAATCTTCTTGATGTTCTTGTTAGCGGCCTCGACAGCGCCATTCATCTTTGGTATGTAAGGAGAAGAATTGTGATGTTGAATTTTGAAATCCCGACAAAGTTATGCCATCATCTTGTTGTTCAAATTGGAACCATTATCAGTAATGATTTGCTTGGGAACTCCATATCAACAGATGATATCCCTTTTCATAAATCTAGCTACCACTTGTCTGGTGACGTTTGCATATGAAGCTGCTTCAACCCATTTGGTGAAGTAATCAATGGCTACCAGGATGAATCTGTGACCATTTGAAGCAGTCGATTCAATCTTTCCAATCATATCAATGCCCCACATGGCGAAGGGCCAAGGTGAAGACATTACATTCAAAGAATTCGGAGGCACATGCATTTTATCTGCATAGATCTGGCATTTATGGCACTTTCTGGCGTAGGCACAACAATCTGCATCCATTGTGATCCAGTAGTAACTTGATCTTAATAACTTTTTTGCCATTGCATGTCCTCCGGCATGGGTACCGAAAGAACCTTCATGTACTTTGTTCATTAGGAGGTCTGCTTCCTTCTTGTCAACACATCTAAGCAAGACCATGTCGAAGTTTCGCTTGTACAAAGAGCCATCAGTATTGAGGAAGAAGCTACCGGCTAGCCTTCTTAATGTCTTCTTATCATTTGACGATGCCCCAGGTGGGTATGTTTGATTCTCCAAGAAGCACTTGATGTCATGGTACCAAGGCTTGTTATCAACGACAATGTCCACAGAGAATACATATGCCGGTCTATCCAGTCTGGATACCAAAATCCGAGGCACATAATTAGCAGCTTGTACTTTGATCATGGATGAAATGGTAGCCAAAGCGTCTGCAAACTGATTCTCATCTCGAGGGATGTATTCAAGCTTAACTGTTGTGAAGAAGGTCAACAATCACCTCGTATAGTTACGGTAGGGAATCAGATGCTCCTGATGAGTGTACCACTTGTCGTTGGTCTGGTTAATTACCAAAGCTGAATCTCTGAATACATTCAAGGTTTTGATCCTGAGGTCAATGGCTTCCTCAAGACCCATGATACAAGCTTCGTATTCTGCTTCATTGTTAGTGCAAGCAAAGGTGAGTATTGCTGAGAAAGGCATATGAACTCCCTTGGGTGTGATAAGTATTGCACCAACTCCACGGCCATTGCAATTAACTGCCCCGTCAAACATCATAGTCCATGTTTCTTCTGGGTCAGGCCCTTTAGTGTGAATAGGCTTTTCACAATCTTTTGCTTTCAAGAACATGATGTCTTCATCAGGGAAATAAAATCTCATAGGCTGGTAATCGTCAATGGGTTGCTCAGCCAGATAGTCAGACAATACACTACCCTTGATGGCTTTCTGAGAGGTGTACTGAATGTCATATTCTGTTAGAATCATTTTCCATCTAGAAACCCTTCCGGTAAGTGTTGGCTTCTCAAATATGTACTTGACTAGATCCATCTTTGAGATCAATAAGGTAGTATGAGTCAACATATACTGTCTTAGTCGGAGAGCATCCCATGCTAAAGCACAACAAGTTTTCTCGAGCAATGAATAACGTTGTTCACAGTCGATAAACATTTTGCTTAGGTAGTATATTGCATACTCTTTTCGACCAGACTCGTTATGCTGGCCCAACACACACCCCATTGACTCTTCTAATACTGTCATATACATGATTAGAGGTCTTCCTTTGATTGGAGGCATGAGAATTGGAGGTTCTTGCAGATATTCTTTGATCTTTTCAAAAACTCTCTGGCAATCATCGTTCCACCTGACTGTCTGTTCCTTTCTTAACAGCTTGAACAAGGGTTCGCAGGTTGAAGTGAGATGAGATATGAACCTTGAGATGTAGTTCAATCTACCTAAGAACCGTCGAACTTCTTTCTTAGTCTTAGGTGTAGGCATTTCCTGAATAGCTTTGACTTTATCGGTATCAACCTCAATTCCTTTTTCACTTAAAATAAAACCCAGCAGCTTACCGGAACATACCCCGAATGTGCACTTGTTGGGGTTCAACTTCAACTGATACTTCCTCAGACACTTAAACAATTTCAGTAGATTCACCAGATGATCTTCTTCTGTAAGGGACTTGGCAATCATATCATCCACATAGCACTCGATTTCTTTATGGATTACATCGTGGAATAATGTTACCATAGCCCGTTGATATGTTGCACCGGTGTTCTTCAGACCGAATGGCATTACCTTGTAGAAAAGCGTGCCCCGAGGAGTGATGAAGGTTGTCTTCTCCATGTCTTCAGGTGACATCTTAATCTGATTATATCCCGAAAATCCATTCATGAAAGAAAATACCGAGAACTGAGTTGTGTTGTCTACCAATACATCAATGTGAGGTAATGGGAAATCATCCTTCGGGCTTGCTCTGTTCAGATCTTGGTAATCCACACACATACGCACCTTGCCATACTTCTTAGGTACATGTACAATGTTAGCAACCCACGGCGGGTAACTAGTTACAGCAAGAAAATCGGCGTCCCACTGCTTTTGTACTTCTTCTTTGATTTTCATGGCCATGTCTGGGCGAGTACGGCGTAATTTCTATTTAACTGGCAGACAATCTTCTTTCAATGGCAGTCTGTGCATGACAATATCTGTATCTAGACCTGGCATATCTTGATAGGACCAAGCAAAGACGTCGACATATTCCCGAAGCATACTGATGAGCTGTTCTTTCACTGGAGCTTGCAGACTGGCCCCGATCTTCACTTCTTTCACATTTTCTTCGGTACCAAGATTGATAGTTTCAACTTCTTCCTGATGGGGAGAAATCACTTTTTCCTCTTGTCTCAACAACCTAGCCAACTCTTCAGGCAAATCATAGTCTTCATCAACCCCTTCATCTGCTTGATTAATCAGATTGTCGAAGTCATACAAGGTCATAGCAGTGTCGTTGTCGCTGCAAACTGGAGGATTATCTCTGCAAGGGTTGAGATTTGTTCATTTTAGTGATTGATTTTATTTTATTTAGAAAAAGTGTGAATGGAGTTATTATTGGAAAACATTGCCATTTATTGTTTTGTGCGAAAATAACAAAAATGAAAGACAGTGAGCAAAAAAAGATCGTTTGCAAAAGATGTCCATTTGTTCATTAATCATTCATTTGCACAAAATACAAATATGGCCCTATTACAAAATGAGTCCTAACACCTTAGGCAAGATGCAGGACTTGATGCATGCTTAAACAAAAAATATTAATTACTCTGCAGAAGTAATCCTTATAATTTCCTGGGAAGACCAGTTGAGGACTTGCTGGCCTGGGACCCTTGGACGAATCCAGCTTTCCAGGTTGAAGTAATTTTCAGCCTCGTCTTCCACATTGTTGATTGCATCCGGGGTTAGCATTCCCCCACTGATAAACTTGGGAGCTTCAGCAGCCTCCTCTTGGACCTGTCGGGATGGTTTGTAACCCAACCCGAACTTGTCTTCCTTGACCTGAACTTGCAGCAGCTTGCCCCAGCCCTGGGCATTCCCGTCTTCAACATCCTTCCGAGCTTGCTTATAAGAGGAGATTGAAGTACCAGACACTTCAGCTATTGCTTCATTGACATTGAGGGCCTCAAACCCTTGGCTCATTGTCGCATGGATTTCTCCGTCCATCTCAATATACTTATAAGTAGCTAGATGACTGACGAAGATATCCTCTTCCCCACAGATTGTGATGACTTGACCTTCCCATTCATATTTTAACTTCTGGTGAAGGGTCGACGTTAAAGCGCCAGCGGCATGAATCCATGGTCGACCCAACAAACAACTATAGGCAGGCTGAATGTCCATCACGTAGAAGATAGTTTTGAAGATCTGTGGGCCAATCACCACAGGCAGCTCAATTCCCCCAAGAACTGATCTTTTAAAACCATCAAAGGCTCTCACTACCAGGTTACTTGGACGCAGTGCAAGACCATCACATTCCATCTTGACCAAGGCATTCTTTGGGAGAACATTGAGTGAGGACCCAGTGTCAACAAAGACATGAGAGAGAACAACACCTTTACACTCCAAGGTGATGTGCAAAGCCTTATTATGGTTACGGCCTTCTGTAGTTAGATCAGCATCAGTAAAACCTAGCCCATGGCTAGTATTGACATTTGAAACCACTGTTTCTAGCTGATTAACTGTAATCTCTTCTGGCACGTAAGCTGTGTGCAGGACTTTGAGAAGTGCATTCCTATAAGCTTTGGAACACATCAACAGTGATAAAATAGAGATTTTGGAGGGGGTCTGATGGAGCTGGTCCACAACCTTATAGTCACTCTTCTTGATTATTATCATGAACTCGTCTACATCCTTCTCAAAGGATGTCTTCTGAGTTTCCTTGGTGATAGGCTCTTCAGGAACCACACTTTTGCCCTTAACCTTGGCAGCAGCTTCTGCTTCAGCATTGGTTCTTTGGAATTGTGAGGCAAAGAGACGTCCGCTTCGAGTGAAGCCTCTGCCTCCCCCACATTATCAATTTGTGGTGTAGAAGTGTCAAGAGTGACTTTCTTTCCGTCGCAATACAAATCTGAGCCATAGTGCCAAGGCACGGCACTGCTGCTATCTGTAACACGGTGGGAGAACTGACTTTAGTTATGTTGCGGATAGCAAGAGTCGCCACCGACTTTTATTGTATCCAAAGGAAAGGCATAAAAGAACAGGAAAGACCTTTTAAAAGATTTTTGGGTCCGGGGGGTAGGTTATGTAAAGGGAAGGTATTAGCACCCTTTACATCCATGGTTATCCATGGGCTCTTAATTACTTAGCTCACTTTGAATTGTTTTTGAAAATGTTACGTGTGTGAATAGAAATTTTCATAAGAGTTTGATAATGATCCATGTACGGATGCGTAAAAAACTTGTGTTTGAAAATTGTTTGAAATTGTGAAATGTTTGAAAAGTTTTTGAATAGTGAGCAAGTAACTATGCGAAACCTACCCTAAAATTTAAGTCTTTCTGTTCTTGAATCCTTTAAATGGTAAGACTATCCCTATTATTAAGGAATAGGTAGTCATTACCTTGGATGTAAGGGACAAGTGAAGGGTCGTCTGTTAATGTAGGCAACTGTGGGGTGTATTAAGCATTTTTGGAGGGACTGTCATCATTATTCGAAAGGGACCAGATCATTACGAAGGCAACCATTGAGGGACTTGATCTTTTACTATTAAGGGACTAGATGACTTTATTTTTGAGGGACTTTTGCTTTATACACCCTACTTGACCTTTTGATTAGGCAACAATGAGAGGTAACCCTAGAAAGTGAGATGGCGATCAAAGATCGACTTACGTGTGTGAGTGTTCAATTTAATATTTATCTTTTGAATTAAGTGATCTAAATTAATTTTAAATAACATACATGTTTACACTCCCTATGTTTACTAACCATGGCAAGAATATTCATAAATAAATAAACAATGAAAAAAAACTACGACTATTACAACGCTTTTGCAGTTACATTATAATAAAAATAATTAAATAAAAAATAAAAAATAAAATGAACCATAGCTAAAGGATTAGTGATAAAATAATTATAAGAAAGAAAGGTTAGTACAAATATACAAAAATATATAGAATTTAAAAGAACATTTTTAAATTAAATAAGCAATTTTTAAGAATTTTTAAGAAATAAATAATAAAGGAATTATAATAATGATAATAAACAATATAATAATTATTTAAAAAAAAACAAAATTAATTATTTAATTAGGTATTAGAAAAATTAATTAAGTTAATATTTAAAATTAAATAAGAATTATGGTTAGAGATTTAAAAATAAAATTAGGGTTTATAATTTGAATTACAATATTAATTTGATTATTTACAACAATAAATATATAATAATAATACATACATAAACAAAATATATTGCAAAAATAAAATACAAAGTTTTCTATTTTTATTTTCTTATTAGAATTATTATACTATTATTTTTAAAAGAAATTAATTTATAAAATATATAATTGAATAAATAATAAGAAAATAGAAGAAAATTAGGTTTTAAAAAAAATGGGGAGGCCTGGATTTGAACCCAGGACCTCCCCTTTACCTGAGGGAGTCAAAACCACTGGGCTGCGCACGCAGCTGATGACCTAAAGCCAGCAAACAAACATTATATGATAAATCAAGTGAATTAGTTGAGAAAATAAAAAAATTGCTGAGGATTGGGTTCGAACCCACGCCCTGATACCTACAGCCATCACCACCTTACCAATTGAGCCATGCGCGTTAGCTGATAACAAACTAACAACTATATATTATAAAAACAAATCAAATTTTGAATTCTGATTTCGCGCCAAAGCTGCTTCATCTTCAACCTCCTGACTTGCGAAATTACCTGCGAATTTATCCACCATATTTCCTGCGAATTCACCTGCGTATGAAACCTGCCAATCTCATATCATCATGAATATGCAACCATTCATCAAATTAAACACATGGTTATGATCACCACACTTCACACAGTTCATTTATGTCCTTAAAATTAATTTATATGGTCTAAATCAAAGAACCCTAAATATGGTTCAAGAACCCTAACAATGGCCGTTTTCGGTTTAAGCACTCATTCTTCAATTTCTTTGCCTAGAAAGCATCTACACATCATCACTAACACAAATATACAGTTAGAATTCATTATCATTGCATAAATAATTCAAATCGAAAAAAATAAAAGTATGAACAATATGCATTCGGGTTGGTCATATGAGCATGAGTTGAATGCGTTTGAGGGTTGGGATAGACTCAGTGATGTCCAAAGAACATGTAGCAACCTTTAAATTGCCTTGAAAGTGTCTCTAGCCAAGAATCCGAATGTGAGTTTTTGGATGAAATTTTGAAGTTTGCAATGTGTTCTTGAGGCTGTAAAATCGTCCATTTGAAGCTGCTTCATGTTGTATATATAGGAGTGGATGAAATTAGGTTAAGAGCTTTCACAAACTTGTGGATATTTGGACCTTTTAAGATTGAAAAATATTTGGTTTTAAGACTTGAAATATCTTGATCTAGCCTTGCTATTTTAGGATGATCCTCATTATTCTTGTATCAATCAAATCCAAATATAATTTATGACCTTCTAGAAAACAAATCAATTTAAATATCCCTTATTTTATATTTTATTTGAATTTAAAATGATTTTTAACATAAAAAATCAAAATAAATAAAAATAAAATGATAAAAAATCTGATTTTTGTTGACTTGGGTCGTGCATGAAGTCATAGTATGGATTGGGTCATCATATGGCAAGCCCATTTGGAAGAAATTAGTTTTAGACCTCCATTTTCTTCATAAACCAACCAAAAATTTCCCAACTTTGCAAGGGCACACATCCTTCAATTTTAATGCTATGAGGGTGTTCTTGGACATTTTGGAAAGCTTGAAGAGTCCTCTAACCAACCCCACTAGTTACATGTCCATATCTTTTACCATTCTCAAGTTATGCCCTTTTGAAGTTGTTGACTTTTTGTTAACTTTCAAAAGGACCTATAATGTCTTAGCTCATACCTTCCAAATGAAGCATTTTTGGGCTTGGCTTGTGAGACACAAAGTTGTAGAGAATTAAATTTCCTTCAAAATGAGCTTTGGATGGAGACTTGGTAATGAAGCATGTGAAAGTTATGACTGGTCAAAGTTCAGTTGACTTTTACTGAGGAAACCCTAATTTAGAAACTCCTGATTCTTGATGATCTGAAATCTCCTTGATGAATCATGATCAACCCTTGATCAAATGATGAATTTTACTTCATATACTTGATGTTGGCAAAAAATCATGAAGTTTGACTTTGGTTTAACCACAGTTGACCTCAGTTTGACTTTTTAACTGCTTTGACTAATTTTGACTTATCTGATCATCTGACTGAGCAAACTTTTGAGAAAAGTCTTGAAACTTGTCATGGGGGTTCTTACACACATATAAGATGTTATGAAGCTCACTTGAAGTCTTGGAAATTCATTTAGCCTGATTAAAGTCAAAACCCTAGTTTTGGATGCACTGCTTAGGAGGTGCATTGTATGAGGGAATTGTCAACTCTTCTGACCAATTGTGAACTTTGTGAACCTTGTGAACCATCATAAAATGTCTTGTGAACCTCATGGGAGGTATTGTGAACCTTGTGAACCTTGTGAACCTCATAAAGTGACTTGTAGACTTCATGAACCTCATGAAAGGTCTTGTAAGCATTGTGAATCTTGTGAACCTTGTGAACCTCATAAAGTGACTTGTAGACTTCATGAACCTCATGAAAGGTCTTGTAAGTATTGTGAATCTTGTGAACCTTGTGAACCTCATAAAGTGACTTGTAGACTTCATGAACCTCATGAAAGGTCTTGTAAGTATTGTGAATCTTGTGAACCTTGTGAACCTTCTTAGCACACAAAGTCTTGTATTGTGAGGGAAAATTTTGGGGTGCAACAGCTGCCCCTGTTCAATTTTCTGAAACCTGAGGGGTTAGATTGGTATATTTGCCAGTCGTGACCTGGAAGGTTGAAGGGGATTGAACACAAAAGCCCAAAAATTTGCACTCACCGGTGCGTAGACTGATATTGATGATTGGTTGTATATGCTTGAGTGGGCTTAAAGATGCCACTTGGAGAAAAATTCTTCAGGTACATTTCTTGGAGGATAAAGCAGTCCAAAAATATGAAGTTAAAATGATAGCTTTTAGGAGGATAAAGCAGTCCTGGGGTAATAATATGCTTTCAGAAGGATAAAACGTCCTGAGGAAGTGGCAACCTTTGGGAAGATAACAACGGCCCAAAGTAATAATATGCTTTCAGGAGGATAACAACATCCTGAGGAGATAATATGCTTTCAGGAGGATAACAACGTCCTGAGGTATAAGAAGCTTTCAGGAGGATAAAGCAGTCCTGAGGGAATAATATACTTTCAGGAGGATAAAGCAGTCCTGAGGTAATAGTATACTTTCAGGAGGATAAAGCAGTCCTGAGGTAATAGTATGCTTTCAGAAAGATAAACAACGTTCTGAGGTAGGGGTGATAGCTTTCAGGAAGATAAACAACGTCCCGAGGAGATAATATGCTTTTAGGAGGATAACAACGTCCTGAGGAAGGGGTAACCTTTGGGAAGATAACAACGGCCCAAAGTAATAATATGCTTTCAGGAGGATAACAACGTCCTGAGGAAGTAGTGATATACTTTCAGAAAGATGAACAACGTTCTGAGGTATGAATAAGCTTTCAGGAGGATAAAGCAGTCCTGAGGGGATAATAACTTTTGGGAAGATAACAACGGCCCAAAGTAATAATATGCTTTCAGGAGGATAACAACGTCCTGAGGAAGTGATGATATGCTTTCAGAAAGATGAACAACGTTCTGAGGTATGAATATGCTTTCAGGAGGTTAAAGCAGTCCTGAGGGGATAATAACTTTTGGGAAGATAACAACGGCCCAAAGTAATAATATGCTTTCAGGAGGATAACAACGTCCTGAGGAAGTGATGATATGCTTTCAGAAAGATGAACAACGTTCTGAGGTATGAATATGCTTTCAGGAGGTTAAAGCAGTCCTGAGGAGGTAATATGCTTTCAGAAAGATGAACAACGTTCTGAGGTATACGAAGCTTTCAGGAGGATAAAGCAGTCCTGAGGAAATGATAACTTTCAGGAGGGTAAAGCAGTCCTGATAATCACAAGTGGTTGATGAAGTCTGTTTGTTGAAGAATTAACCTGAAAACAAGGTAGCATTCTGTATGATAATATTAGTTTATGCATTATGTATGCATGTATAATATGATGCAATGTAGAATGTATCTATGGATATGTATATTATGGTATGATGTAAATGATGTATGTATGATATGATGTTGCCGGAAGCGTCTGGATATCTTCGTATAACAACTGCTGGCTAGGGAAAATAAATCCCGATTCGCTGCTGAAGAATATGAGAAACTTGTTCCTGTCTTGTTTGATAATATATTATACATAACCTCCCGTCTGCTGGGGATAGCAAGGTATACATAACCTCCCGTCTTCGTTCGATAGTAGGGTATACATAACCTCTCGTCTGCTGGGGATAGCAAGGTATACATAACCTCCCGTCTTCGTTCGTCGTACTCTTATTGGAAAGTAAATTCCCGAATATCCGTATGAGGATAAAAGAGATGGATATAAATTCCAGGGGAGATGTGACTTTATGAAGATGGATTTGCCCTACTGGGGATTTGTAACTGTCTTGTAGAGATGAACCGGCGAAGCTTTGTTGAAATCCTTCCCTCGTTCGTCCTTAGTAAATACTATGCATTTCTGGTAAACATCAATCATATTAAAAGCATACATACATTCAAACACAACCAATGGACGTTTTGCTTATGTAAATAGGGTAAAAGTAAATCAGGATTCAGAGGGAAAAGTAAAGCTGAACTTGAAAACAGAACCGTTTCAACTTCGAGAGTGTATAACCCATTGGATTTAAAGCTCCTGAGATTCTTAACTTTCCTGAATACCTTTCCAGAAATCCTCATAGCTGGATCTGAAGACATGATACTGACACCATCTGATACTACTGGCGTAGACAATTAATTTCCACCATGGCTTCTGCTGAGAATCCAATATCAAGGTAATACAATGAGAGGAATGTGTCTTCAAATTGTGATGGACCATATACGCTCCGGCTACTAGATTTGAAAAGAAAGCATTGCCCATTGGTTGAGGATGAATTGTCCCATAATGGAAGTATCTGAATGTAGTTACCTCAGGAGAACTAAGCAGAATGCCCCATAATAATATGCCCTTGACATCATGAACTTTGCAGTATTACCCTTGGTAATTCAAATATATGAGAAGAGCTGCCCATGGCTATTAAGCACTGTTGTATCTGGAACTGATTGCCCCGACTGATTTGAACAGTAACTTGGTATGCCCCCTTGATTAGGAAACAATGACCATGCCCCTGGCATTATGAATTCTGTAATGCTACCTTTGGCACTTCAGATAGATGAGGAGATCTGCCTCTGGCTGCTTAAACATAGTTGAATCTTGTCCTGATTGCCCCACATGAGTTAGGCAGTATCATGGCCTGCCCCCTTGATTGGGAGATAATGACTATGCCCTTGTATACATGGACTTTGATCCAGGAAGCAACTTTGTTCATCAGAAGGATTTTGGTTCATTGAACATTCATCCTGTAAGTTTCTCCATTTGTCAAACACTCAGGTATATGCAAACAAATATATTCAAAAATGCAATGCTTATGTCTGTCTTGAAGTTTTTGAAAAAGAAAAATTTTTTTTAAAAATTTTTTATTAAGAAAACTGTGATATTAACTCAAGTTTTATAATAAGCCCTAAAGGAGTCAGGATACCTTTATGTAGCAGTACGCTTTCGAACTAACCATGCTTCAGTTAGGACTTTTAAAGGGTTGTAACGTGGCCTGGTTCATGGTTTAAGAAACAAAAGATAAAGGCTCAAATTTATTTGTACCCAACCCATTCTCCATGATGTTCTTCCGTCCTATACTCAGTTAACTTATGCATTGAGGCTCAAATGAGTTTGGAATTGTAACACTGACATTTGTGATGGTTCAAATTTATTTGAACATTCAGTCATCTTTCTTTGTTGAGGATTCATAGTGACCTCTTTTTCTTTTGACTTTATTATCCCTTCTTTTTGCCTGAACTGCTTATTTCAAGGTTATAGTCAGCGGGATGTCTTAATGTTTTACTAAGTCTCCTTCATAGGTTTTGACTTAGCAAGACTGTTCTTTTGTTGGATATTGACTGTCAGGTTTAATGGTTATAGAGAACCATCATTAGTTGTGTACAACACAGATAATTAGCATATTTGAGTTAACCGAGTAACTACCCTGCCCCGGGTTATGAATAAGGGTTTTAATTTGTGCGAGAATAAAAACTCCTACTTCATAGGCTCAAAAGGGTTGACTAGGGATTAACTTCCTTATATCTCCACTGTTTAGGAATTGAAACAATGCCTGTACATCGTCAGCATAGTCTGTTCAAAAGCATACTGCATAAGATTATGGTATTGTTTTCGTCATCCTCCCTCTACAGGCTTATAGCTTTATCAGGAGTTAAATATCACAAAATAGAAATATGAAACATACTTCAACACATAGTGAAACAAATGGATTAATTCAAGACAAACATATGCAGTGCATTAATGAAAACAAAAGTTTAACATAATAGTAAGTGTTTAAACAAATAAAAGAAATTACAAATGAAAATTCAAATGTTGTCCCATCCAGTTGGTTGAATGTCCTCAATTGCAATCTGTGAACTTTGAGGAGCAGTATACTTCACCATGAAATCAAATTTACCACTTGGATGTCCCAAGGTGCCCCATATCTCAACAGGAACAGGTAGGCTTTCTTTCTGGCAACTTTGGGCAACTTGTCTTGCAGCTTTGGTGTTTGATGGATGATAGTAGAACTCAATTTGACCTTCTAGAGTAACCTCTAGGATTCCTTCGTCAATCAGGTCTTGAATCTTTTTCTTCAATGTCCAACAACTATTAGTATCATGTCCAGGACTATCGGAGTGATACCCACACCTTGCCTTGGGATTATAGCGAGGAGAGGAAGTTTTAGGATTTTGAGGAGGATTTTTCAAAGAAATTAGTTTCATCTCCAACAAGCATTGCAAAACTTGTGACATTGGAGTGCTGAACTTGATAAACTGCCTTCTATATTTCTTGTGTTGAGGTGGATTAACCTTATCAGGTCTTTCTTCTTCAACTGAAGACCAATCAATGGCAACCTGTGTTCTTACCTTCTTTTATCCTCATCTTCCTTTCAACCAAATCAGCTTGCTTTAACGGAGGTTGACTGACAATTAGATTCCTGACTCCATTACTTTGAAGTTTTTGGACAAAGGTTCTCAGCTCTTCTTGCCCCTGAGCTAAACTTTGGATAAGAGCCACCTGGCCATTCATCTGGGTCCTCATTCCTGTCATCTCAGCTTGTAGTTGTTTCAGCTGATCATCCTTGTTGTCCTCAGGACTCTTCTTCTTAGCCAGCAATGTCTTTAATTCATCCTGCCCCTTGGACAAGTTCAGGATCAACTCTTGGAACTGTGCATTTTGTGCCTGGAGATCCTTAACTGTTTGTTCAAGAGCCATTGCTGAAATAAACAGCGAGAAGATAAGAAACCTGTAACTGAGAAATCTGTGATGCAATGATATGGTATGTAAATGCGTATGCAATGTTTTCAAGGACCGCGGGATTTAAATTTGCTTAAAAAAACAAGAAGGTAAAATTTTATTAGTAATAAATTTGTTTTGCCTCTTGGGCTTACAGAAAATGAAATGTAATAAATACAAGAGATGGGGTTTTAAGTCTCCCATGGACGCTTCCTCTTTGTGGTGAGGTATGAGTTGAGATTCCGTTCCTCGTGAAGTTGCTTTGTTAGTTCTAGGATTCTTTCTTGGCTTGCTTTGTAATGAGCCTCGAAGGTATCCCCTTGCTCCTTCAACTGGATCCAGGACCTCTGTAAATCGTCCATGTCAGTAGGTATGTCTGGGTGAAGGATGGTATAAGAAGTATCTCCTTCAGCAACAGGCTCCATGGTAACTGGCAGGATAGCAGGATATGGCATCATGAGAGTTTGAGCACGAGATCGCACCCATCTGAGATAAGCCTCCATAGGAATAGTGTACTTAGGCTCCAGAGTCTTGCTGTCAACCTTGTTTACTTTCCCCCATGCTCGTATGAATCTTTGACGGTAACCTTGAAGATCGTTGTCATAGTCAAACACAATACCCTGAATCAACATGTCATGAGGACCATCACTCTGAGCGTAACCAAACTGTCGTAAAGCTAAAGAAGGGTTGTAAGTAATGCCTCCTCTTATGCCTAGAAGTGGCACATTAGGAAATTCCCCACAACGGTCAATGATAGTGACATTATCCATAGATCTGAAGCACCAATGGATATCTGAATGAGAGAGTGACACGATCCTTTTAGACCACCTGAACCCTTGTTCATTCTTCATCACTGAGCGAGGAAGGTGAGAAATAAACCACCTAGATAGCAAAGGTATGCAGCACATCAGAGTTCCTCGTGCCTTTGTAGTACGAGTATGAAGAGAGTGCAGGATGTCTCCAAGCAATGTAGGCACTGGATTATGACTCAGAAATATGTTGATGGCGTGTACGTCTATGCAGTGGTCTGGGTTAGGGAACAACACTAGGCCATAGATTAATAAGGCCAAGATCTCCTCAAGGGCATCATAACTCATAGCCTTCAAGAATACCTGAGCTTTCTCTATCAATACCTTAGCAAGAATACCCTTAACTCTGCTTCTCGTTTCTAGGACAATGTCTGATTTCTCCAGATGTAGAGCTGCAGCAATGACTTCAGGTTTAGGCTCTTTTTCTAAGCCTGTGAAGGGTTTCTGATCAAGTATAGGTATACCCAGTAGTTTAGAGAACTCTTCCATTGTAGGAACCAGTTGATAGTCGGGGAATGTGAAGCAATGGTGCTTAGGGTCAAAGAACTGAAACAAAACACTCATCATGTCTTCATTGAATCCTGAGGTGACTAGATCCAATAGGTGACCATGTCTCTTGATGAACTGGGAGTGTTCAGACACTTGAGAAACCAACTCTTTAAGCTTAACAGGTATCCCTACAAAGTTGATCCTGATAGTGTTTCTACGAGCAGAAGCCATGACCTGCAACAAAGAACAAAGATAAATCCTTTGGTCCTTGAAACGGTTAGTGAAAATGCTATGCTTATGATGCATGATGATGTCATGATGTTATGCTCAATCACAAACATGTGGCACACACAAACAAGTCACACAATAGCCCTAGGTTTAAAGGCTTGCATGAGGTTCAAAGGTAAGTACCCTCCCCTGAAGTTAGTTGGTTCATCCTGTCCTACAAAGTAACCAGGTTCTAAGGGATCTCAATATCATTGATCCTTCACAAGGGTGGTTGTTCAGTAGGCAACTTACTTGCCAACCAAAACCCTCCAAGTTTAAGATCTCAATGAGCGTAGTATCGAGTATCAACCAACTTCAGTCTGCACCAAAGCCGGTTATCTCACTACTTTTCTAAAGGCCAAGATGGGATAACTAGGGTTCTAAAAGTTAGTTAGTGCATTGACAACATATGGCAGCCTCATATTATCCTCAACTTGACTTAAGGAACATAAGCACCAACCAAGAAGTCACACTAACTATGGCCACCAGATAAACCATATCGGTATACGCCGTACAACTTCCTTGGTCTATTGCCATTTATCTAAGGTACACTAGATCCGGGTTAGGATCTTTCACACATAAGAGCCCAACAAGATAATATAAAGCAAACAAGGCAAACAATTTAAAGTGATCTAATTCCTAAGGGTACCCCTCTTTAATATTAGATCCCCAGCAGAGTCGCCAGTTCTGTAACACGGTGGGAGAACTGACTTTAGTTATGTTGCGGATAGCAAGAGTCGCCACCGACTTTTATTTTATCCAAAGGAAAGGCATAAAAGAACAGGAAAGACCTTTTAAAAGATTTTTGGGTCCGGGGGGTAGGTTATGTAAAGGGAAGGTATTAGCACCCTTTACATCCATGGTTATCCATGGGCTCTTAATTACTTAGCTCACTTTGAATTGTTTTTGAAAATGTGACGTGTGTGAATAGAAATTTTCATAAGAGTTTGATAATGATCCATGTACGGATGCGTAAAAAACTTGTGTTTGAAAATTGTTTGAAATTGTGAAATGTTTGAAAAGTTTTTGAATAGTGAGCAAGTAACTATGAGAAACCTACCCTAAAATTTAAGTCTTTCTGTTCTTGAATCCTTTAAATGGTAAGACTATCCCTATTATTAAGGAATAGGTAGTCATTACCTTGGATGTAAGGGACAAGTGAAGGGTCGTCTGTTAATGTAGGCAAATGTGGGGTGTATTAAGCATTTTTGGAGGGACTGTCATCATTATTCGAAAGGGACCAGATCATTACGAAGGCAACCATTGAGGGACTTGATCTTTTACTATTAAGGGACTAGATGACTTTATTTTTGAGGGACTTTTGCTTTATACACCCTACTTGACCTTTTGATTAGGCAACAATGAGAGGTAACCCTAGAAAGTGAGATGGCGATCAAAGATCGACTTACGTGTGTGAGTGTTCAATTTAATATTTATCTTTTGAATTAAGTGATCTAAATTAATTTTAAATAACATACATATTTACACTCCCTATGTTTACTAACCATGGCAAGAATATTCATAAATAAATAAACAATGAAAAAAAATACGACTATTACAACGCTTTTGCAGTTACATTATAATAAAAATAATTAAATAAAAAATAAAAAATAAAATGAACCATAGCTAAAGGATTAGTAATAAAATAATTATAAGAAAGAAAGGTTAGTACAAATATACAAAAATATATAGAATTTAAAAGAACATTTTTAAATTAAATAAGCAATTTTTAAGAATTTTTAAGAAATAAATAATAAAGGAATTATAATAATGATAATAAACAATATAATAATTATTTAAAAAAAAACAAAATTAATTATTTAATTAGGTATTAGAAAAATTAATTAAGTTAATATTTAAAATTAAATAAGAATTATGGTTAGAGATTTAAAAATAAAATTAGGGTTTATAATTTGAATTACAATATTAATTTGATTATTTACAACAATAAATATATAATAATAATACATACATAAACAAAATATATTGCAAAAATAAAATACAAAGTTTTCTATTTTTATTTTCTTATTAGAATTATTATACTATTATTTTTAAAAGAAATTAATTTATAAAATATATAATTGAATAAATAATAAGAAAATAGAAGAAAATTAGGTTTTAAAAAAAATGGGGAGGCCTGGATTTGAACCCAGGACCTCCCCTTTACCTGAGGGAGTCAAAACCACTGGGCTGCGCACGCAGCTGATGACCTAAAGCCAGCAAACAAACATTATATGATAAATCAAGTGAATTAGTTGAGAAAATAAAAAAATTGCTGAGGATTGGGTTCGAACCCACGCCCTGATACCTACAGCCATCACCACCTTACCAATTGAGCCATGCGCGTTAGCTGATAACAAACTAACAACTATATATTATAAAAACAAATCAAATTTTGAATTCTGATTTCGCGCCAAAGCTGCTTCATCTTCAACCTCCTGACTTGCGAAATTACCTGCGAATTTATCCACCATATTTCCTGCGAATTCACCTGCGTATGAAACCTGCCAATCTCATATCATCATGAATATGCAACCATTCATCAAATTAAACACATGGTTATGATCACCACACTTCACACAGTTCATTTATGTCCTTAAAATTAATTTATATGGTCTAAATCAAAGAACCCTAAATATGGTTCAAGAACCCTAACAATGGCCGTTTTCGGTTTAAGCACTCATTCTTCAATTTCTTTGCCCAGAAAGCATCTACACATCATCACTAACACAAATATACAGTTAGAATTCATTATCATTGCATAAATAATTCAAATCGAAAAAAATAAAAGTATGAACAATATGCATTCGGGTTGGTCACATGAGCATGAGTTGAATGCGTTTGAGGGTTGGGATAGACTCAGTGATGTCCAAAGAACATGTAGCAACCTTTAAATTGCCTTGAAAGTGTCTCTAGCCAAGAATCCGAATGTGAGTTTTTGGATGAAATTTTGAAGTTTGCAATGTGTTCTTGAGGCTGTAAAATCGTCCATTTGAAGCTGCTTCATGTTGTATATATAGGAGTGGATGAAATTAGGTTAAGAGCTTTCACAAACTTGTGGATATTTGGACCTTTTAAGATTGAAAAATATTTGGTTTTATGACTTGAAATATCTTGATCTAGCCTTGCTATTTTAGGATGATCCTCATTATTCTTGTATCAATCAAATCCAAATATAATTTATGACCTTCTAGAAAACAAATCAATTTAAATATCCCTTATTTTATATTTTATTTGAATTTAAAATGATTTTTAACATAAAAAATCAAAATAAATAAAAATAAAATGATAAAAAATCTGATTTTTGTTGACTTGGGTCGTGCATGAAGTCATAGTATGGATTGGGTCATCATATGGCAAGCCCATTTGGAAGAAATTAGTTTTAGACCTCCATTTTCTTCATAAACCAACCAAAAATTTCCCAACTTTGCAAGGGCACACATCCTTCAATTTTAATGCTATGAGGGTGTTCTTGGACATTTTGGAAAGCTTGAAGAGTCCTCTAACCAACCCCACTGGTTTCATGTCCATATCTTTTATCATTCTCAAGTTATGCCCTTTTGAAGTTGTTGACTTTTTGTTGACTTTCAAAAGGACCTATAATGTCTTAGCTCATACCTTCCAAATGAAGCATTTTTGGGCTTGGCTTGTGAGACACAAAGTTGTAGAGAATTCAATTTCCTTCAAAATGAGCTTTGGATGGAGACTTGGTAATGAAGCATGTGAAAGTTATGACTGGTCAAAGTTCAGTTGACTTTTACTGAGGAAACCCTAATTTAGAAACTCCTGATTCTTGATGATCTGAAATCTCCTTGATGAATCATGATCAACCCTTGATAAAATGATGAATTTTACTTCATATACTTGATGTTGGCAAAAAATCATGAAGTTTGACTTTGGTTTGACCACAGTTGACCTCAGTTTGACTTTTTAACTGCTTTGACTGATTTTGACTTATCTGATCATCTGACTGAGCAAACTTTTGAGAAAAGTCTTGAAACTTGTCATGGGGGTTCTTACACACATATAAGATGTTATGAAGCTCACTTGAAGTCTTGGAAATTCATTTAGCCTGATTAAAGTCAAAACCCTAGTTTTGGATGCACTGCTTAGGAGGTGCATTGTATGAGGGAATTGTCAACTCTTCTGACCAATTGTGAACTTTGTGAACCTTGTGAACCATCATAAAATGTCTTGTGAACCTCATGGGAGGTATTGTGAACCTTGTGAACCTTGTGAACCTCATAAAGTGACTTGTAGACTTCATGAACCTCATGAAAGGTCTTGTAAGCATTGTGAATCTTGTGAACCTTGTGAACCTCATAAAGTGACTTGTAGACTTCATGAACCTCATGAAAGGTCTTGTAAGTATTGTGAATCTTGTGAACCTTGTGAACCTCATAAAGTGACTTGTAGACTTCATGAACCTCATGAAAGGTCTTGTAAGTATTGTGAATCTTGTGAACCTTGTGAACCTTGTGAACCTTCTTAGCACACAAAGTCTTGTATTGTGAGGGCAAATTTTGGGGTGCAACACTATCATATGGAACTGGTCCTGGTACCGTGATAGTAACCGGACTGATTGCTGCGAAAGAAGGAATTGAGACAGTCTGAGGTTCGTAATAAATTGTGACAGGAGGTCTGACCGGAGATGGTGCTGGTGATAAAGGTTGCTGATGTTGATGGAGATGTTGTTGTGAGTTGCTGAAAGAATCTGGAACGTGGATTGTTGCATGATCATAGTAAATAGTCATTGCGGAAATGTCTTCATTGATGGCTATTGTTGTTGTAGAAGGATGTGTTGAACTGATATTTGTTGAAGTTGAAGAAGGGATGATTGTTGATGTTGTAGAAGTATCTGTTGGAATGATTGTTGTTGAAGTTGTAGGAGTGATATCTGCTATATCTGATGAAATGATGTGTGCTGGTGTTGTAAAAGGAATGGTTGTTGATGTTATAGGAGTGATATCTGCTATATCTGATAAAATAATGTGTGCTGGTGTTTTAGAAGGAATGGTTGTTGATGTTGTAGGATCTAGAACTGTTGAAGTGATATGTAAAGTGCCTTCTTTGATAAGATTGTTAATACCGGTCTTCAAATCTGCACAACCGTTGATAGAAGTCTTGCAAGCTTCGCAGTGGGCCTCACAACCCGGGAACACCTAGCATTTATGTTAGGCCCACCATTGCTAGGCATAGGATTCTTGGTAACGCTTGGAGGGGGTGCAAAGTTGACTGCCTTAGAATCAATCAAATCTTGAACCTTCATGTGTAAGGCTCTGCACTTCTCTATTGTATGGCCAGGTGCATTGGAGTGGAAGGCACATCTGGCACTAACATCATAGTTTCTTGGGAGATTCTGGGGATCTGGTGGGGCCAAAGTCCTCAATTCAATCAGATAGAGCTTTAATAATTGTGGAAGTAAGGCAGCATAGGGCATCAGAATGGGATCGATAACCCTATTGATTTGTGAAGTCCTTTGTTGAACTGGACGTTGTTGCTGATTGTTATTGTTGTAAGATCTCTGTTGAGGAAATTGTTGTTGCGGTGGAAAGTGTTGTGGTTGTGAAGGATACTGTTGTTGAGGCACTGGAGCTGGAATTGTGACATCAACTACTGATCTTGGCATGTATTGAGGTCTACCTCTGCCCATATGCACTGAGTTGGTCTCACCTGTCCTACGAGGTCCTGCAAAAGGTTTCCTAGTATTGCTGGAACTAGAACCGTTGTCTGAAATTTTGCCCATCTTCAAACGACTCTCAATTCTCTCCCCAGCTATAACTACATCCGTAAAGCTGGTGGACGAGAAAGCAGCAAGTCTGTCAATGTAAGTCCCCTGTAGGGTGTTCATAAACATGTCGGCCATTTCTCTCTCAGACATCGGAGGCTGGACAGCAGCAGTAAGCTGTTTCCATCTTTGGGCATATTCCCTGAAGCTTTCGCTTGAAGACTGTGACATACCCATTAGGAGTGTCCTGTTGGGAGCCATGTCCAAGATATAATGATACTGACGTATGAAAGCTTCGGCCAAATCCTTCCAGTTTCTGACTGTTGCTCTGGACAGGTGAGAATACCATTCACGGGATGCCCCGGTCAGACTGTCTTCAAAGTAGAACATCCACAACTTTTCGTCCATGGTATAAGCTTTTAGCCTCCCTAGAAAAGATTGCAGGTGAGTACATGGACAAGGGGTACTATTATATCTCTCAAAGCAAGGAGGCTTGAATTTGTGAGGAATCCTGACTCCCTCAACCAGGCCCATGTCCATAACATCAAATCCCAGAGAGTTTATGGACTCCAAAGATTTCAAATTCTCTGCTATTTCGTCCAGATGATGATCATAGGCTTCATCCCCAGCACCAATTACTGTAAACTTTTCCTCTTAGGGGTCTTCTTGCAAGGCACGACCTTTAGTGTTTCCTTGAGTATTCCTGATAACATTGAATTCAGTATTGAGGTGAGGCCCAAACTCTGGCGCATCTGTTCGTGGATGCCCATGATCATTGTTGCTAGTACCTCCTGTACCTGGATGATTCTCTTCTGGAGTTTGCCGCTCGACTAACTCCCTTAATCTTTCTTGGCTTTGGGTCAACCCAGTCATTACTTCCATGAACTGGTTCATCTGAGCCCTCATCTCAGTTCTCTCATTAGCCATATGAGTTCCCACATCAGTCAAATCTTGCTGAACTTGGTCCATCTATAAGCTCGGAAGGTTGTTTCTTGTAGGATACCGGTGAACTCTGTTGATGGGGAAGTCCCTCCTACGAGCAATGTTTCCTGAAACAACAACAAAGTGAGAAAACAACAACAAAAACACCTACAAAACAAAGAATGAGGTTAGTATGCAATGCAATATGTATATTTGTCTTCCAAGGGTATCTGGTTTGGTTCTTTGGTTTTGACATTCCAGACCTCTGGGGATGAAGATGTTGAAGAGAAATGAAGCCCATCAGAAAATCCAAGTAATACATAAACCATACATTATAAATGCAAAAAGATACATAGTTTATGATTACAACAAGTTCCCATGGTGGGTCAAAATACAATAAAATCAACAAGAGTACAAACAAAATAAAGTACAAGTGCAGAGAAATCAAACATCCAACCCAAAGTCATCCTCCTTGACTTCCTTCAGGAGAGTATTAGTCACTGGTCCAACTAGATGCTCTGTGATAGTCCTGATAAGAAGGTTCCTGGTGGCAATGGCACTTGTCAACTTTTTATACTTGTCTTGGTCTTTTGATCTCTTCAACCCTGCCCGGAGTTTCAACTCGGAGATTTCCTTCTGTGCTGCTAATAAAGCTTCCTGACTCTTCTTCTCATTAGCTTCCAGCTGCTCTATCCTAGCCTGGTTCTTATGATCTTCTTGCAAACGAGCCTCAGTAATCCTGATCCACCTAGCCTAACTCTCCCCCAAGTAGTGCTCAGCTCTGGCCTTCTGAATCTTGGCTTCTTTGCAAGCATTCTTCAATACCAACTCCCCTTCTCGGGCTTTTCTGATGTAATCTTATGTCTTCTCAAACTTGGTCATATGCTTGATCTCGAGCTTCTTTAACCTTTCATTGTCCAGACGACTATCATTCCTCTCCCAGAGGGTCTTCTTTAGAGCTTCAGAAAGCTAGGTATTCCTCTCTTTCAGCTTCTCAAACTCTTCTAAACTGATTGTAGCTACAGGCTCTATTGTTGATGGCCCTGGCACATCCTCCAGGGTGAATGGCATGCGGGTGATATGTCCTCTGATGCGAGACCAATCAATGTGCTGAGCTGAAGCTATGTTATTGCACTTGCCAAGAATAGTAGTCCCTTTTGTCTAAAAGTTATCCCAAGCCCAGGCTGCTTGTCGGATGATGACATGATTATTCTGAACATCACAGTAAAGGGTCTCCGGTAAATCCTGCTCTCTTGGTGGATGTACTAAGCCATACCCTAACTTCATTTTGAAAAGCAAAGGATTATAGTTGATTGATAACGAGAAAACGTATCGATTATATTGCTAGGTTTCATTGGCGTTTTATTGAATAATTATCGTTTTAACACTCGATTTCTCGAGTTTTTCTTACCATTTTGCAGGTACATCACTATATCAAGCTAAATCATGAATTAAGAGAAAAAGGAACAAAATCGGTCATAAAAAGATGAAGAAATGAAGCTCTCTGCAAAACTGCATATTTTGCAGCAGTCACGACCGTTACAAGGGTGTCACGACCGTGACACCCCAAAATGAAGCATCACGACCGTAAGATATGTGTCACGACCGTGACACTTAAAAGTCACAAGTCACGAGCGTAAAGGCATTGTCACGACCGTGACAATGATTATTCTAGGTTTTTGACCAAGGCAACGTGAAGGCATTACGTGAAGAGATGGTCTCCTATTTTGTTGCCACTACCTACATTTTCTCCCCAAATTTAGCAAGGCCCATTTCAATTAAAGTCCAAAAATCCAGCCCAATTAGAGTTCTATAAATAGCACCAAGTTCATGAAGAATGTACAGAGCACTTTTCTATTCAATTTCCTGCGGAAGCTCTGCCGAACTGATTTACGACCCGTTTCTTATTTCTGCATTATTTTCTTTTTTCGTTTTATTGTATCCAACCCCGCCATATAACAATTTCCAACATCAGAAAATTGTTATACGTTATTTATTTTTTTCTAAACCTTCAGCATTTGTTATTTTGATTTCGCCAACTCCGAGCTTTCCGGTTTGTGGAAGAAGGAGTCTCTCTGATATTGTTAACCAGGTTTTTATTTATATTGCAAATTTAATTATTTATAATGTTTATTTATTTTCCTGCCATGAGTATTTTATTATTTAATTTTCTGTCTCTGTCTGGTTCAACATCGATGAGTAGCTAAATACCTTAGGGCGGTATGTAGTTAGAACAAACTTAACCGGTAAAATATAACCATAGGCTAAAAATAATTAATCACTTAACATTTTTGGCTGAGACTTTTTAATTAAATAGACCTTTTTGTTACGAGAGTAAGAAAAGAGTATTAGGTTAGGTCAAGACCACGAGAGTGTGAGATTTTAACCAGATAGCTAAAGTTAGGCATTTAAATTAAACACAGCGAGAGCGCTTTAAGATAAATTATAATTACTTAGTTTCCAAAAATTACCTCTAAACACTTATGGGCTAGCGAGAGCAGGCATAGGGCTTTAGGGATAAGATCTGATATAAGACCACGAGAGTGTGAGTTGAGGGTATTTAAACTGGTAATCTCTACCGAATAGATTAAGTGAACATCTTAAATAAGCCTAGGTTAGATTGACCCACCTAAGTTAATATAATTACATACCGACCGCCTTAGAATTACTTAATTAAAACTTAAATTTAATTCCGCCTTTAATAGTCTTAAAAACCAACAAAAAATCGTGACAACCATTCGCCTTAGCTAAACTAGAAGTTCATCTAGCACTAAGTAACCATAGAATCCCTGTGGATCGATAATCTTAAATATTACTTCGATAGGCTGTGCACTTGCAGTAAGATACCGCTAGACGCATAAGTAGACACGTCTTTAGCCCATCAAGTTTTTGGCGCCGTTGCCGGGGATTCCTTAATTTAGTTACTAGTGCATTTAGGTAGCATTGTCTAGACTAAGGTATCAACTATTTAATTTAATTTAATTTCCGAGTGTATGCCAAGTACTCGCTCTAAAAGCGAAGACTTGCAACCTCTAATCCCTGAATCGGAACGCTTCTTACACGTAAGAAGACGTATATTCGATTACGAAAAAAGTTACAGTATTCCAGATCTTCAATCAGATCCGCCTAAACCAGTCGTAACATCAAAGGACGCAGAGATGGCTGAAGAACAAACTCATCCACTCAAGTATTACGCCAGTCCTTCGCAAGCTGAACCGCATTCAAGCATTGCAGCGCCGGCTATCAACCGAAACGATTTCGAACTAAAACCTTCAATGATATCAGCCGTGCAACAAAATCAATTCGCCGGAAATCCTACCGAGGATCCGAATCTTCATCTTTCGATCTTTGTGCAATATGCAGATACCGTAAAAGCCAATGGAGTTACCCAAGAAGCTATTAGACTACGTTTATTTCCTTTTTCGCTTCGAGACAGAGCAAGAGCTTGGCTTCAATCTCTGCCTTCGAACTCAGTAACTACGTGGGAGGAACTTAAGAGAGTTTTCTTGAACAGATATTTCCCACCTAGCAAGACAGCTATGCTGAGAGCTCAGATCAACGGATTTAAGCAAAGGGAAAGTGAATCATTATTCGAAGCTTGGGAACGATATAAGGATCTATTGAGACTTTGTCCACATCATGGATTAATAGAATGGATGGTCATCCATACCTTCTATAATGGACTCTTGTACAATACAAGAATGACAATTGACACTGCCGCAGGCGGTGCATTGATGGACAAAGAATATAATGATGCCTGTGCACTTATCGAAAGTATGGCTCAAAATCATTACCTTTGGGGAAGCGAGAGAGTCGCAACTGAGAAACCAACAAAGGGAGGTATGTACGAAGTAAGTAGTATGGACCAAGTCAATGCGAAGTTTGACCAACTAAGCCAAAAGATCGACAACTTGGCCATAACACCAACAACCACCGTGGCTGCAGTAACACCTAACTGTGAGTTATGTGGAGTTTCAGGACACGAAGTCTCTGATTGTCAACTATTGACAGGAACTCCCACGGATCAAGTGAATTATGCTCAAGGAAACCCTTATTCAAACACATATAACCCAGGTTGGAAGAATCATCCGAACTTCTCCTATAAGAATAATAACGCTTTATACGCACCAGGTCAAGCACCAGCTACATCACCAGGATATCAAAAGACTGCTCCTAATATCCCTAGAAAATCGAACCTTGAGTTGATGATGGAGAACTTTATAGATAACCAATCTCAAACAAACAAGGACTTTTTAAACCAAAACATTCACACTAATGAGCAGATTAAACAATTAGTGAGCAAAGTAGATGCATTAGCTACACATAACAAAATGCTGGAAACTCAGATTTCACAAGTAGCTCAACAACAAGCACCTACTACTGCACCAGCTGGAGTGTTCCCTGGACAACCTCAACCAAATCCGAAAGGACATGCTAACGCTGTGATATTAAGAAGTGGCAAGGAACTTGACGGACCTACCGATCCAAGACTTGACAATCCAGCCATGTACCAAAAACCGGATAAACCGACTGAAGTGGTGAATGATCCAGAAGAAAAGGAAGATGATAATCAAGAAGTAGTGGAGAAAGAACAACCTTATGTGCCTCCACCACCCTATAAACCACCAATTCCGTACCCTCAAAGATTAATAAATTCCAAGACGACGGGTCAATTTAAGAAATTTGTTGAACTTCTGAAACAGTTGAATATTACTATTCCGTTTACAGAAGCAATCACTCAAATACCCTCGTACGCTAAGTTTTTAAAAGAAATCTTATCCAATAAGAAAAAGATAGAGGATAACGGAACAGTTACACTTACTGCCGAGTGTAGCGCAATAATTCAGAATAAAATGCCTCCTAAGCTAAAAGATCCAGGAAGTTTCTCTATACCCTGTGTAATAGGAAAATTCGTCATTGACAAAGCTCTATGCGATTTAGGACCCAGTATCAGTGTTATGCCCTTAACAATATGCAAAAGGCTAGACATGGGTGACCTAAGACCAACTAAAATGTCAGTTCAACTAGCCGATCGCTCTGTTAAATATCCTGTAGGCATACTAGAAAACGTCCCAGTACGTATAGGACAATTCTATGTCCCTACTGATTTTATAATCATGGACATCTCTGAGGACTCCACTACACCTATCATACTAGGAAGACCATTCTTAGCTACCGCCGGAGCTATAATAGATGTAAAAAGAGGAAAGCTAACCTTTGAAGTGGGTGAAGAGAAAGTTGAATTTATTTTAACACAATTCTTACAATCACCAGCTATAGAGGATACATGCTATCTATTGGACGTAATTGACGAATGTGTAAGAGAAATGGAACTAAAAGAGACCACTTATTCTGAAATAATGAAAATTCAAACCCCTCCGATTTTCGAAGATGATAATTGGCGAAAACCGTATCAGGATGATAGTCTAAGCGAAAGTTTAGCGCTTACACCAGATCCTATGCCAAGTAAAGATAAACCTACATTAGGATTAAAAACTTTACCTCATAACCTAAGGTACGAATTCTTAGACATTGAATGTAAAAGACCAGTTATAGTAAATTCCAGTTTAAGAACTATAGAAACAAAGAAACTTTTAGATGTTTTGAAGAAATATCCGACTGCATTAGGATATAACATATCTGATCTCAAAGGAATATGTCCTTCAGTTTGTATGCATCGTATTCTGCTAGAAGAAGATTGCAGAACCTCCAGAGAATCTCAAAGAAGAATTAACCCAACCCTTAGCACTGTAGTAAAAGAAGAAGTTAAGAAATTATTAGATGCCGGAATAATATATCCAATCTCTGATAGTGAATGGGTTAGTCCAATACATGTAGTGCCAAAGAAAGGAGGTATCACTGTTGTGAAAAACGCTCAAGGCGAATCGATATCGCAAAGAGTAGTGACGGGATATAGAGTGTGCATAGATTATCGTAAACTAAACAAAGCCACTCGAAAAGATCATTTCCCACTACCTTTTATAGACCAAATGTTAGAACGATTAGCCAAGCATTCTTACTTCTGTTATCTTGACGGATACTCAGGATTTTTCCAAATCCCTATCCACCCAGATGATCAAGAGAAGACCACATTCACATGCCCTTATGGAACGTTCGCTTATAGACGAATGCCCTTTGGATTATGCAACGCTCCTGCAACCTTTCAAAGATGTATGATGTCAATCTTCGCAGATTTTATAGACAACATCATGGAAGTGTTCATGGACGACTTCTCTGTATGCGGGCAAAGTTTTGAAGGATGTTTATCGAACTTGGAAATGGTATTAGAAAGATGTGTAAAAGTAAACCTTGTGCTTAACTGGGAGAAATGTCATTTTATGGTCAACGAAGGAATCGTATTAGGTCACGTAATATCCGACAAGGGAATTGAAGTTGATAAAGCTAAGATTGAAGTCATAAAAGATCTTCAACCCCCTAAAACCGTTCGAGAAATACGAAGCTTTTTAGGACACGCCGGTTTTTACCGACGATTCATCAAAGATTTCTCGAAAATTACTAAACCTCTTACTGGTTTATTAATGAAAGACGCTGAGTTCATATTCAACGAAGATTGTCTTAAAGCATTCGAAACTCTAAAAACAGCCCTCATCACCGCACCAATCATGCAACCCCCTGACTGGAGATTACCTTTTGAAATCATGTGCGATGCGAGTGACTATGCTGTAGGCGCAGTTCTAGGCCAGAGAAAGGAAAAGAAACTTCATGCGATTTACTATGCCAGTAGAACCTTAGATTCTGCCCAGATGAACTACGCCACTACCGAAAAAGAATTGTTAGCAGTTGTCTTTGCGCTTGACAAATTCCGTTCTTACCTAGTTGGAGCGAAAATAATCATTTACACAGACCATGCTGCTATCCGATATCTATTAACTAAAAAAGATGCTAAACCGAGACTCTTGAGATGGATTTTACTCTTACAAGAGTTTGACCTAGAAATAAAAGATAAGAAAGGTACTGAGAACGTCGTAGCGGACCATTTATCTAGAATAGAAGGTATTAAACCTGAACAAGTGCCGATTAACGATGATTTTCCGTATGAACAGCTGATAGCACAATTAGGAAGCGACCTAGCTCAGTTAGATATAAATGAACCAGAATCCGTGGAAACAATCCAGACAACTGTAGGACTGCCATGGTACGCTGACATTGTCAACTACCTAGCTGTAGGAGCTCTTCCACCCAATCTAACCTATCAGCAGAAAAAGAAATTCTTTCATAATCTGAAACATTACTATTGGGATGAACCATTATTGTTCAAAAGAGGACCAGATGGAATCTTTCGCCGATGTATTCCCGAAGAAGAAATAGAAGATGTCATTGCTCAATGCCATTCATCTCCTTATGGTGGACATGCAAGCACATCCAAAACTTGTGCAAAAATCTTGCAAGCCGGCTTATTCTGGCCAAATCTATGGAAGGATGTCCACATCGCTGTTATAAATTGTGATCGGTGTCAACGCACTGGCAATATTTCAATAAGAGATGAAATGCCTCAAAAAGGAATATTAGAAGTAGAAATCTTTGACGTTTGGGGAATAGATTTCATGGGACCGTTCCCATCATCTTTCGGTAATAATTACATACTCGTAGCTGTTGATTATGTTTCGAAATGGATTGAAGCCATAGCTTCTCCTACAAACGATACGCGAGTAGTAATAAAGCTTTTCAAAAATATAATCTTTCCCAGATTTGGTGTGCCTAGACTCGTCATAAGTGACGGTGGCTCGCACTTCATCTCGAAAATATTTGACAAATTACTATCTAAGTATGGAGTAAGACACCGTGTGGCTACACCATATCACCCACAAACAAGTGGACAAGTCGAAGTCTCAAACAGAGAAATTAAACAAATCTTAGAAAAGACTGTCGCCATATCTCGGAAAGATTGGTCATCTAAACTTAATGAAGCTTTATGGGCTTATAGGACCGCTTACAAAACACCCATAGGTACTACACCTTTCAAACTCGTTTATGGAAAATCTTGTCACCTACTAGTAGAACTAGAACACAAAGCTTATTGGGCAATTAGAACTCTCAATATAAACTATAATGTTGCAGGAGAAAAGCAAATCCTAGACATTAACGAATTAGAAGAATTAAGGTTAGATGCTTATGAGAATGCTAAGATATATAAAGAAAGAACTAAGCGATGGCATGATAAACGCCTATCTAGGAAAGAATTTAGTGTGGGAGACGTTGTACTCCTATTTAATTCAAGACTTAGGCTCTTTCCTGGAAAATTAAAATCTAGATGGTCAGGACCCTTTGAAATAATTAAAGTATTCCCGAGTGGAGCAATAGAAATTAAGGGTAGGAATAGTGAACCATTCATAGTAAACGGACAACGTTTAAAACATTATCATAAAGTTGAAAATAGAGATTATGCGAATAATCTAAAGCTTTTAGAGTTGTCCACTAATTCCCCTGATTAATCTAAACTTAAGCATTACGTCAGGCTTTAGACGATAAAAACAGCGCTTAGTGGGAGGCAACCCATTTACTTATCAAATTATTTAAATTATTCTCTTTACCATTTTTATTATTTATAGTTTTACTATTTGTTTAATTGTTTTGCCATTTTATAGTTTTATTTTATATTACTATTATTGCCATTACATTACGCATTTCATTTTCTTATATTTATTTTAAATCACTTTTTACAGATTTTCTAAAAGTCTTTTCCACTTTCCTTCTTCTCCTGATTTGTTTCCTCCATATTTGCACTGACCATGACATTGACCACACTGAAGAAGTTTATGAAACCCCTGAAGTGAATCAAGGAGAGTATGCTAACAACTTACAAAACATCATGAACACTCTCAATGCTTACCAAACTGACATTAACTTATTTAAAGAAGACATTAAGAGCATGCGATTGGACATTATAGGTTTGACTGACATAACCTGCGAACAATTCTATCACCTGAACTCCGCCATCGAAGACTTGAGGAAACGCTTTTGATAATGTTATAAGTGATTTAGTTTAATTTCTCATTGTTTTTCGTTTCTAGTTAGATTTATTTTTCGCAACAATTTCTTATCGTTTTTCCATTTATGTAATTTCATTTTCAAGTACTTTATGCAATGCATCTTTAATTCCAAAATTTCTCCATTTTTAGCAATTTATGTATTTTTCATTCTATGCACTTTTATGCTTGCATTTATTCATTATATATACAAATCTCTCATGCCTTGCAAGTTATTGAATTACTGTGTTGAACTTATGCACTATGTGGTATTTATAAATTAATATGAGAGTTAGTGAAGAAAATACAATAATATAAAATATGTAAAACAAGTGAGAAAGTGTTTTTTTTCTGGAAATTATTTAACGTAGCAAGCCTCACGGTCGTCACTGCCCCATAACGATCGTGACACGCTCTTTTTGAGTGTCACGACCGTCGTACCCCTGTCACGACCGTGACGACCCTTATACCAGAAATCGTGAGAAACAGAACTGTTTCTCTTCGTGCCTCTTCTTCTTCTCCTCCATAACTCCCTAAAAAAACTTCCCATCTTCTTCTTAACCTCCGTAACCCCCCCATTACGAGCTTTAATCTCATTAACCCCCCCATTATCACAACCTACCACATTCTCACTCTCCATCATTTATCCCGAATCATTATTTATCTCATTTTACCATTTTTTCACAAAAACTTCAGAAATCTTCATTCTTCACTCTAAGCTCTTGCATGCAATGGATTCTATCACTTTTAGAGAAGGTGATGCTGGAGAAACTCAAAGAGAACGATTTCTCCGATTCCAAAACCGCGGTGTGCAACCTACACGTTACATCGACACTGTGTGTTTGAGAGAACTCGGAATGCTTGCCAGTGTTACGAACCTGCTCCAAAAAGTCGGGCTCTGGGACCTTTGCAGTCAACCTCAGCCAACCTTCGAACTTCTGACACTGGAGTTCTTAAGCTCCTTCAGTTACGTCACCGGCACCGGTTCTCTGAGTCAGCTCACCGGTTTTGCGAAATTTAGATTGCATGGCCAAGAATTCAACCTCTCGCAAGACAGGATCGCCGAGTTGTTAGGCTTCCATCACGGAACTGAAGCTCACCGTCGCGTGCCCGATAATTTTAGTGAACAAGCTTTCACTCTATGGCACGACTTAACCAACACCCGTGCATCAGCCTTCCAAAGCCTCAACGCCACGCACATCCACAATCCGGCCATCCGATACTTTCACAGAGTCATTTGCAACACCATATTCGCTCGAGAGAGCAACCATAAGCTCAACTCTAAGGAGCTTCTATTCTTGCATTGTGCTCTTAATGACGAGCCGATCAGCGCTGCCCCTTTCATGCTCTACCACATCCAGGCCATTGCACACAGAGGCTCCACCCCGTTCTTCATAGGCGGCATCGTCACCACCCTCGCCATTCAGTTGGGGCTTGGTGACGCGATCGCTAATCAGCCTCACCTAGCCGCTGAATTCCTCACCAAAAGTTATTGCAGGTCCGCTCACCTGATTGCACAGCGAGAGGATGGCAGGTACAGCCCTGTTGTCCATGGCACCATATTTCATCATATCACTCTGCCGTCCCGCGACCGCATCGACCCATCCAGCCGAGCCAACTGGCTCTTTGTTCTACCTGATGCTGCTGACCACGCTCCTATCCACGATCAGGCAGATCTCCCTGCGGATGAGATGCAGGACGCTATGGATGCAGGTGAGCCTGTCCAGGATATACGAGAGACATCTACCCGACAGCCTCCTGCACAGGACATCACACTTGAGGAAGTCCTCCGTGCGATTCATCAGCAGAACCAGATGAATGCCGCACTGGAGCGAAGGCATAAGGAGCAGTACGATGCTTTGCTCGGCACTATTGCAGCAAACCAGGCAGCTACTAATGAAAGGTTTGACGCGATTTTTGGCGAGTTAGAAGCCTTGCGTATCGACATCACTGGGACCACCAGCACCGGTTCTGATCCTGAAGCGACTCCTTCCAGACGCCGCTCCCGTACCAGAAGCCGACCCCGCGGACCTCATCAGCCATAGTTTTAGTTTTTCTTCTGTTTGTTTTTAGCTTTTGTCGTTTGTACTGTACTTTAACCGCATTTATATCACAACATTGAGGACAATGTCTGATATAGTGTGGGAGAGGTACCTTTCATTTCCGCATTTTTCCGTTTCGCACTTTTCCATTTTCGTTGTATTTTCATTCCCGTTGTATTTCTTTTAGTAAGTTAATGAAGCGTGCAAAAATCTTTATGACATTTTCTTTAGTTTCAAACTTTCCCGTTTATTTAGCCATAACCGAAAATTTTTTAATTATTCGCATTACCCGACTTACCTACGAAATCGTAAATAGGAAGCTGAGAACGATTAAACAAGACCAATACAATCTTGACAACTTTGACTTCCTACTTAAGCGATTCCATCTCCGATTACCATTACGAGTACACTTCTAGTTTCAGTTCAAAAGTAACCCCGAGTAGTTTATACTAGCAGTCAGCACCGTCTGAACACAAACCACGTGGGGAGCCGATGAATATAAGCATTTGATGCCTAATCAATAACGATCCTTCATATCTCTATGCAAAATGAAAATAAATTGCACCAAAGTACACGGTCGCATATAAGAAACGAGAAATATGAGAAGGAGTCCATTGCGGGTTGGTTCAGAGGTACTGGTTCTGAACTCGGTAGGGCGTGCTACGGCTCGATCCCCCACAACCTCCAAATCGGATACAAAATGTAGGGTTACCACACTCGTGTACCAGACCCCGTGCTCAAAAAGGATCAAAGTCGCTAACCGGCTACTCCACTACGTGCGTGCTAAGGCAAAGGGCTTAATGTGATTGCGCTAGAATGAAACCGGGCGAAATAAGATCGAAAAACTTTAGGTGAAATCGTAAAGTAATTGCCGATTGGCTCATTTAACGGGAAGTCGACGACATAGCTTGTTGCTTGTGCCATTAGTGTATCGGTAGTGTTCTATCAAAGTATCGGATTATCCAACAAAAGCGATCCCTCGTATGATTTGTTAGGAGTATGCGTGAATGACATCTTGTCCGCCGATTTTCAACCGACTATTTGCTTGAGGACAAGCAAAGGTTTAAGTTTGGGAAAGTTTGATAACGAGAAAACGTATCGATTATATTGCTAGGTTTCATTGGCATTTTATTGAATAATTATCGTTTTAACACTCGATTTCTCGAGTTTTTCTTACCATTTTGCAGGTACATCACTATATCAAGCTAAATCATGAATTAAGAGAAAAAGGAACAAAATCGGTCATAAAAAGATGAAGAAATGAAGCTCTCTGCAAAACTGCATATTTTGCAGCAGTCACGACCGTTACAAGGGTGTCACGACCGTGACACCCCAAAATGAAGCATCACGACCGTAAGATATGTGTCACGACCGTGACACTTAAAAGTCACAAGTCACGAGCGTAAAGGCATTGTCACGACCGTGACAATGATTATTCTAGGTTTTTGACCAAGGCAACGTGAAGGCATTATGTGAAGAGATGGTCTCCTATTTTGTTGCCACTACCTACATTTTCTCCCCAAATTTAGCAAGGCCCATTTCAATTAAAGTCCAAAAATCCAGCCCAATTAGAGTTCTATAAATAGCACCAAGTTCATGAAGAATGTACAAAGCACTTTTCTATTCAATTTCCTGCGGAAGCTCTGCCGAACTGATTTACGACCCGTTTCTTATTTCTGCATTATTTTCTTTTTTCGTTTTATTGTATCCAACCCCGCCATATAACAATTTCCAACATCAGAAAATTGTTATACGTTATTTATTTTTTTCTAAACCTTCAGCATTTGTTATTTTGATTTCGCCAACTCCGAGCTTTCCGGTTTGTGGAAGAAGGAGTCTCTCTGATATTGTTAACCAGGTTTTTATTTATATTGCAAATTTAATTATTTATAATGTTTATTTATTTTCCTGCCATGAGTATTTTATTATTTAATTTTCTGTCTCTGTCTGGTTCAACATCGATGAGTAGCTAAATACCTTAGGGCGGTATGTAGTTAGAACAAACTTAACCGGTAAAATATAACCATAGGCTAAAAATAATTAATCACTTAACATTTTTGGCTGAGACTTTTTAATTAAATAGACCTTTTTGTTACGAGAGTAAGAAAAGAGTATTAGGTTAGGTCAAGACCACGAGAGTGTGAGATTTTAACCAGATAGCTAAAGTTAGGCATTTAAATTAAACACAGCGAGAGCGCTTTAAGATAAATTATAATTACTTAGTTTCCAAAAATTACCTCTAAACACTTATGGGCTAGCGAGAGCAGGCATAGGGCTTTAGGGATAAGATCTGATATAAGACCACGAGAGTGTGAGTTGAGGGTATTTAAACTGGTAATCTCTACCGAATAGATTAAGTGAACATCTTAAATAAGCCTAGGTTAGATTGACCCACCTAAGTTAATATAATTACATACCGACCGCCTTAGAATTACTTAATTAAAACTTAAATTTAATTCCGCCTTTAATAGTCTTAAAAACCAACAAAAAATCGTGACAACCATTCGCCTTAGCTAAACTAGAAGTTCATCTAGCACTAAGTAACCATAGAATCCCTGTGGATCGATAATCTTAAATATTACTTCGATAGGCTGTGCACTTGCAGTAAGATACCGCTAGACGCATAAGTAGACACGTCTTTAGCCCATCATTGATGCAACCCTTCACTCCAATAAGAGGTACATTGGGATACTGCCCACAACTTGTAATTATGTATGTCGCTCCCACCAAATGAGGCTAAGTCAAATGGGGTACTGACGCGAACGGGCGGCGAAAAGAGAGAGAGCACACAAGGGTGAACTCAGAAGACAAGAGTCGCCAGCTAGGCATTTTTATCCCGAAGGAAAGGTAATGCCTCATAAACCTAAGAAAAGATATGGATAAGACGGTCGCGAACCAGAGAGACTGAGAAAGGGGGTTGGTTACAACCTGGGAAGGTATTATAGCACCCAGATTATCCGTCGTACTCGACGGGATCCACGCTTAAAAGATTTTTGTTTTAAAGGGGTAGTGTCAGTGCAATTTGTGTATCAATGCTGGAAAGAATGCAAGTGTCAGTGCAAAAGAAAAGTGAAGTGTATAAGAGAAGTATTAGTGTAAGAACAGGAGTATGAAGCTCAAGACTATGAGGCTTAAAAACAATGCTGGAAGAGGGGGAATATACAGAGACTTTTGTTCGATAACTGTTAAGTTATGCCTACGTATCCTCTCGTGCAATGAGGAAGTCAGAACACCGTAGTTCGACCCAAAGAGACTGAAAGGTGAATTGACTTGTGAACTGCTTACTTGTCTATGCTCAAGTGTATGACCTGTCTGGCTCAGGTGCAAACTGTCTTGCATTAGACGAAAGAAGCAAGTTCTTGTTTGTGAGTGAATGAGATGAGAGAAGAATCCAGGAGGAGACGATTATTGTTTGTTTTTTTGTTTTCAGTCTTTTATTGCTTTTTGGATTTGTCATAAGTTAATGAGCTTAAGCCTAAACCAAGGGTTAATAAACTCATCACATCCTCCCTATGATTAGGGGTAATGAGAATACCTTAAGTGTGAAGTAAGCACCTCACACTTAATCACTATGATGTAGGATTAAGATCATTAACCTACTTGTGATTATTTGAATGTTTTTTGGAGTTTTGTTTAGTGTTAAGTAATGAGTTTAAGCCATAATCAAGGATTTAATGGGCTCATTACACCATCCTAATAGAAGGATGATAGATGAGAACATTTAAGCTGAGGAAGACTCCTCAACTTAATCCATGATTAGGGATTAACCTCATGACAAAACAAAGCCTTTATTAAATGGATTTTAGTTAATGATAATATGAAGAAGTGATTTTTATGGTTTGTAAGACAACTTGAGGAGGACTTGTCCATTAACACTAGGGTTAGTCCTTCTTAACCAATTAAGGAAGAATTAGAACCCTAATGCAAGGCCCAAGTTACAAGCTTGATGTCTTAGTGATTATTATATGGATTGATTAAAGGATTTAAACACATTAAGGGTTTAACACTTAGGATTAAAGTTATACACTCCCCCCTAATAGAAGGATGCATGCATAAGCTTAATCACAAAGCCTTAAAGCCTTTAAAGTTTAATCCTTGATTATGAGGTGAGAAGAGAAGACTCAAAGATGACACAAAGGTAAAAATAAATGGGGGGACTAATCAAACCCTAATTGTGATCATGCTTGGGTATCCTAGGGTTTATGAGGCTTAAGAGAGAAAGATCTTCAAAGAGCCACCAAGGAGAGAAGCAGGTGAAAGGAGAAAGAAACAGAGAGAAGCAAGACAACTTGCTTCACTTAAGAAGACAAGTTGCTTGAAGAAAGAAAGTAGGAAAGAACATGAATGAGCAAGATCACTCTAATACACAAGATAAAATGCAGCAATGATGCATAAAAGAGATGAGAAGAGATTGTGAGAAGTGAAGGCAAATTCACTTCTCAATGGCTTACCACCTGAAAAGTTAGTAACAAGAAATGAAATGAAGTGAGAATGAGATGAAATGCAATGATGCAAACCAAAGTCGGAAGCATAAACATGATGTTAATGATGCTAAGAGATGATGCAAACACATGCCAAGAGTTGTGGATGATCATACAAGGATGAGGATGCAAATGAAGCATGCTTTGAACCATAGAAGATCATGAAAGTTTATGAAATGTTATGAATGCACAACATGGCAAATGAAAGATGCAATGATCAAAAATGATTCTAATATGTCTTAATATATCTTATGAATCATATGGATTCACAAAATGTCATGACAAGTTCTTGAATGCAAGCATGTGAGAGATGGATGCAAAAGGAAACAAGAATTAGGGTTTATGAACAACATACAACACAAAAACTCACAATCAGAAGCAAATGACATGACAAAAAATTGAAAAGGGGATCAAAGGAACCCTAACCCTACACAAGTTCACTGCCCAAAGGAGGGGACCTAAGTCTTAACCTAATGGGAGTTGTGATTTTCCAAAGTCAAATAGGGTTTCAAGGTACACCAAAAGGAAAAATGCACATTAAATTGAAAATGCAAGATAAATTCAAACCAATTTTACCCTAGAAACTACATGATGTGAAGGATGCAATGCAAGAAGAACCATTATCAAACTCTTCATGGTTAGGCAGAATGGATTTTTTCAAGTTAGGATCAAAATATTGCCTTTAAACAAATTTAATTCCAATGAAAATTGTCAAAATGCATCAAAGACCAAAAAGAAATTTGTTTTGAGAGTTGGATAATGTTTCTAAATGTTTTAAAATGCAATGTGAATTTTTTTGTGATTTTTAAATACTTAAATGCATTTTTAATTAATTAATTCTCATTGACTAATTAAAAATAAACATTTAAATGATTTAAAAATAATTTCTAATGCAAAAAATAAAAATAAAAATATTTTTGGGTTCTGAAAATTAATGAAATGTTTGACAAAAAATTTCAGAATTTTTTAATATGTTTTCCTATTTTTAAAAATTCGTGAAAGTTAAATATAAATAAAATGAAATAAAACTAATAAAATGGAAAAGTAAGCTGAATGAATGGATCAGATTGGTTCTGGGCTTGGGAGGGTTGACCTGGCGCGCATCTGGACGACCCAGGTTCAAACTTTCCTAAACTTATTTAATATTTAATTAATCCTAGATTTAATTAATTAATGACTGATTAATGGCTAATGGGAAGATCTGGTCCACACAAACACGCGCGGGAAGCCAGATCCAAGGGTCCCAATTCAAAACTAGGCTAAACCCTAATTAGGGCTAATGACTTTTAGATGACCGGAACAGTAGTTCCGATCATCTTCTCCGGCAAGCACAAACCCTAGTTTCCTCTACAGGTTACCAAACTTCAAATTCCTTCCACCAAAATGATCCTCTCATCAATCTAAACCTAAACCCTCATCTCAAATTCATTTATTTCACCTCACAAGCATGAATCGAAGCAAAATATAAAACACGGGCAAATGTTCAGAGTTATCATACATGCTGGTTACTTCACCATTTTCAAAAGTAAATACATATTCATGATCAGGGGAACATGCAAAACCATAAAAGAACTCAAAACTTAGCTTCTGGGAAAAATGTTCTTCATGTTACCTGAGATGAAGACTCCCTGTTTCTGAGCTTTCTGGACTCAAACTTAGTGCAATCCCTCTCCTTTGAACACCCTGATGATGAAATGAAGCTTGGAGAGCTTTGAGAATGGCTGGTTATGGTTGTTTTGTTCTGGTGTAGCAGAAATGGAGGTCTTTGTGTGTGATGTTCCAAGCTGTTTCAGGGGGTGATTCTGGTTCTATGGATGATTTGTGGTTTGTTGGTGAAGAAATTTTTGATGTTTGAAGGATGTGTGAAGAAATTCGAAGAGAAGAAGTTTGGGACAGATTTTGTGCAAGCTGGATTGTGGGAAGTTTTTGGCTTGTGTGTGGCTTGCTTTTTGATCCATAGCACATCCCCAAACTATTGGAAGAGGTTTGAGGAAGTGACTTGCACTGTGGGAATGGCATGGGGCAATTGGCCAAAAAGTCAATGTTATGTGTACTTGAGGAATGGGCTGTGGCAGAGGCTATTTTAGGGTTGCTCTGGGCTCAGCTGCCTTCAAGGATGGCCATGGGATGAACTGATGTGAGCTGGAATGGATGAAGGGTGAGATCTCACATGTTTTGCAATTTTGCAACTTGTTACACTTTGTGATTTTTGGCCATGGACATATGACATCTCTTGGGCAATATGCAGCAAAATGAACCATACAATGTTGCTATGATACTTTGATAATGATTAGAGACCAAACAAAACCAAAGGAACCCTTCTTGCTAGATTTCCCTCTTTGTGATTTTCATGAAAAATGGTTTATGATACTTGGACATCAAGGCATGAAAATGAGAAATTTCTTGGGCCAATCTGAATTTTAGGCATTGCATTGTGTTTGTATGAAGATTAGAAGTCACTTTGAAGTCACATTTTGCCTTGGCATGAGGTTTTGCAACTTTCCTCTTTTGGTGTAAAACATGAAATTATGTGATTTTTCCCAACTTTGCAAGGCCATAACTTTTGATCAAAAATGAATTAGAATGCGTTCTTGTACTTTTTGAAAATGGGAGGATGCATTCTACAACTTTCATGACCAAAGTTTTCTCATTTGAAGCATTTTTGAATCAAAAAGAGAAGGTTGAAAAACTTTCCCAAAATGGCAAGTTTTCATTACAAGTCACTTTCCCAAAAAGGCAACTTTGCAAATGGCTTGAAATTCTTCAATTTTGTGAACTTCTAACACTTTCTATGATCAAATAAAGATCATACACATTCAAAATGATGGAGAACACCCTTTGGTTGGGTCACTGGGGGCCTCAGATGCCCTGATTTTGCACTGACTTGCTCAAGAAGTCATCTTGTGATCAGATGCCTTCCCCACTGATTTTCTTCATGAAAATTGATATACATGATCCTCATAACATATAGGAACCAATAGAAACAAGAATGACCAAAAAATTTGGAGTTATGGCCTCTGAAACCAAAACCCTAATTTTAGGTCATCTATGTAGTTAAACCTGGCTCTGCTTCCATGCCTTTCTCAGTTCTTGTGATTATTTGACTTCCTTGACCTTGTGGGGATATAATATGATGCTTGAACATACATGGACCCCTTTGAGATGATTGAAGACCTTTGGAGTGGCTCAAATGGCTCAGGGATGGCTCAGATCACAAACCCTAAATGCAGATGACTTAGAATCAATGCAGTGAATCAAAAAGGTGGTATGAGATGCTATGATTGAACTTATGCAAATGAAAAAGATCACAAGCCATGGTGAAATGAGTGAGGGAAAATTTGGGGTGTTTACAGCTGCCCCTATTCAAGGATGAGTTAGCTGTGCAGACTGTAAGCAATGGCTTAACAGGCAAACAAGATAACTTGTGGTTGAATACCAAAGACAGTCCAAAATTTGCACTCACGGAATGAAGAAGAAAAGGGATATAGATTGTAAAAGAAAATAAAGTATGTTTATGAAGTGCGGGCGACGGAGGACGACCGTCGAGCAGAGGACGACTGCTGGGGATAAAGCAATGACGGGGACGACCGACATGCTGGGGAAAATGCGGGGAATAAAGCAATGACGGGGATGGCCGACAAGCTGGGGATATAAGAGATTATGATGGGGACGGCCATCAGGTAAAGCTATAAGACTCTCTGGGGATTATAGGTAAATGATGGGGACGACCATCAAGCTCAAGGCATAAATGAAATGAATGATGAGGTATGGTCATCAAAGGTGAAGGACGATCACCTAGCAGGGGACGGCTGCTCTGTTGGGGATAAGATGAGGGACGGTCATCTAAGGTGAAGGACGATCATCTGGCAAGGTACGGTTGCCAAAAGCATCACGACATAGGACGAATGTCGGATAAAAAGGTCGACGATGGGACGGCCATCGGATAAGCATGATGAAGGACGATCATCAAGAGGTGAAGGACGATCACCTAGCAGGGTACGGCTGCTCTCAGGGTTTATCATGACATAGGACGAATGTCAGATAATGGAATCAACGACGGGGACGGCCATCGGATAAGCATGATGAAGGACGATCATCAAGAGGTGAAGGACGATCACCTAGCAGGGTACGGCTTCCAAAAAGGTATCATGACATAGGACGAATGTCAGATAGAAAGAAAATAGTTTAACAAGTTTTGTTGGGGACTCTTCTGGGGAAGGGTAGACACAGACGAGTGTCTAAATTTAAGAGGACATAAGTGTTTGACACGGTGTATAGATTAAATATGCGGACGAGCATCCTTAAGACTATGATACGGACGAGTATCAGTAGAAACAAATGCTTGACGCATGTTCAGAGATGATGACACGGACGAGTACCAACTAGTTAACAAAGAACACGGACGAGTGTCGAATCTGAGGGGGTATAAGTGGTATATACAAGATACAGACGAGTATCTGTATGAATGAAAAAGTGATGAGTGAGACACAGACGAGTGTTTAACTTGCTAGGGAGAACACGACACGGACGAGTGTCGGAAAAAGTGTATTATAAACAAGTATTTGGTTTACAAAGTGTTCGGGTAGCTATGTTAGGGAAGGTGACACGGACAGGTGCCAAGGATTTGTATATATATGTGTTTGTGAGTGCAAAGGGGACGCTTTGGCTTTCTGCTGGGGGTATGACACAGACGAGTGTCAAGAAGCATCTGTAATATAAGTGTCTGTTTGTAAAGAATGCTCGGGCGACTTTACTGGGGAATGATGACACGGACGAGTGCCAAAAGGAGTGTGTATATATGTATCTGTATTTGCGAGTGTAAAGGAAATGCTTTAATTTTCTGGTGGGGGATTGGGAAACAATCTGTATATTGTTGATGGAACGTCAGTACTTACAAGTGTTTGATTCGACACATGGCTTATGATTTATGCAATATGTTTGATTTTTGCCGTAATGCTCCGTATTAGATGGAATGCTACGCTCTGTGGGGAAAATATGATGCGAATGCCATGATCATGCAAAGATACCGATCCGGGATTCGGATCCCGATGCTGTGGAGATCTCTGGCTGATCTGCTTGAAGCGGATATCCCAGCTGGGGATGAGATCATTGATAGATCTGACATATATGACTCTGCATGGGGAAGTGGGTCATTGATAAACCTATCTTGGTAATGAGGGACCCAGCTGGGGCCTATAGAAGCTTTCGTCACTCTGTTGGGAGATCTCCAGGCGTTGCTCTTCTGGATAGAGGCTGAAACTCTGTGGGGAGAGGGTTCCCTGTCTAGCACTCGGCTGGGGAAGAAGAAAAATCACTGGAAGATCTTTCTAGAGATTTCTGTGGGGATCCTGCTGAGGATGATACTTGACAACTCAGCTGGGGATATGAACACCTTCAGGTGCTGCCCTTTGAAGGAAATGTTGGAGAAGTGATGCCTGGTGTAACACGGTGGGAGAACTGACTTTAGTTATGTTGCGGATAGCAAGAGTCGCCACCGACTTTTATTTTATCCAAAGGAAAGGCATAAAAGAACAGGAAAGACCTTTTAAAAGATTTTTGGGTCCAGGGGGTAGGTTATGTAAAGGGAAGGTGTTAGCACCCTTTACATCCATGGTTATCCATGGGCTCTTAGTTACTTAGCTCACTTTAAAATGTTTTTGAAATGTGTAGTGTGTGAATAAAAATTTTCTTAAGTGTTTATAATGACCCATGTACGGATGCATATAAACCTTTGTTTTGAAAATTTGTTTGAAATATGTGAAATGTTTGAAAAGTTTTTTGAAGAGTGAGCAAGTAACTATGAGGAACCTACCCTAAGTTTTAAGTCTTTTTTGTTCTTGAATCCTTTAAATGGTAAGACTATCCCTATTATTAAGGAATAGGTAGTCATTACCTTGGATGTAAGAGACAAGTAAAGGGACATCTGTTTATGTAGGCAACTATGGGGTGTATAAGCAATTCTTGGAGGGACTATCATCTTTGTTCGAAAGGGACAAGATCATTACGAAGGCAACATTCGAAAGGGACTTGATCTTTTATCTGTTAAGGGACTAGATGACTTTATTTTGAGGGAATTTTGCTTTATACACCCTACTTGACCTTTTTGTTCAGGTAACATGAGAGGTATCCCTAAGGAAGTGAGATGGCGATCAAAGATCGACTTACGTGTGTGAGTGTTCAATTTAATATTTATCTTTAAATTTAAATGATCTAAATTAATTTTAAATTACAAGTATATTTACACTCCCTATTTACTAACCACAGCGTAAAATATAAATAATAAACATTATAAATAAAATATTACATCCAGGAACAATTACATAATAATAATTAAGCAAAATTAAATATAATAAGCAAAATAAATAAATAATTATAATTGGGTTAGTGAAAATAATAAAAATAATAAAAATAATACCAAATTAATGGGGTTAGTAATAAATATCACAAGAATATAAATAACAATGAAATAAACAAGAATATTATAATAAAAATTTTTTTTTAAAGGTTAATAATAAAATATGAACAATTATTATAGAATTTTAAGTTATAAATATATTATGAAAATAGATTATAATTACAAAAATTAAATTAGCAATTTTTAACATATTTTTAAACATATAATAAAATTATTTACATACTAAATTAAATTCTAAACAATTTATAGGATATTTACATATTATAAAAATAGGGTTAATTGTAATTATATTTACAAAAATAAGAATGATTTAGAAACATTTATTAATTATAATTAAACAAACATAATAAAATAAGAAATTACAATTATAAAAGAAAATTAGGGTTTACGAAAATAAATAGGGTTTAGATATTTTAAACAATTAATATAAATTTATATAAATTATTTACAAATTATAAACAATAAAATTATATACAGAATTATTTACAAAAAAAACATATTATGATATTTGTAAAAAGTATAATTTTGGATTAATATTTTAATTGAGTTTTTTAATTTAAATAAACAAATTAGTTAATTAGTTAATAATATATAATTAAATAATTCAGGAAAATAAAATAAAAAAACAAGCTCTAAAAGATGGGGGAGGCCTGGATTTGAACCCAGGACCTCCCCATTACCATGGAGGAGATGAACCACTGGGCTGCGCCTGCGTAGCTGATGGGGAATGGATCCAACATCAAGATATTGTAAACCTGAAAATCAAAAGAAAATTTCCCAAAAAATATACCAAGCCAGGATTCGAACCCTGGTTTGCTGCCTCACGTATACGTTTCCTTACCAATTGAGCCAAGCAGTGCTTCAAACATATAAACGCAAATAGAACTAAATAAGATAAATTAACAATTCAAATATGACCTTCCCGCGCTATGGTCATCTTCAACCTCTGTACCTGCGAAAATACCTACGAATTCTTATACAAATTTTCCTGCGAATTTATTTTCGTATGTATTCCTAGGTCTACACATATATTGTATACAGGTACGATTTGTCCAAATATTTTGTACCATTCGATTGCCCAGGCTTTAGAGAATTCAAATATGGTCTCATAAGGCATTTATATTGCCTGTATTAGGAAGCCCTAATTTATGACCATAAACCCTAACAATGGTGTTTGCGTATCCGCACACCAAAACTCAATTCTAATTGCCCAGAAACGATCCTAGCTTCATTGTAAATCATACTACACAAGCAAAAACAATTGAAACCGGTTAAATTAAGAGAATCAAAAACATGAATATGAAGAACAAAATGTGATTCGGTTAGCTTGATATGGCACGATTTTGATGATGACAATGATGCAAACAGGTTTAGAGATTGTCCAAGAATGATTTGCCACCTTTAAATCACCTGAAAAACAACAAAATCACAAAATCCGAATTTGAACTTTTTCTTGATTTTTTTGAAATTTGTTTAGTGTTCTTGAAGCTGCCCAAAATCGTCCCTAGTGCTTGCAGTGTCTTCAAGTATTTATAATGATTGAATTAGGTCAAAAAGAATGGACCTTGTATCATGACAATTGATTACTTGATTATGAAGAAATCTCTCATCCAAAAATTTCAAAAAAATCCAATATATTCTTACTATTTTAGCCTAGCACGAATTTGGATGTTGATAATTGGTCTTGAATGGTGTTGATGACTTTCTAGAAGAAGAATCACCCTTAAATATTGATTTTTTGATTTTATTTTGATTTAATATGTATTTAAATGAATAAAATTCAAATAAATATTAAATAAAATAAAAAAATCAGAAATTACATGGGTGGGTCGTGCTTGGTGTTATATTGAAGTTTGGATCACAAGATTGCAAGCCCATTTGGAAGAAATTGATTTTAAAGCCCTATTTCCTTCATACACCACTCAAAAATTTCCCAACTTTGCAAGGGCACATATCCTTAAATTTTAATTCTATGAGGGTGTTCTTGGACATTTTGGAAATCTTGAAGAGTACTCTAACCAACCCCACTGGTTTCATGTCCATATCATTTACCATTCTCAAGTTATGCCCTTTTGAAGTTGTTCACTTTTTGTTGACTTTCAAAAGGACCTATAATGTCCTAGCTCATACCTTCCAAATGAAGCATTTTTGGGCTTGGCTTGTGAGACACAAAGTTGTAAAGAATTCAATTTCCTTCAAAATGAGCTTTGGATGGAGACTTGGTGATGAAGCATGTGAAAGTTATGGCTGGTCAAAGTTCAGTTGACTTTTCCTGAGGAAACCCTAATTTAGAAACTCCTGATTCTTGATGATCTGAAATATCCTTGATGAATCATGATCAACCCTTGATAAAATGATGAATTTTACTTCATATACTTGATGTTGGCAAAAAATCATGAAGTTTGACTTTGGTTTGACCACAGTTGACCTCAGTTTGACTTTTTAGCTGCTTTGACTGGTTTTGACTTATCTGATCATCTGACTGAGCAATCTTTTGAGAAAAGTCTTGAAACTTGTCATGGGGGTTCTTACACACATATAAGATGTTATGAAGCTCACTTGAGGTCTTGGAAGTCCATTTAGCCTGATTAAAGTCAAAACCCTAGTTTTGGATGCACTGCTTAGGAGGTGCATTGTCTGAGAGAATTGTCAACTCTTCTGACTATTTGTGAACTTTGTGAACCTTGTGAACCATCATAAAATGTCTTGTGAACCTTGTGAACCTCATGGGAGGTCTTGTGAACCTTGTGAACCTCATAAAGTGTCTTGTAGACTTCATGAACCTCATGAAAGGTCTTGTAAGTATTGTGAATCTTGTGAACCTTGTGAACCTCATAAAGTGTTTTGTAAACTTCATGAACCTCATGAAAGGTCTTGTGAACCTTGTGAACCTTCTTAGCACACAAATTCTTGTATTGTGAGGGCAAATTTTGGGGTAAAACAACTGCCCCTGTTCAATTTTCTGAAACCTGAGGGGTTAGACTAGTATATTTGCCAGTCGTGACCTGGAAGGTTGAAGGGGATTGAACACAAAAGCCCAAAAATTTGCACTCACCAGTGCATAGAGTAATATTGATGATTGGTTGTATATGCTTGAGTGGGCTTAAAGATGCCACTTGGAGAAACATTCTTCAGGTACATCTCTTGGAGGATAAAGCAGTCCAAAATATGAAGGTATAATGATAGCTTTCAGGAAGATCAACAACGTCCCGAGGTAATAATATGCTTTCAGGAGGATAAAGCAGTCCTGAGGTGATAATATGCTTTCAGGAAGATAAACAACGTCCCAAGGTAAGGGTGATAGCTTTCAGGAAGATAAATAACGTCCTGAGGAAGTGATAACCTTTGGGAAGATAAACAACGACCCAAAATAATATGCTTTCAGGAGGATAAAGCAGTCCTGAGGTAATGATATAACCTTTGGGAAGATAAACAACGGCCCAAGGAGATAATATGCTTTTAGGAAGATAACAACGTCCTGAGGTAATAATATGCTTTCAGGAGGATAAACAACGTCCTGAGGAAGTGATGATCTTTGGGAAGATAAACAACGGCCCAAAATAATATGCTTTCAGGAGGATAAAGCAGTCCTGAGGTAATGATATAACCTTTGGGAAGATAAACAACGGCCCAAGGAGATAATATGCTTTCAGGAGGATAACAACGTCCTGAGGTAATAATATGCTTTCAGGAAGATAACAACGTCCTGAGGAAATGATATGCTTTCAGAAGGATAAACAACGTTCTGAGGTAATAATATGCTTTCAGGAGGATAAACAACGTCCTGAGGAAGTGATGATAGCTTTCAGGAAGATAAACAACGTCCCGAGGAGATAGTATGCTTTCAGGAGGATAAACAACGTCCCGAGGTAGTGGTATGCTTTCAGGAGGATAAAGCAGTCCTGAGGTAGTGATAATTTTTGGGAAGATAAACAACGGCCCAATAGTCACAAGTTGTTAATGAAGTCTGTCTGTTGGAGAATTAACCTGAAAACAAGGTAGCATTCTATATGGTAATATTAGTTTATGCATTATGTATGCATGTATAATATGATGCACTTAAGTGATGCATTATGTATCTATGTATATGTATGGTATGATGTAAATGATGTATGTATGCATCATGCAGCCTGGAGCGTCTGGATATCTTCGTATAACAACTGCTGGCCAGGGAAAATAAATCCCGATTCGTTGCTGAATAATATGAGGAACTCGTTCCCATCTTGTTTGATAATATATTATACATAACCTCCCGTCTTCGTTTGATAGTAGGGTATACATACTCTTCCGTCTGCTGGGGATAACAAGGTATACATAACCTCCCGTCTTCGTTCGTCGTACTCCTATTGGAAAGTAAATTCCCGAATATCCGTATGAGGATAAAAGAGATGGATATAAATTCCAGGGGAGATGTGACTTGAAGTACTTATGAAGATGGATTTGTCCTACTGGAGATTTTGTAACTGTTTTGTAGAGATGAACCGGTGAAGCTTCGTTGGAATCCTTCCCTCGTTCATCCTTAGTAAATACTATTACTGTATTTTCATGCATTTCTGGTAAACATCAATCATATTAAGCATACATGCATTTCTGGTAAACATCAATCATATTCAAAAGCATACATACATTCAAATACAACCAATGGACGTTTCGCTTATGTAAATAGGGTAAAAGTAAATCTGGATTCAAAGATGGAATTTTATTCATATCAAAAAGTGACCTATACATAAGTAGGTTTGTACAAGGAGACAAAAATCCTAGTAAGAGGAATTTGTCATAAAGTTTTACAAAACAAAGAAAATCAGCTATGTGGGAAATAATCCTATTGAGTTTCAATTCTACTATTGCCATTATCTTCAAGTATCTCATCTTCTGCTGTTGAGACGAAAATGATTGGATTGAGCTTTATCTGTTCGAGCTTGAGTAAGTAACACAACTGGTTGCAGTTTCATGAGTGATCCAAACGAGACATAGTCATACACTTTAATCCCTAACTTTTGCCTGGATTGCCCTTTCAGGTTTTCAATCCACCGGGATACCCTTTTTTTCCCAAGCCGCCTTTTCAGGTTTTCGACTTGCCGGGTGTACATCTTTTTATATATATCCCTAATTTTTGCCCAAACCCTTTTGGTTTGTCGGGATGCCCTTATTTTTGCCTAGGCCAGTCAACCTAGCGGGTCTCTTTTTATGCGTAGTATTTTTTAACTATGTCTGCGTTTACAGGTTGTGGGAAGTCTTCACCATCCATAGTAGTAAGTATCATGGCACCTCCTGAAAACACTGCTTTGACCACAAATGGTCCTTCATATGTAGGAGTCCACTTGCCCCTAGGATCACCCTGTGGTAATATGATACGCTTGATTACCAAGTCACCAACCTGATATACCTTTGGCTTAACCTTCTTGTTAAAAGCTTTGATCATCCTTTTCTGGTACATCTGGCCATGACAAACTGCTGCTAGTCTCTTCTCATCAATCAAATTTATCTGGTCCAGTCGAGTCTGAATCCACTCGTCTTCATCCAAGCCTGCATCCTTCATAATTCTTAAGGAGGGAATCTGAACTTCAATGGGCAGAACTGCTTCCATACCATAGACCAAGGAGAATGGGGTTGCCCCTATTGAAGTACGTATTGTGGTATGATAACCATGAAGAGCAAATGGTAACATCTCATGCCAATCCTTATAAGTAACAGTCATCTTCTGTACAATCTTCTTGATGTTCTTATTAGCAGCTTCAATTGCCCCATTCATCTTTGGACGATACGGAGAAGAGTTGTGATGCTTAATATTGAACTGCATGCAGAGATCAGTAATCATAGTGTTGTTCAGATTAGAGCCATTGTCAGTAATAATCCTTTCAGGGATGCCATACCTACATATGAGATTATTCTTAATGAATCGAGCCACAACATTCTTAGTAACAGATGTAAATGAAGCTGCCTCCACCCATTTCATGAAGTAATCAATAGAAACCAGGATGAAACGATGCCCATTAGAAGCAGTAGGTTTGATCTCACCAATCATATCAATGCCCCACATGGCAAAAGGCCAAGGAGCAGTCAGCACATTCAATGGTGATGGAGGTATATGTACTTTATCAGCATAGATTTGACATTTGTGACACGTTCTGGAATGTTGATAGCAATCAGCTTCCATAGTAGACCAATAGTAACCTGCTCTCAATATCTTCTTTGCCATGGTATGACCACTAGAATGAGTGCCAAAGATCCCATCATGCATATCTTCCATAATCTCTGTTGCTTCCTTCTTATCCACACAGCGAAGCATAGTTGAATCATGATTGCGCTTGTACAAAATCCCATTACTAAAAAAGAACTTAGCAGAAAACCTCCTCAGAAACTTCCTATCTTTGACAGATGCCCCTTCAGGGAACTCCTGAGCTTCAAGATATCTTTTCACTTCATAGAACCAAGGCTTTTCTTCTGCTTCTTCAGTGTCAATCTCATTGCAGTATGCAGGCTTTTCAAATCTATCAATAGTAATCTTGGGAGCTTCATCATCCCAGCTGATCTCAAACATGGATGCCATGGTGGCTAAGGCATCTGCCAACTGATTTTCTCTTCGTGGGATATGTCCAAAGGTAATCTCTTTAAAATGTGGGATCAAATACAACACATGCTCTCTATAAGGAATGAGATTATCATGCTTGGTATCCCAATCTCCTTTAATCTGACTTACTACCAGGGCTGAATCTCCATATACATCTAGGAACTGAATCTTCATATCAATAGCAGCTTTAATACCCATGATACATGCCTCATACTCAGCCATGTTATTGGTACAATAGAAACAAAGTCTGGCAGTAATCGGGGTATGACAACCTTCAGGGGAACTAATCACAACACCAACACCATTACCAAGTGCATTAGAGGCACCATCAAAAACCATAGTCCATCGGGATCCTTGTTCAGGTCCGTCATATTGTCCAGGTTTTTTGGTAATAATCATAATGTCTTCATCAGGGAACTCAAAACTCATTGACTGGTAATCATACACTGCCTGATGAGCCAAATGATCACCCACAACACTTCCTTTAATGGCCTTCTGAGTAGTATACTGTATGTCATATTCTGTTAAGATCATTTTCCATCTTGCAATTCTTCCGGAGAGAGCAGGTTTCTCAAATATGTACTTGATTGGATCCATCTTCGAAATCAACAAGGTAGTATGGGTCAACATATACTGTCTTAGTCGGCGAGCAGCCCATGCCAAAGCGCAGCAAGTTTTCTCGAGCAGCGAGTATCTTGTTTCACAGTCGGTAAACTTTTTGCTAAGGTAGTATATTGCCTGCTCTTTTCGACCAGACTCGTCATGTTGCCCCAATACACACCCCATTGAGTTGTCTAACACTGTTAAGTACATAATCAAGGGTCTTCCATCAACTGGTGGCATCAAAATTGGAGGTTCTAGCAGATATCTCTTGATTTCATCAAAGGCAGTCTGGCACTCATCATTCCATTCCATCACCTGATCTTTCTTCAACAACTTGAAGATTGGCTCACATAAGGCAGTTAATTGGGAAATAAATCTTGCAATGTAATTCAATCGTCCCAAGAAACCTCTAACCTCCTTCTCAGTACGGGGAGCTGGCATCTCTCGTATAGCTTTCACTTTTGCAGGATCCACTTCAATACCTTTTCCACTGACTATGAAACCCAGAAGTTTACCAGATCTAACTCCAAAAGTACACTTGTTTGGGTTCAATCTCAACTTGTATTTCTTCAACCTCTCAAACAACTTATGTAGATGATCAAGATGTTGCTCCTCATTCTGGGACCTGGCTATCATATCATCCACATATACCTCTATCTCATGATGAATCATATCATGAAACAAAGCCACCATAGCACGCTGATATGTTGCCCCTGCATTCTTCAAACCAAATGGCATCACTTTATAACAAAAAGTGCCCCACTGTGTAACAAATGTTGTCTTCTCCATATCTTCAGGTGCCATCTTGATCTGATTGTAACCAGAGAAACCATCCATAAAAGAGAATACCTTATGCTGAGCAGTGTTGTCTACCAGAACATCAATATGAGGAAGTGGAAAGTCATCTTTGGGGCTGGCCTTATTCAAATCTCTGTAGTCTACACACATACGTACCTTACCATCTTTCTTAGGAACTGGTACCACATTTGCAACCCACTGAGGATAAGAAGTCACAGCTAAGAACCCTGCATTGAACTGTTTCATTACCTATGCTTTGATCTTCTCTGACATTTCAGGACGCATACGATGAACCTTCTGCTTCTTTGGACGACAATCTTCTTTTACTGGTAAGCGGTGAACCACAATGTCTGTATCCAACCCTGGCATATCTTCATAAGACCAAGCAAAGATCTCCACATAGTCACGTAGCATCTGAATCAACCTGTTCTTGACACTATCCTCTAATTCAGCCCCTATCTTGACTTCTTTCCTGTTTTCTTCAGTTCCCAGATTCACAACTTCGACCGGCTCTTCATGTGGCTGTATAGCTTTCTCTTCTTGTTGTAACAACCTAGCAAGCTCTACAGGTACTTCACAATCGTCCTCATTTCCGTCTTCAGTTTGATAGATCGGATTCTCGAAATTATAATTGGCAATAGTAGAACTGTTATCAACAGGATCCAGAGTGGATGAGGATCTGCATTTTAGTGATGTGGGTGTGTGTAAGAACACATAGCTGATAAAGCAAAAATAAAAGAAAAGAAAGACAAGGAACTCAATATTTACGAAAACGAAACGTCCACTAATTTTTATTGAATGAAGTATGCAAATGAAATGACAGCCCGTAACAAGCACACCATTGTGCCCCGGGTAAGGCACAAGGCTTAAGAGTTCAATTGTTCAGGAAATTACAAACTTAAAAAAGTAACAACACAGTAATAGTATTTACTCCTGACTAAAGGAGATAGGGATAACATCTTCAGCTTTCCAATTATTGAGTCCAGCACCCACAGTAGGAAAAATCCAAGCATCCAAGTTGTAGTCTTCCTCATAGTCACTCACAACATTGATCTGATCTTTCATAACCCCTTGATTGGTGATACGAACAGCACGAGCACGACGAACAGCCTTCTGGGACTCTGCAGTGAAACCCAAACCAAATTTGTCAGACTTGTATGGGATATCAGGAAGCTGACCCCAAATGGTACAACCACCTTCATCCACTACAGCTCTAGCATCTTTGAGGGAGGCCATTGTTGGAGGTATTCTGGTGACCACAGGAACTTTCTTGACAACAAGAGGAGCTACATAATCATTAACAATCCAAGGAACCACTTCAAATGTCTGACACGGAGTTTCAACGTATTCACCTTCCACTTCCAGATACTTGAAGGTGTTCACATGACTAACAAAATACTCTTCCTCTCCATAGACAGTAACAACTTTTCCCTCCACCGGATATCTTAGCTTCTGATGTAATGTAGAGGTTACAGCACCTGCCCCATGGATCCAGGGACGACCAAGCAAACAAGAGTACGAAGGACGAATATCCATCACATAAAATGTAGCATTAAAAAACTGAGAACCAACTTTGATTGGGAGATCAATTTCTCCATGCACCACTCTTCTCGAACCATCAAAAGCCTTCACCACTATATTACTGGGCTTCAGCACAGCATCTTCAGGACTCAGCTTATTCAGGACTTCTTTGGGCAACACATTCAGAGAGGAACCATTGTCTATCAATACATGTGACAGGGTGGTGCCCCTGTGTAAACACCCCAAATTTGCCCTCACCCATTCACACCATGGCTTGTGATCTTCTCATATGCATAAACACAATCATGTCACCTCATATTGCATTTTTGGTTCATTGCATAGTTTCTAAGTCATCTGCATCTAGGGATTGTGATCTGAGCAATCCAAGGGCATCTTGAGCCACTCCAAAGGCAACCAATCACTTCAAAGAGGTCCATGTGTGTTCTTGTATCATATTACATCTTCTCAAAGTCAAAAATTCCAAAGAATCACAAGAACTGAGGTTTGTGTGGAAGCAGAGCCAGGATAGACTGCACAGTTGACTTAAAATTAGGGTTTTGGTTTCAGAGGCCATAACCCCAAATTTTTTGATCATTCTTGTTTCCATTGGTCTCTATATGGTATAGGGAGTATGCATGTCAATTTTCATGAAGAAATTCCATGGGGAAGTCATCTGATCAAGGGTTGACTTTCTGGACAAGTCAGTGTAAAATCAGGGCATCTGAGGCCCCCAATGACCCAACCAATGGGTGATCTTCATCATTTTGAATGTATATGATCTTTATTTGATCATAGAAGAAGGTTGAAGTTCACAAAAATCAAGAATTTGGAGTTTTTGCAAATGTTGACTTTTTGGGCATAGTTGACTTTTCAAGAATGCTTCATTTTAGGTCATTTTTCAAGCCTTGATTCTTGGTCCAAAAATGCTTCAAATGGAAAAACTTTGGTCATGAAAGTTGTAGATTACATCTTTCCCTTTTCAAAAAGTACAAGAACATGATCAAACTCTTCTTGGATCAAAAGTTATGGTGTAACAAAGTTAGCAAAAATCATTGATTTTCAAGATGTGCACCAAATGTGAAACTTGCAAGATCATGTCCCAAGGCTGATTGTAACTTCTAGTTGGCTTCAAACTATTACACAAACATTATATAAGCCCTAAAAATCAGAATTGAATCAAAGATCACATGTTTGTAGTTTGTGTAACAAGACTTTTTCATGAAGTTCCAAAAAGGTAGCCACTTGCAAAACCACTCATCACACTTCTTACAACTTGCAACATTGGATGCTGACTTTGGATAGCCTTTCCCCTCACCCTTGCTACGCAGCCCATGCCTTGTACTAAGCCTAGAACCAAGCCATACTTCTCTTACACAAAAGGTGGACTTTGAGCAAAAGCAAACTTACCAATCAATGTAGGCCATGTCAAATCATCTGACCTATAGGATTAAAATACAATATCCTTTGGCAAGCCAAAGATATGAAGAGGCAAGGCTGAAACACTTCATATCACCACATTCACAAAAACACTCCCTTGTGCAAAACCTTTCGAATCAGCCTCCACAAACTTCAAACATCCAAACCATCTTCACCAATCATCTCACCATGTTCCATTAAGTAGAAACCACCAAGAGTCAGGCCTGGTTTGAGCAAGAACACCACATTGCCATTTCTCACCTCAACTTGCAGTTTCATTCGAAACTCTCTCCACAGCTCACAAACATCCAAACAAACACCACAAACCTTCTTAAAACATCACTCTGATCACAAAGAACCATTCACCTTGGCCTGAAGCTGCTTGCATCACCATTGCCATTTCCAACTGAGTTTGAGCAGAAGCTGCTCAAACTCTTCACACAGCCAACATAAACTTCTCCAAAGCATTCAAACATCATCAAGAGGTCCTAAGGAGTGGTTTGCACAAAGAGAAGGGGTCTGAAAGTTGCTGGAGTGAAAGCTTCGAATCTCAGGTAGCTCAAGAAATATTTTTCCAGAAATCATTTTTTATGTTCTAAACTTGTTCTCCATGCTTCACTGAGTATCCTGATGCTTTTAGTTTTTGAAATGGTGATGAAATGAGAATGTAATGGCTCTCTGAAACTCTGTGACCTAGAAATTAGTTTTGCTCGATTCATGAATTCCAGGGAGAATAAATTTGTTTTGAGTGAGGGTTATGATTCGTGAGTGAGTGGGAAGCATTCCTATGTTTTTAGATTTTGTTTTAGATACGTTTTAGAGGAGTTTGAGGTTTGGGGTCGCCGGGGAAGATGACCGGAGCTTCCCTCCGGTCACCTGAAAGTTGTTATGCCCTAATCCAGTCATTAACTCCCATTTGAATTTCATGCGTTAGATTAGGTTGACCAGTTGACTTCGCGCGCAGGTGAAGGGCCCAGATCACTTTGATTAGCCCTAATTCAATTAATTAGGTTAATTAATTCATAATTAGTTTAATTGGCTCAGATGCAACCCCAGCCGTCCAGATGCGCGCTGGTCAACCAATTTAAACCCAGGATTCATCTCATCCCTCCATTCTGTTTACTTTCCTTTTATTTTCATTTATTTTCATTTCTTTTTCATTTAACTTGCATAATTAATTAAAAATAGTAAAAAATGTGTAAAAATTATGAAACTTTTTCTCATAAGTTTTATTAATTTTTATGACACAAAAATATTTTTTTTTTATTTTTACCATTAAAAAAGTATTTTTAAATATTTAAAAGATTATTTTTAATTGATTAATGGAAATTAATTTATTAAAAATACTTTTAGGTATTTAAAAATCACCAAAAAATTCATGAATTGTTCTAAGACATTTAGAAACATTGTCCAACCTTCAAACCAAATTTCTTTTTTGATCTTGATGCATTTTAAGAATTTCTCATTGAATAAAAGTCATTTTTGTGCATTAATTTGATCCATAGTTCAAAAAATCACTTCTGCCTATTTGTGAGGAGTTGGACATTGATTCTTCTTGCATTGTTTTATGTTTAGCATGTAGTTTCTAGGATAAAATGGCCTTGATTTGATCTTGCATTTTCAAATTGTTTGACATTTCTTTTGTTTGAAAGCCCTAAAAACCCTAATAACTTGTAAAAATCATAACTTGAGAATGGTTAAGAGTTGGGACCTCCCCTTTGGACCTTGGTTTAGTATAGGATTAGGGTTACTTTGTGTGGCATTTTCCATTTTTTATCTTAGGGTTTGCTTCTATTTTTTTTGTTTTTTTTGATGTTTGATTCATAAACCCTAATTTGGGCTTCCATTTGCATCCTTCTTACATTATCTTGCATAACATGACTTGCCATGCCATTCCATGCTTCCATTTGATTCATTTGACATCATAAGACATATAGAAAGCATGTTTGATCATTGCATCTTGCATTTTCCATGTCATTTGCTTTGTTTGCTTCCAAACTTTTCATGTATGTCCATGCTTCTTAAGTTTGCTTCACTTGCATTCATGAACTTGTATGAGCATCTCCATGCCTTGCCTCATGTTTGTAGCACTCCATAGCATCATTATCATCATCAACATGCTTCTGGTTTTGTTTGTCATCATGTCATCTCATCCCATTTTGCATTGCATTGCATTTCTTTTCTAACATTTCAGGTGGTAAGTGATTCTGAGAAGTGAATTTGCCTTCACTTCTCATAACTTTTCTTTTCATCTCTCTTGCATTCATTACTGCATTTTTGTTTGTGTTTGAGATTGAGCTTGCTCATTCTTCTTCTTCCCACTTTCTTTCTTCAAGTGACTTGACTTCTTGAATGAAGCAAGTCACTTTGCTTCTCTTGATCCTTTCATCTGCTTCCTGGTGGTTCCATTGAAGACTTCTCTTGAAAACCTCACAAACCTTAGGAACAACCAAGCATGACAATGATTAGGGTTTTGATTAGTTTCCCCTCTTAGTTTTACCTTTGTGTCTCTTTTGAGTCTTCTCTTCTCACCTCATAATCAGGGACTAAACCCTAAAGGCTTTAAGGCTTTGTGATTAAGCTTATGCCTGCATCCTTCTCTTAGGATGGAGTGTATAACTTCAATCCTAAGTGTTAAACCCTTAATGTGTTTAAATCTCTTAATCAATTCACTTAATAAGTATCAAGGCATTACACTTGTAACTTGGGCCTTGCATTAGGGTTCTAATTCTTCCTTAATTGGCTAAGAAGGACTAACCCTAGTGTTAATGGACAAGTCTCCCTCAAGTTGTCTTACAAATCATAAAACTCACTTCATCATCATACCATTTAATAAAATCCACCTAATCAAAGGCTTGTTCTGTCATGAATTTAATCCCTAATCATGGATTAAGTTGAGGAGCTTTCCTCAACTTAAACATTCTCATCTATTATCCTTCTATTAGGATGGTGTAATGAGTCTGTTTAATCCTTGATTATGGCTTAACCTCATTACTCAACACTAAACAAAAACCCCAAAAACATCTAAATAATCACAAATAGGTTAATGATCTTAATCCTACACCAAAGGTGATTAAGTGTGAGAATCTGACTTCACACTTAAGGTATTCTCATTACCCCTAATCAGAGGGAAGATGTGATGAGTTTATTAAATCCATTGGTTTAGGCTTAAGCTCATTAACTTATGACAAACTTTCAAAAGCAATAAAAGACTGAAAACTCAAAAACAAACAATAATCGTCTCCTTCGGGATTCTTTTCTCATCTCATTCATTCATAAACGAGAACTTGCTTCTTCCGTCTAATGCAAGACAGTTTGCACCTGAGCCAGACAGGTCATACACTTGAGCATTGACAAGCAAGTAGTTCACAAGTCAATTCATCTTTCAGTCTCTTTGGGTCGAACTACGGTGTTCTGACTTCCTCATTGCACGAGAGGATACGTAGGCATAACTTAACGGTTATCGAACAAAAGTCTCTGTATATTCCCCCTCCTCCAGCTTTATTCTTTTAGCCTCATGATCTTGAGCATTTCACTCCTGTTCCTACACTGACACTTTCATACTTCATATCACTTATACACTTTACACTGACACCTGTACATTTTCTTCCAGCCCTTTTTATACACAGATTGCACTGACACTACCCCTTTGAAGCACAAATCTTTTAAGCGTGGATCCCGTCGAGTACGACGGACAATCTGGGTGCTAATACCTTCCCAGGTTGTAACCAACCCCCTTTCTCAGTCTCTCTGGTTTGCAAACCGTCTTATCCATCTCTTTCTAGGTTTATGCAGCAATACCTTTCCTCCGGGATAAAAATGCCTAGCTGGCGACTCTATTCATTCTCCAGTGAGTTCACGGCTGTGTGTTCTCACTATTCCCTTCGCCGACCGTTCGCGTCTGTACCTTTATTTGACCCTGTTTCATTTATCGGGAGCGACACCCTGCATTCAATTGAGATATGCAGAGCCCTATTATGATCCCTCTTGGCAGGAGTTAGATCAGCATCAGAGAAACCTAACCCATTATCATAGGTCAGGTGGGCAACACAATTCTCAAACTGGTCGACAGAAATTGCATTGGGTACATGAGCAGTCTTTAGAAACTTGATCAAAGCTTTGGCATGAGCCTCAAAACATAATAGCAAAGACAGCATGGAAATCTTGGAAGGAGTGTGCCCAAATTGATCAACAATGTCATAATCACTCTTGCGAATGATTTTCAATACTTCTTCCATCTGCTTAGCAAGATCATTAGCAGCTGGCACATCAGTAGGTATAGGTTCAATAACAGGACCCTTGCCCCGAGCATCAGTGGTGGAGGTAGCAGCAGGAGTATCTGCATTCTTGGAAGTAACTGGAGGAGAGAAGACTCTTCCACTTCGTGTGATCTTACTAGACCCAGCAATATTATCAACATCAACAGGCACATCAGCTAAGGGTTCCTGCTTAACACCATGGATATAAACATCAGACCCATAATGCCAAGGCACAGCTTTATCAGACGTATACGGAATAGGACCAGTAGTAGTAATGACCATAGGAGCCACTCTGGCTTCAGCAACAACCTTCACAGGGCCTTCAGTAGTAATCTTAATTGGACCCTTATGAGTGATTTTAACAGGTCCCTTAGAAGTGATCCTTACCGGTACTTTATCAACCATATCAACCTCTTCAGTCCTCCTACCTTTAGTAATATGATCCACCATACTCTCTACGGACGATGGAGTCCTCTCAAACACTATGGTATATTTATCCATGAGACGTTGAATTCCATCTCTCAATCTCCAGCAACTATCTGGATTATAGGTACAATACAAACAATCTTCACGACAACCTGGAAAGAACCCAGCTTGTACTAACTTCTTTTTGATAACAGACAATGGTGTGGTCAACTCTGCAACTGAATAGATATGTAAATCTTCATCAATTGCATTGACAGTCTTCTCATGATTTGGCATGGGAGCAGTAATCACATTTGGAGTACCCGGAGGGTCAAACTCAATCTCTCCAGCCTCAATCATATCTTGAATTTTGTTCTTCAAGACCCAGCAACTATTAGTATCATGTCCCTGACAGTTCGAATGATATGCACATCGTGCATTAGGATTGTACCTGGGAGAGGTAACATTAGGATTCTGAGGAGCCTCTTTCAGAGTAATAAGTTCAGCCTTCAATAAGTGTTGCAATGCCTGAGCCATTGACATGTTGATCTTAGTGAACTGCCTTCTAGCCCTCTGTTGGTTGCCCTGTGGCTGCTCTAGTGTTGTAGGAGTTGGATTTGAAATATGAACTGCACTCACAGACTAATGCCTTCTATTACGGTCAGGCTGACCATAAACAACATTGGATTCTTTCTTCCCAGTGGGAGGCTTCTTTGCAGCACCTGATGAAGAAGTACCCACCTGGATCTTACCACTCTTTATACCATTTTCCACGCGCTCTCCTATCATTATCAACTCAGTGAAGCCAGATGATGAGCTTCCAATGAGATGACTGTAAAAAGGACCATTCAGCGTACACATGAACATATCAACCAATTCCCTGTCAGTTAAAGGGGGTTGTACTCTTCCAGCTAAATCTCTCCACTTCTGAGCATACTCCTTGAAACTTTCTTTGGCACCCATAGACATGCTCTGCAGCTGCATGCGAGTGGGGGCTAAATCAGCATTGTATTGATACTGCTTATAGAAAGCTTCAGCAAGATCATTCCAATCCCTGATGTTGACACTCTCCAACTGATAATACCACTCCAATTGAGCTCCAGATAAGCTCTCTTGGAAAAAATGGATCCACAACTTCTTATCAGCAGTGTGAGGTTGGATTCTTCTGACATAAGACCTCAGATGCAGCTTGGGACAAGAGACCCCATCATAAACGACAAAGGTAGGAACCTTGAAACCAATGGGTATGACTACCCCAGATATCAGACTCAAATCTTCAAAATCCAGCCCAGAAGACTTCTGCAACTCCATAGCATCCATTCTATCCACCAGCATCTTGAATTTGTCTTCATTAGGCTCATGGTAGTAATTAGCCTCAGAATCAGAGTCCCCCATAGTGTTGTGGAGACTGCCTCCCTCTTTTTCAGACTCTTCAGATTCATAGTCTTCAATTGGTTCTTTGGTCTTGGCAAGACCTTTGAACCTCCTTCCCATGTTGATCAGGCCACCTGACCTTCTAGTCTTCTTAGTCTTCTTGGCCAGCAGCGTCTTCAATTCATCCTGCCCCTTGGTCAGGTTCAGGATCAGCTCTTGGAACTGTGCATTTTGTGCCTGGAGATCCTTAACTGTTTGTTCAAGAGCCACTGCTGAAATAAACAGCGAGAAGATGAGAAACCTGTGCACAATTATAAACCTGTGATGCAATGAAATGATATGTGAATGCATATGCAATGTTTTCAAGGACCGCAGGATTTAAATTTGCTTAAACAAACAAGAAGGTAAACTTTTATTAGTAATAAATTTGTTTTGCCTCTTGGGCTTACAAAAATGAAATGAAATAAATACAAAAGATGGGGTTTTAAGTCTCCCATGGACGTTTCCTCTTTGTGTTGAGGTATGAGTTGAGATTCCGTTCCTCGTGAAGTTGCTTTGTTAGTTGCGGGATTCTTTCTTGGCTTGCTTTGTAATGAGCCTCGAAAGTATCCCTTTGCTCCTTCAACTGGATCCAGGATCTCTGTAAGTCTTCCATGTCAGTGGGCATGTCTGGGTGAAGGATGGTATAAGCAGTATCTCCTTCAGCAACAGGTTCCATGGTAACTGGCAGGATAGCAGGATATGGCATCATGAGAGTCTGAGCACGAGATCGCACCCATCTGAGATAAGCTTCTATAGGAATAGTGTACTTAGGCTCCAGAGTCTTGCTGTCAACCTTGTTTACTTTTCCCCATGCTCGTATGAATCTCTGACGGTAACCTTGAAAATCGTTGTCGTAATCAAACACAATGCCCTGAATCAACATGTCATGTGGACCATCGCTCCGAGCGTAACCAAACTGTCGTAAAGCTAGAGAGGGGTTGTAGGTGATGCCTCCTCTTATGCCTAGAAGTGGCACATTAGGGAATTCCCCACAACGGTCAATGATAGTGACATTCTCCATAGATCTGGAGCACCAATGAATATCTAAATGCGAAAGTGACATGATCCTCTTGGACCACCTGAACCCTTGCTCATTCTTCATTACTGAGCGAGGAAGGTGAGAAATAAACCACCTAGAAAGCAAAGGTATGCAGCACATCAAAGTTCCTCTTGCCCTTGTAGTACGGGTGTGAAGAGAATGCAGGATGTCTCCAAGCAATGTAGGTACTGGATTGTGACTCAGGAATATATTGATGGCATGAACGTCTATGAACTGATCTGGATTGGGGAACAATACTAAGCCATAAATCAACAAGTCTAAGATCTCCTCAAAAGCATCATAGCTCATAGCCTTCAAGAACACTTGAGCTTTATCCATTAATACCTTGGCAAGGATACCCTTAACTCCGCTTCTCGTTTCTAGAACAATGTCAGACTTCTTCAGATGTAGAGCTGCAGCAATAACCTCAGGTTTAGGCTCTTTTTCCAAGCCTGTGAAGGGTCTTTGATCAAGAACAGGTATACCTAGAAGTTTAGAGAACTCTTCCATTGTAGGAACCAGCTGATAGTCAGGGAATGTGAAGCAATGGTGCTTAGGATCAAAGAACTGAAATAGGACACTCATCATGTCTTCATTGAACCCTGAAGTGACTAGATCCAGTAGGTGACCATGTCTCTTGATAAACTGGGAATGATCAGACACTTGAGAAACCAACTCTTTAAGCTTAGCAGGTATGCCCACAAAGTTGATCCTGATGGTGTTTCTACGAGCAGAAGCCATGACCTGCAACAAAGAACAAAGATAAATCCTTTGGTCCTTGAAATGGTTAGTGAAAATGCTATGCTTATGATGCATGATGATGTTATGATGTTATGCTCAATCACAAACATGTGGCACACACAAACAAGTCACACAATAGCCCTAGGTTTAAAGGCTTGCATGAGGTTCAAAGGTAAGTACCCTCCCCTGAAGTTTAGATGGTTCATCCTGTCCTATAAAGTAACCAGGTTCTAAGGGATCTTAATATCATTGATCCTTCACAAGGGTGGTTGTTCAGTAGGCAACTTACTTGCCAACCAAAACCCTCCAAGTTTAAGATCTCAATGAGCGTAGTATCGAGTATCAACCAACTTCAGTCTGCACCAAAGCCGGTTATCTCACTACTTTTCTAAAGGCCAAGATGGGATAACTAGGGTTCTAAAAGTTAGTTAGTGCATTGACAACGTATGGCAGCCTCATATTATCCTCAACTTGACTTAAGGAACATAAGCACCAACCAAGAAGTCGCACTAACTATAGCCACCAGATCAACCATATCTGTATACGCCGTACAGTTTCCTTGGTCTATTGCCATTTACCTAAGGTACACTAGATCCGGGTTAGGACCTTTCACACATAAGAGCCCAACAAGTAAGTATAAAGCAAACAAGACAAACAATTTAAGTGATCTAATTCCTAAGGGTACCCCTCTTTAATATTAAGTCCCTAGCAGAGTCGCCAGTTCTGTAACACGGTGGGAGAACTGACTTTAGTTATGTTGCGGATAGCAAGAGTCGCCACCGACTTTTATTTTATCCAAAGGAAAGGCATAAAAGAACAGGAAAGACCTTTTAAAAGATTTTTGGGTCCGGGGGGTAGGTTATGTAAAGGGAAGGTGTTAGCACCCTTTACATCCATGGTTATCCATGGGCTCTTAGTTACTTAGCTCACTTTAAAATGTTTTTGAAATGTGTAGTGTGTGAATAAAAATTTTCTTAAGTGTTTATAATGACCCATGTACGGATGCGTATAAACCTTTGTTTTGAAAATTTGTTTGAAATATGTGAAATGTTTGAAAAGTTTTTTGAAGAGTGAGCAAGTAACTATGAGGAACCTACCCTAAGTTTTAAGTCTTTTCTGTTCTTGAATCCTTTAAATGGTAAGACTATCCCTATTATTAAGGAATAGGTAGTCATTACCTTGGATGTAAGAGACAAGTAAAGGGACATCTGTTTATGTAGGCAACTATGGGGTGTATAAGCAATTCTTGGAGGGACTATCATCTTTGTTCGAAAGGGACAAGATCATTACGAAGGCAACATTCGAAAGGGACTTGATCTTTTATCTGTTAAGGGACTAGATGACTTTATTTTGAGGGACTTTTGCTTTATACACCCTACTTGACCTTTTTGTTCAGGTAACATGAGAGGTATCCCTAAGGAAGTGAGATGGCGATCAAAGATCGACTTACGTGTGTGAGTGTTCAATTTAATATTTATCTTTAAATTTAAATGATCTAAATTAATTTTAAATTACAAGTATATTTACACTCCCTATTTACTAACCACAACGTAAAATATAAATAATAAACATTATAAATAAAATATTACATCCAGGAACAATTACATAATAATAATTAAGCAAAATTAAATATAATAAGCAAAATAAATAAATAATTATAATTGGGTTAGTGAAAATAATAAAAATAATAAAAATAATACCAAATTAATGGGGTTAGTAATAAATATCACAAGAATATAAATAACAATGAAATAAACAAGAATATTATAATAAACAAAAATTTTTAAAGGTTAATAATAAAATATGAACAATTATTATAGAATTTTAAGTTATAAATATATTATGAAAATAGATTATAATTACAAAAATTAAATTAGCAATTTTTAACATATTTTTAAACATATAATAAAATTATTTACATACTAAATTAAATTCTAAACAATTTATAGGATATTTACATATTATAAAAATAGGGTTAATTATAATTATATTTACAAAAATAAGAATGATTTAGAAACATTTATTAATTATAATTAAACAAACATAATAAAATAAGAAATTACAATTATAAAAGAAAATTAGGGTTTACGAAAATAAATAGGGTTTAGATATTTTAAACAATTAATATAAATTTATATAAATTATTTACAAATTATAAACAATAAAATTATATACAGAATTATTTACAAAAAAAACATATTATTATATTTGTAAAAAGTATAATTTTGGATTAATATTTTAATTGAGTTTTTTAATTTAAATAAACAAATTAGTTAATTAGTTAATAATATATAATTAAATAATTAAGGAAAATAAAATAAAAAAACAAGCTCTAAAAGATGGGGGAGGCCTGGATTTGAACCCAGGACCTCCCCATTACCATGGAGGAGATGAACCACTGGGCTGCGCCTGCGTAGCTGATGGGGAATGGATCCAACATCAAGATAATGTAAACCTGAAAATCAAAAGAAAATTGCCCAAAAAATATACCAAGCCAGGATTCGAACCCTGGTTTGCTGCCTCACGTATACGCTTCCTTACCAATTGAGCCAAGCAGTGCTTCAAACATATAAACGCAAATAGAACTAAATAAGATAAATTAACAATTCAAATATGACCTTCCCGCGCTATGGTCATCTTCAACCTCTGTACCTGCGAAAATACCTGCGAATTCTTATACAAATTTTCCTGCGAATTTATTTTCGTATGTATTCCTAGGTCTACACATATATTGTATACAGGTACGATTTGTCCAAATATTTTGTACCATTCGATTGCCCAGGCTTCAGAGAATTCAAATATGGTCTCATAAGGCATTTATATTGCCTGTATTAGGAAGCCCTAATTTATGACCATAAACCCTAACAATGGTGTTTGCGTATCCGCACACCAAAACTCAATTCTAATTGCCCAGAAACGATCCTAGCTTCATTGTAAATCATACTACACAAGCAAAAACAATTGAAACCGGTTAAATTAAGAGAATCAAAAACATGAATATGAAGAACAAAATGTGATTCGGTTAGCTTGATATGGCACGATTTTGATGATGACAATGATGCAAACAGGTTTAGAGATTGTCCAAGAATGATTTGCCACCTTTAAATCACCTGAAAAACAACAAAATCACAAAATCCGAATTTGAACTTTTTCTTGATTTTTTTGAAATTTGTTTAGTGTTCTTGAAGCTGCCCAAAATCGTCCCTAGTGCTTGCAGTGTCTTCAAGTATTTATAATGATTGGATTAGGTCAAAAAGAATGGACCTTGTATCATGACAATTGATTACTTGATTATGAAGAAATCTCTCATCCAAAAATATCAAAAAAATCCAATATATTCTTACTATTTTAGCCTAGCACGAATTTGGATGTTGATAATTGGTCTTGAATGGTGTTGATGACTTTCTAGAAGAAGAATCACCCTTAAATATTGATTTTTTGATTTTATTTTGATTTAATATGTATTAAATGAATAAAATTCAAATAAATATTAAATAAAATAAAAAAATCAGAAATTACATGGGTGGGTCGTGCTTGGTGTTATATTGAAGTTTGGATCACAAGATTGCAAGCCCATTTGGAAGAAATTGATTTTAAAGCCCTATTTCCTTCATACACCACTCAAAAATTTCCCAACTTTTCAAGGGCACATATCCTTCAATTTTAATGCTATGAGGGTGTTCTTGGACATTTTGGAAATATTGAAGAGTCCTCTAACCAACCCCACTGGTTTCATGTCCATATCATTTACCATTCTCAAGTTATGCCCTTTTGAAGTTGTTGACTTTTTGTTGACTTTCAAAAGGACCTATAATGTCCTAGCTCATACCTTCCAAATGAAGCATTTTTGGGCTTGGCTTGTGAGAAACAAAGTTGTAGAGAATTCAATTTCCTTCAAAATGAGCTTTGGATGGAGACTTGGTGATGAAGCATGTGAAAGTTATGGCTGGTCAAAGTTCAGTTGACTTTTCCTGAGGAAACCCTAATTTAGAAACTCCTGATTCTTGATGATATGAAATATCCTTGATGAATCATGATCAACCCTTGATCAAATGATGAATTTTACTTCATATACTTGATGTTGGCAAAAAATCATGAAGTTTGACTTTGGTTTGACCACAGTTGACCTCAGTTTGACTTTTTAGCTGCTTTGACTGGTTTTGACTTATCTGATCATCTGACTGAGCAATCTTTTGAGAAAAGTCTTGAAACTTGTCATGGGGGTTCTTACACACATATAAGATGTTATGAAGCTCACTTGAGGTCTTGGAAGTCCATTTAGCCTGATTAAAGTCAAAACCCTAGTTTTGGATGCACTGCTTAGGAGGTGCATTGTCTGAGAGAATTGTCAACTCTTCTGACTATTTGTGAACTTTGTGAACCTTGTGAACCATCATAAAATGTCTTGTGAACCTTGTGAACCTCATGGGAGGTCTTGTGAACCTTGTGAACCTCATAAAGTGTCTTGTAGACTTCATGAACCTCATGAAAGGTCTTGTAAGTATTGTGAATCTTGTGAACCTTGTGAACCTCATAAAGTGTTTTGTAAACTTCATGAACCTCATGAAAGGTCTTGTGAACCTTGTGAACCTTCTTAGCACACAAAGTCTTGTATTGTGAGGGCAAATTTTGGGGTGCAACACCTGGCAACTCCGATGGGGAGAAAGCATCTCTGGTGCTGTTTGGAAGGTGTGCTGAGGAAACAATGATTTGGCAGCCTACTGGGGAGAAGCTTTCATGCCCCATGCTGCGCTTTGAATACCTGCAATCCTGTAAAGACAGAGAAACGCACAAGTACCCTGAGGTATCCCTTACCGGATTCCATCATAGGAGTTTAGACACTCCCGGGAGTAAATATATTTCCTGTAAGCACATATTTTTAGAAGGGACGCATCTGTATTTATTCAATCAATATATTAATGACATCAGACATTTTGCAAATAAAATGGACGAGACGAAACATGACTGAAAATCTGATTTTATTAATTCGTGTGCCCTGAATTGGCAAGATACAGTCAAAGAAACGGATCCCCTGAAATGAGGAAATCGTTACAAATTGAGAAACAAAAAGATGCTGGCAATGCTGATGACGCTTCAAGGAGCTTCCCTTTTTGCTATGACTCGTATGACTTTGACGTTCTTCTCATCTTGTTTTATGAAGAAGACTGATTCTGACCGATGCTTGAACCTTTCGGAGCTTGCCATGTTGTAAGTGATACAGATGAATTCAGAATGCAGTTGTTCGCTTATTCCCTTATTTTGCGTGAATCGCCCTTTCGGGTTTTCAATCCACCGGGATACCCATTTTTGCCTGAGTTGTCCAATGCGGCTTTTCAACTCAGCGGGTGTACATCTTTTATTTATTTTCCCTTATTTTTTCCCAAGTCTTTTATTCTGTTTCTGACTTGCCGGGATGCCCTATTTTTGCCTGGACTTACATTCTATTTTTATGTCCAGCGGGTCATTTATGCGAAGTATTTTTTAACTGCATCTGAATTCACAGGGGACAGGAAGTCTTCACCATCCATAGTACTGAGCATCAGTGCTCCACCAGAGAAAACCTTCTTTACTATGAACGGACCATCATAATTTGGAGTCCACTTGCCCCTGTGGTCTATATGAGGAGGGAGGAGTCTTTTTAGTACAAGATCTCCTACTTGGTATTCTCGGAGCCTGACTTTCTGATCGAAGGCTTTCTTCATTCTTTTCTGATACAGCTGCCCATGACAGATTGCAGCTAATCTCTTCTCTTCAATCAGATTCAGTTGTTCGTATCGGGATCGGACCCACTCTGCTTCATTCAACTTAACATCCATCAGTACCCGCAGGGAGGGTAATTCAACTTCAACAGGTAGGACTGCCTCCATACCATACACAAGCTGATATGGTGTTGCCCCAGTGGATGTTTTGATTGACGTACGGTACCCATGCAAGGCAAACGGTAGCATTTCATGCCAATATTTATAGGTAACCACCATCTTCTGCACAATCTTCTTGATATTCTTGTTAGCTGCCTCAACAACGCCATTCATCTTTGGCCTGTAAGGAGAAGAATTGTGGTGTTGGATCTTGAAGTCCCGACATAGTTCTGCCATAATTTTGTTATTTAAGTTGGAACCATTATCATTAATGATTCGCTCGGGCACTCCATACCGACAGATGATATCTTTCTTCAGAAATCGGGCTACCACTTGCCTTGTAACATTTGCATAAGAAGCTGCTTCAACCCACTTGGTGAAATAGTCAATGGCAACCAGGATGAATCTGTGACCATTTGAAGCAGTCGGTTCAATCTTTCCGATCATATCAATGCCCCACATAGCAAAGGGCCAGGGTGAAGACATCACATTCAGAGGATTCGGAGGCACATGCACTTTATCCGCATAGATCTGGCATTTATGGCACTTTCTGGCATAGGCACAACAATCTGCATCCATTGTGATCCAGTAGTAGCCTGATCTTAACAACTTTTTAGCCATAGCATGCCCTCCAGCATGGGTACCAAAAGATCCTTCGCGCACCTCGTGCATCAACAAGTCTGCTTCTGTCCTATCAATGCATCTGAGGAGTACCATATCAAAGTTTCTTTTGTACAGGGAACCATCCGTATTCAGGAAGAAACTACCAGATAGCCTTCTTAATGTCTTCTTATCATTGGAAGATGCCCCAAGCGGGTATGTTTGATCCTCCAAGAAGCATTTGATATCATGGAACCAAGGCTTATCATCTTTGACAACATCTGTTGAGAACACGTACGCTGGTCTGTCAAGTCTGGACACTGCGATTTGAGGCACAAAGTTGGCAGCTTGAACTTTGATCATGGATGAAATGGTAGCCAGAGCGTCTGCAAACTGATTTTCATCTCGAGGGATATACTCAAGCTTGACTGTTGTGAGGAAAGTCAATAACCTCCTTGTATAATCCCGATAAGGTATCAGATGATCTTGGTGGGTGTACCATTTGCCGTTGGTTTGATTGATTACCAGAGTTGAATCTCCGAATACAGTCAACGTCTTGATCCTGAGGTCAATGACTTCCTCAAGACCCATAATACAAGCTTCGTATTCAGCTTCGTTGTTAGTGTAGTTTAAGGTGAGTTTTGCCGAGAAGGGCATGTGAACTCCCTTAGGTGTAATGAGTACTACACCAACACCACGACCATTCATATTAACAACTGAAGGTGCGCAAAACACAAGGAAGGGGGGTTGGAATTGGGTTTTCTTTAACAATTAAAAATAACTTCTAATGACACGTTTAATTTATCCTGGTTCGTTTGAACTCAAACTACGTCCAGTCCACCCGCCAAGGTGATTTTGCCTCTACTGAGGTCTTAATCCACTATTCAATAAGAATACACACAAAGACCTATAGTCAATGTCCTCTTGAGTCTTCTGACTAAACTTAGTCACTCAAGGAATAGAATAACTATTACAAAAATATAATAAAGAAGTAACTTAGAATGCTTCTTGATAAGCAAGGATCACTAAGTGAAAGTTACACAAATAAGCACAATATGATTTAATTGATTTGCGTGAATATGATGAGATACGTTCATGAATTCTTCAAATGAAGTCCTTTATATAGTTCTTGAGAATGTAGCCGTTGGAGACATCTTGAATTAAATTAGGATAGACTTTAATACCATAAATTCCTTCCATAAGTAGAGATACTTGTCTTTGTTCATTAATTAAAATATTCTTTAATTAATGTCTATAATAAGGAAACCAGCATCTTCTAAGCGGAGATCAGAGATAATAAATAAAAGATGCGCAGCCAATAAATATGTTTATTTAATGCTGGATTCTCCTTCGAGAGTATCTTCTGTATGTGACCAAATGAATCTTCTAAGCACGTACGGTTTACTTAAATAAGTTTGTCTTCTACACAAGAGTAAATATATTCATTAGAACTTCTAATATAAAAAGCTTTGTTATCATCAAAACACTTAGAGGTTCAGAACCATAATTGTTCTAACAATCTCCCCCTTTTTGATGATGACAAAACATTTTAAATAAAGAGAATAGAGTTTAATGAAATTAAGTGAACTCCCTTTGATTAGAAGAAAAATTCTTTCAGATGTTCCATGATTCTTAGCTCCCCCTGAGTTGATTACTTGACCTGTTTCTTTTCATGATAACAACTCAAATAGTTTTATTAGAATTATATGTAAGAGGCAGATTATGGTAAACTGCTATGGATCAGAATCATTTACGTTTCTCCCCCTTTTTGTCATAATCAAAAAGAATCAGAGCAAGTGAAAAAGATAAAAAGTAACCAATATATTAAAATTATAAGCAAAAAACAGAACCAGTAGAAGTTTAAAGAGTTAAGCAGTAGCAGAAGATAAAACAAGGGAACAGCTAAGGTAGAAGATAAGAAAAAAAATTTAGGAGTTCATCTTAGTAAATAAGGTCTCCAACAAAGATTTGATTTCTGATGATGATTCCACTTGCTTGCCAAGCAATGCCTTCATTTCAGCAGTGGTTTCATCTTGCTTATCCAGACGTTCTTTCACCAGCTGATTCTCCTTTTTCAGCTCTTGTAGAGTTTGCAGAACAAAATCTGTAGCCAGAGGTTCTTCAGCTTCTGATGCAGCTTGAGTCTCAGGTTCATCAATATTCTCTTCTACAGAAGATACCAAGACCATTTGAAGTGCTGAGAGTTCATCCAGAGGTTCTGACTCTGTCCAAGGCTTGTTATCCAGCAGAAGAGGTTTAGCCTGTTCAACATTTGAGACGACTGCTTGAAGGTACTCACAGAAGTTCTGGTGAGCAACATCATAGCAGATGTCCTTAAGTCTTTTGGACTCAGCATTAAACCACTTTCTGAGGGTAGCCCACAGAAAATCAGAAGACTCTGGATCTGTAAGCTCTGAGCATGCAGACTTCAGATCCTCTAACTTTAATTTCAAGCCTGTTTCAAAAGCAAGAAGTAAAGCAGAAATGTCTGTTCTAGATGGTTTTGGTTTTGGTATGGGTATTGCTCTTTTGTTTGATACGGAGGACAGTTTTTGTAGGGCTTCAAAATCAACAGATGTTCTGAGAGGATTTTCATTTTCAGTTTCTTCTGGAGTATCAGAAATTTTTATTTTCAAATTCTCCACCATGATCACTTCTGACTTTAATGATTTTAGATTCTTTTTCATTTTGAACTTGTTTGCAGAAGTTAGAAAATACACCAATTGACTCATCCTTGTGTCTAAGAAACTTTACCCATGTCCATCTGCTGAAGTCATCTACGATCACTAATCCATACTTTTTGCCACTGACAGAAGCAGTTTTCACTGGTCCAAACAAGTCAATGTGCAGAAGTTCTAATGGTCTAGAGGAAGATACAACGTTTTTAGCTTTAAAACCAGTTTTTGAAAATTTGCCTTTCTGACATGCTTCACACAGAGCTTCTGAGTTGAACTTCAAATTTGGAAGTCCTCTGACTAGATTGAGTTTGTTAAGTTGAGATAATCTTCTCATGTTAACATGTCCCAATCTTCTGTGCCAGACCCATTGCTCAGTTTCCACAGACATTAGACATTTTACATTTTGAATTTTTAATTCTGAAAGCTTTATTTTATAAATGTTGTTCTTTCTCTTTCCACTAAAGAGGATTGTTCCATCTTTCTGACTAACAGCTTTACAGAACTTTTGATTAAAGATTATGTCATAGCCATTATCACTTAATTGACTTATGGATAATAAATTATGCATTAATCCTTCTACAAGTAGAACATTAGATATAGAGGGAAGATTTTCATTACCAATAGTTCCGGAGCCAATTATTCTTCCTTTTTGATTGCCTCCAAAACCTACGTGGCCTCCATCTTTTAATTCAAGACTTTGGAACATATGCTTTCTTCCCGTCATGTGACGTGAGCATCCAGAGTCTAGGTACCATGATTGGTGTTTCAGTTTTGCTGTTAAAGACATCTGCAACATACACAATTTTATCCTTGGGTACCCATATTCTTCTGGGTCCTTGTTTGTTAGTTTTTACAAACTTCTGATTCATTTTAGGTTTTAGATCAGAACTTGTAGAACAAGATGACTCACTAGTGTATATAAGATCATGATTATGACCATAGGTGAAATGAGAACTTAGAGGAGTATTAGTATTTATGACAATGTCATCAATATTTTTTAGCTTCAGAGTTTCTTTATTTTTCACATAGCCTATGCCTCTTCTTTCATTTCTGCTAACACCATATATCATAGAAGCAATCTTACTTCTATCTAAGCTTTTAGTAAGAAATTGTTGAAAGCTATAATCATATTGTTTTATGATATTATCAGAGTTGATTAGATCTTCTAATTCATATTTCTTCTGAGCTTTAAGTTTCTCAAAAGAGTTTTTACATTCAAAGAGGTTTTCTTTCATCTCAGAGTTTTCTGTTTTTAGTTTTCTAACTTCTTCTAATTCAGATACTAGACTTTGTTTAATGTCTTTGTATTTGAATTGAAGCTTCTGATATTTTTCAAGAATTTCTGAGAGGCTAGCTTCTAACTGAGGTCTAGAAAATTTAGAAAATACCTCTTCTGAATCTGATTCTAACTCTGATTCTGATGAGTGATCATCTTCTGGTATGTTTGCCATTAATGCAATATTAGCTTGTTCATCTTCAGAATCTGACTCTGCTTCAGATGATTCAGAATCATCCCATGTTGCCATGAGACTCTTTTTCTTTTCTCTGCTGAATTTGTTTCTGGGTTTTTCTTTCTGAAGTTTTGGACATTCACTTTTATAGTGTCCTGGTTCTTTGCATTCGTAGCACACAACCTCTTTGCTTCTGGGTTTCTTGTGACCAGATGTTGATTCAGAATAATTATTTGTTCTTCTGGTATTTCTGAACTTCTTCTGACGATGCTTCCAGAGTTGTTGAACTCTTCTTGATAGGAGCGATAATTCATCTTCTTCTGATGAACATCCAGAGCTTTCTTCTTCTTCTGCCTGTAAAGCTTTAGAAACATGTTTGTTAGATTTAAGAGCTACAGACTTACCTTTCTTCTGGGGTTCATCTTCTTCTAACTCAATCTCATGACTTCTCAAGGAGCTGATCAGTTCTTCTAAGGAAATTTCATTCAGATTTTTTGATAACTTTAAAGCAGTGACCATGGGCCTCCAAGCTTTTGGTAAACTTCTGATGATTTTCTTCACATGATCTGCTGTTGAGTAGCCTTTGTCCAGAACTTTTAGTCCAGCTACCAGGATTTGGAACCTTGAAAACATTTTTTCAATGGTTTCATCTTCTTCCATCTTGAAAGCTTCATACTTCTGGATGAGAGCTAGAGTTTTAGTCTCCTTGACTTGAGAGTTGCCTTCATGTGTCATCCTCAGAGAATCAAACATGTGTTTAGCTGAATCCCTGTTTGTGATCTTCTCATATTCTGTGTAAGAGATGGCACTTAGAAGTATGGTCCTAGCTTTGTGATGATTTCTGAATTCCTTCTTCTGTTGAGCTGTCATATTTTTTCTTTCAATCTTCTGACCATCTGCTCCAACAGGATGAATGTATCCATCTGTCACCATGTCCCAGAGATCTCCATCTAGAGCTAGAAAGAAACTCTCCAGAACATCCTTCCAGTAGTCAAAATTGTCACCATTGAATATTGGAGGTTTAGCATTGATCTTGTCATTCTGATAGTCATTGTTGTTAATTCCAGTTTCTGTCATGTGTTTAACTTCTGGATCTTTTACTGACACGGTTAAGTGTAATACTCAGAACCTAGCGCTCTGATACCAATTGAAGGTGCGCAAAACACAAGGAAGGGGGGTTGGAATTGGGTTTTCTTTAACAATTAAAAATAACTTCTAATGACACGTTTAATTTATCCTAGTTCGTTTGAACTCAAACTACGTCCAGTCCACCCGCCAAGGTGATTTTGCCTCTACTGAGGTCTTAATCCACTATTCAATAAGAATACACACAAAGACCTATAGTCAATGTCCTCTTGAGTCTTCTGACTAAACTTAGTCACTCAAGGAATAGAATAACTATTACAAAAATATAATAAAGAAGTAACTTAGAATGCTTCTTGATAAGCAAGGATCACTAAGTGAAAGTTACACAAATAAGCACAATATGATTTAATTGATTTGCGTGAATATGATGAGATACGTTCCTGAATTCTTCAAATGAAGTCCTTTATATAGTTCTTGAGAATGTAGCCGTTGGAGACATCTTGAATTAAATTAGGATAGACTTTAATACCATAAATTCCTTCCATAGGTAGAATTACTTGTCTTTGTTCATTAATTAAAATATTTTTTAATTAATGTCTATAATAAGGAAACCAACATCTTCTAAGCGGAGATCAGAGATAATAAATAAAAGATGCGCAGCTAATAAATATGTTTATTTAATGCTGGATTCTCCTTCGAGAGTATCTTCTGTATGTGACCAAATGAATCTTCTAAGCACGTACGGTTTACTTAAATAAGTTTGTCTTCTACACAAGAGTAAATATATTCATTAGAACTTCTAATATAAAAAGCTTTGTTATCATCAAAACACTTAGAGGTTCATAACCATAATTGTTCTAACAATAACCCCGTCAAACATCATAGTCCATTCTTCCTCTGGGTCAGGCCCTTCAGTGTGAATAGGCTCTTCATGATCTTTCGCCTTTATGAACATGATGTCTTCATCAGGGAAGTCAAATCTCATAGGCTGGTAATCATCAATGGGTTGCTCAGCAAGGTAATCAGACAATACACTGCCCTTGATGGCCTTTTGGGATGTGTACTCAATGTCATATTCTGTGAGGATCATTTGCCATCTTGCAACCCGTCCAGTAAGTGCTGGCTTCTCAAAAATGTACTTAACTGGGTCCATCTTTGATATCAATAAAGTAGTGTGGGTCAACATATACTGCCTTAGTCGGCGAGCAGCCCACGCTAAAGCACAACAAGTTTTCTCGAGCAGTGAATAACGTTGTTCACAGTCGGTAAACTTTTTGCTTAGGTAGTATATTGCATACTCTTTTCGACCAGACTCGTCATGATGGCCCAGCACACACCCCATTGACTCTTCTAATACTGTCAAGTACATGATTAGAGGTCTTCCTTCAACCGGAGGCATAAGGATTGGAGGCTCTTGTAATTATTCCTTGATTTTGTCAAAAGCCCTTTGGCAGTCTTCGTTCCACCTGATCGTTTGTTCTTTTCTTAACAGCTTGAACAAGGGCTCACAGGTTGCTGTGAGGTGAGATATGAACCGTGAAATGTAGTTCAATCTACCTAGAAACCCCCGAACTTCTTTTTCAGTCTTTGGCGCAGGCATTTCTTGAATGGCTTTGACTTTGTCAGGGTCAACTTCAATCCCTTTTTCACTTACAATAAACCCCAGAAGCTTACCAGATTGCACCCCGAATGTGCACTTGTTGGGGTTTAACTTCAGTTGGTACTTCCTCAGACGCTTGAATAGCTTCAATAGGTTCACCAGGTGGTCTTCTTCTGTAAGGGACTTGGCAATCATGTCATCCACATAACATTCAATTTCTTTGTGGATCATGTCATGGAATAATGTCACCATAGCCCGTTGATAAGTTGCACCAGCATTCTTCAGTCCGAATGGCATCACCTTATAACAAAACATGCCCCAGGGTGTGATGAAAGTTGTCTTCTCCATGTATTCAGGTGACATCTTGATCTGATTGTATCCCGAAAACCCATCCATGAAGGAGAATATCGAGAACTGAGCCGTGTTATCAACCAATACATCAATGTGAGGTAAAGGGAAGTCGTCTTTCGGGCTGGCCCTGTTCAGGTCCCGGTAATCCACACACATCCTCACCTTGCCGTCTTTCTTAGGCACAGGTACAATGTTAGCAACCCACGGCGGATAGCTAGTCACAGCAAGGAAACCAACGTCCCACTGCTTTTGTACTTCTTCTTTAATCTTCATTGCCATATCTGGACGAGTACGGCGCAGTTTCTGTTTTACTGGTGGGCAGTCTTCTTTCAAAGGCAGCTTGTGCATGACAATATCGGTGTCCAACCCTGGCATATCCTGATAAGACCAAGCAAAGACATCCACATACTCCCAAAGCATATCAATCAGTTGCTCTTTCACTGAATCTTGTAAGCAGGCCCCGATCTTAACTTCTTTCACGTCTTCTTCCGTACCAAGATTAACCGTTTCAATCACCTTCTGATGAGGAGTGATAACCTTATCCTCTTGCCTTAACAACCTGGCTAGCTCTTCAGGTAGCTCATAATCTTCTTCAACCCCTTCATCAGCTTGATTGATTGGATTGTCAAAGTCACACAAAGTCATAGCGGTGTTGTTGTTGGTGCAGTCTGAAAGGCACTTTCTGCAAGGGTTTAAATTGGTTTATTTTAGTGATCAGTTTTTATCTTATTTAGAAAAAATGAAGTTATTTATTTTGAAAACATTGCCATTTTATTTTTGTACAAAAAGAAAAATGAAAAGACAGTGAGCGGAAAAGAGACTTGTTTGCAAAAGATGTCCGATATTCATTGATTAATCCATTTGCACAAAATTACAAGATGGCCCGATTACAAAATGAGTCTTGACATCTTGGGCAAGATGCTAGACTTGATGCATGCTTTAAAATACAGGAAATAATAATTACTCTGCAGGAGTAACCCTTATAATTTCCTGGGAAGACCAATTAAGGACTTGGCTCCCCGGGATCCTTGGACGTATCCAGCTCTCCAGGTTGCGGTCGCTTTCCTCCTCGTCTTCCAAATTGTTCACAACATCCGGGGTGAGCATTCCCCCGCTGACAAAATTGGGCTCTTTTGCAGCCTCTGATTGATCTTGTTGAGTTGGTCTGTAACCCAACCCAAATCTGTCTTCTTTCTTCTCCACGGGCAACAGCTTGCCCCAGCTCTGGGCAGTACCTTCTTCAACAACCTTTCGGGCTTGCTGATATGACGTTATGGAGGTTCCCAGTAAAACAGATGCTTCATTAATGTTCAGGGCCTCAAACCCTTGGCTCATAGTTTCATGGATTTCTCCATCCATTTCAATGTACTTATACGTAGCCAGATAGCTAACAAAGATGTCTTCTTCCCCACAGATGGTGATGATCTGGCCTTCCCACTCGAATTTCAACTTCTGGTGAAGGGTAGACGTAACAGCGCCAGCGGCGTGGATCCAGGGTCTTCCCAACAGACAACTGTAGGCCGGTTGAATGTCCATCACATAGAAGGTAGTTTTGAAGGTCCGCGGGCCAATCATCACAGGCAGATCAATCTCTCCGAGCACTGATCTTTTAGAGCCATCAAATGCTCTCACCACCAAATTACTCGGACGCAGTGCCAAACCATCATACTCCAGCTTCACTAAGGCTTTCTTTGGTAGAACATTGAGTGATGACCCAGTGTCCACCAGTACATGAGATAGAACAACACCTTTGCATTCCAAGGTGATATGTAAAGCCTTGTTATGGTTGCGTCCCTCCGTTGTTAAGTCAGCATTGGTAAAGCCCAGTCCATGACTGGTGTTGACATTTGCCACCACAGTTTCTAGCTGATTAACAGTGATCTCCTCTGGCACGTATGTTGCGTGCAGGACTTTTAATAATGCATTCCTGTGAGCTTCAGAACACATCAACAGTGATAATATGGATATCTTTGAGGGAGTTTGGTGAAGCTGATCCACCACCTTGTAATCACTTCTTTTTATGATTCTCATGAACTCGTCTACATCTTGCTCAAAAGACGTCTTCTGAGTTTCTTTGACAGTTGGCTCTTCAAGTACCACACTCTTCCTTTTGCTTTGGCAGCAGCTTCTGCTTCGACATTAGGTCTTTGATTTTGTGAGGCAAAAAGGCGTCCGCTTCTGGTGAAGCCTCCACCTCCCCCAACATTATCAACTTGTGGAGAAGAGGTTGAAGAATCCAGAGTGATTTTCTCCCCGTTGCAGTAGAGATCAGAGCCATAATGCCAAGGTATGGCATTACTGCTTTCATAAGGAACTGGTCCAGGCACCGTGATGGTAACTGGACTGACTGTTGCAGAGGAAGGTACTGTAATGGTGTGCGAATCATAGTAAATTGTGACTGGTGATCTGGTAGGAGGTGCTACTGTTTGTTGTTGGAAATTGTTGCTGGGAGGAACATTTGATGGATCATAGTAGATGGTGACTGCTGAGACATCTTCATTAATTTCTGTTGGCGTTGTAGAAGGTTCTGCTGATAAAAAGGATGCTGATGTTGTAGAAGAAATGGTTGTTGAATTTTGACTTGTTGAAGTGATGGACGGATCCATTGCTGATGATATTGACGAATCGGTAGGAATGATTGTTGCTGCTGTTGTAGAAGAATCAGGAATTGTTGTTAAAGGAATTGCTGGATTTGTAGGCGCCGTTGTTGAGATCTGAAGGATTCCATCCTTGATAAGACCATCTATGCCGCTTCTCAAATTATCACACCCGTTGACTGCAATGTTGCAATACCCACAACCGAGCTCACACCCGGGAAACACCTGGCACTCTAGAAGCTGAGCTTTAATTTCGTCCAAAGGCGTTCAAATTTGTGCAACACTGGTAATCAAAGTAGATGGTTTGTCTTCCTCAATGGCATTAATCCTCGGCCCGCCATGATTAGGCATATGGTTTTTGTTGACATTTGGAGGAGGTGCAAAGTTGAGGGCTTTAGAATCCACCAGATCTTGGACTTTCATTTGCAAGGCCTTGCATTTTTCAGTATTGTGGCCAGGTGCATTGGAGTGGAAAGCACACCTGGCGTTGACATCATAATTCCTTGGGAGATTGGAGGGATCTGGGGGTGCCAATGTCCTTAACTCAACCAAGTTAAGCTTCAGGAGTTGTGGCAACAAGGCAGCATAAGGCATAGGGATAGGGTCAATCACCCTGTTTGCCTGTGATGGTCTTTGTTGGAAGGGTCGTTGTTGTTGATTGCTATTGTTGTTGTTATAGGTTCTCTGTTGCGGATACTGAACTTGCTGTTGATAATGTGGTTTTTGTGGTTGTTGATATGCTGATTGCTGAGGAATCAGAGCTAGAATTGTGACAGCTGCTACTGATCTGTGGACATACTGAGGTCTTCCCCTGCTGGCATGAATGGCATTTGTCTCACTGGTCCTTCGGGGTCCCACGAAAGGCTTCCTGGGATTACTGTATGAACTTGCACCATTATCAGAAATCTTTCCCATTTTTAGAAGGCTTTCAATCCTTTCACCGGCTATAACCACATCTGCAAAGCTGGTAGAAGAAAAGGCAGCCAGCCTATCAATATATGTTCCTTGCAAAGTATTCATGAACATGTCGGCCATTTCTCTTTCCGACATGGGTGGTTGGACAGCAGCAGCAAGCTGTCTCCACCTCTGGGCATATTCTCTGAAGCTTTCTCTGGAAGATTGAGACATTCCCATCAGAAGGGTCCTGTTAGGAGCCATGTCCAGGTTATATTGATATTGTCTGATGAAGGCTTCAGCTAAGTCCTTCCAGCATCTGATGGTAGCTCTGGTCAGGTGTGAATACCACTCTCTTGAAGCCCCAGTCAAACTGTCTTCAAAGTAGAACATCCACAGCTTCTCATCCATAGTATAAGCTTTAAGTCTTCCCAGAAAAGACTGCAGGTGAGTTCGTGGACAAGAGGTTCCATTGTATTTCTCGAAGCATGGGGTTTTGAATTTGTGGGGAATTCTCACCCCATCCACTAGCCCCATATCCATTACATCGAAGCCCAAGGAATTTTGAGACTCCAGAGATCTCAATTTCTCAGCAATTTCATCTAACCTCCGGTCATAGACTTCATCTCCAGCTCCCATGACAGTAAACTGCTCCTCTTGGGGATCCTCTTGTAAGATCCTTCCCCCAGTGGTATTTCCTTGCACATTTCCCGGGATGTTGACTTCCGGATCTAGATGAGGTCCAAATACTGGTGGATTAATACGAGGCTGACCCCTCTCATTATTACTAGTTCCTCCAGTTCCAGGATGAGGTTCCTCGGGGGTTTGTCTTTCCACCAATGCCCTTAACCTTTCTTGACTCTGGGCCAAGCCAGTCATTACATTCATGAATTGGGTCATTTGGTTCCTCATCTCCACTCTTTCATTAGCCATCTGAGTCCTGACTTCAGTCAGGTCCTGTTGTACTTGCTCCATCTGGATACCAGGAAGGTTGTTGCGAGTAGGGTACCGGTGCGTACGGTTGACAGGGAACACTCTTCTGCGAGCAATATTTCCTGAACCACAACAGAGTTAGAAACAAACAAATAATAACAAAAACCTACAAAACAAATCAAAAGTTAGTATGCAATGCAGTGTGCTTATTGGTTTTCCAAGGTATCCGGCTTGGTTCTTGGTTTTGACCTTTCCAGGCCTCGAGGAAGATGCTTTGATGTTGTTGAGAAAAGAAATCCAAACGGAAACAAACTAAAATACATTACAAATGATGAATACATAGTCTGTTTTTTACAACACATGCCCCTAAAGGGTCAAAATACGACAAAAAGAAAAGTACATCAAGTGGAAACAACAACAAACAAAAAGTCAGACATCTAGTCCAAACTCATCCTCCTTAACCTCCTTCAGAAGTGCCTCAGTCACTGGACCAGCTGGATGCTCTGTAATAGTCCTGATGAGGAGGTTTCTGGTGGCAATGGCAGTGGTCAGCTTCTTGTGCCTATCCTGGTCCTTGGATCTCTTCACTCCAGCCCTAAGCTTCAACTCTGAAATCTCCTTCTAGGCTGCCAGCAAAGCTTCCTGTTGCTTCTTTTCATTGGCCTCTAACTTCTCAATCTTGGCTTGAGTTCTCTTATCTTCTTATTTCCGGGCTTCAGTGATCCTGACCCACCTAGCCTGACTCTCTTGCAGATAGAGCTCAGTCCTAGCCTTCTAAATTTTGGCCTCCTTACAGGCATTCTTCAATATTTGTTCCCTAACTCTTGCTTTCTTGATGTAGTCCTCTGTTTTCTCAATCTTGGCTAGATGCTCCACCCTAAGCTTCTCCAACCTCTCAATGTCCAGACGACCATCACTCCTTTCCAAAAGGGTCTTCTTCAGAGCTTGAGACAAATTCTCATTCCTTTCCTTCAGCTTCTCAAATTCTTCCAGGCTGACAGTGGCTGCTGGCTGTACTGTAGATGGTCCAGGTGTATCCTCAATGGTGAAAGGCATTCCAGTAATCTGAGCTCTAGCATGGGACCAGTCATAGTACTGAGCTGAAGCAACATTATTGCACCTCCCAAGAATAGCCATCCCTTTTGTATGGATGTTGTCCCAAGCCCAAGATGCTTGTCTGACAGCAACTAGATTAGGTTTTATTTCACAATATAGGGTCTCAGCTAAATCTTGCACTCTAGGAGGGTGAACCAAAGCATAGCCCAGTTGTCTCTTAAACAACAAAGGATTGTAGTTGATGCAACCCTTTACTCCTATGAGAGGTACATTTGGGTATTGCCCACAACTAGTGATAATGTCCTTGCCTTTGGTGCTCTGGGTGCACCATCTGATATCATCTGAAGTCAAAGCAATGAGCCTTTTAGCCCAATTCTTCTGTTGGTGAGGGTTCAGGAATGCATCTGACTTAGGCAGGTGTCTGAGCAGCCAAGTGTGAAATAGGGGAGCACAACATCTCACTAACTTCCCCCTTTGTTTCTCATTCCTCTGATGGATGGAGTAATAGAAATCTCCCAGCAATGTGGGTACTGGGTTCCTTAGAAGGAAAAGATGGATGGCATTCTTGGTGATAAATTTGGGCTCATCTGCAAACAGTATAACCCCATATATGCTGAGGGCTAACAGTGCACAGACTACCCTCCATTCTCCCAAGGAGGCCTTCAGGATGGCCTGAGAAATCAAGAAATCCAAGTGCAAACCAGGGATCCCAGCCTTTGTTGTCATGTTTTGCTCAATCAAAGTAGGTTCCAGGTACAATGCTTTTGCTACTTCTCCATTGCTGGGAAAAGTCATCTCTGGGTTAAAAGGGAGTCCACCCCTGATAGGTACTCCAATCAATGAGGAAAACTCTTCCAACAGAGGTCCTAGCTGAAAGTCTGAAAATGTGAAACATCTCAAAGGAGGGTCATAAAACTGCAAGCATGTGTGGATCATGCTCCTCTGAGAAGGGTCCAGGTCCATAACCATATCCAGGATACCTCCATAGTGTTCTCTGAACAATGGGATGTGATCTGGTGTGATAAGTGACTGGACCTGCCTGATACCAGTCAACACAGGCTCAAAGAAATGGTAGGATATGTTGCTCTTCCTAGGAGTAGTCATGAATGTTGCTGAAGAAGATGCAGATATGTGCTGATGAAGATCAAGACTGGTACTAGAGATGAACCACTGATAGGTTGATGCTGGTGATGATGAGAATAGCTGAAGCAGATCACTGATGAAGCAGAGGTCTATGCAGAAGAAGGGGTCAAAACCAAGCCAGGTATAATGTGGATACCCTGAAAAACAAATAAACAAATGTTAAATGATGCAATGATGATGTATGCAAATGATATGCAAGGGTTTGTGATCAAGCTGGATCTGATTATCTGTCTTGATATAAAGCCCATGTATGTTCAAAGAAGGTCAAGATGAAGGTTCAGAAATCCAGTAACCAAGGTGGGGGACTCAAATAAAGTCACATGTCCAGGGTTAAATCACAAGAACTGTCCAAAATGAGGTACTCTTATACCAAATGGTAACAGGGTATGATGTGGCCAAGGGTACCTGCATACCTTTAAATAGCCCAACCCCCTCACAGGTGGTGTTCTAAAACAAGGATCCTCAGACTTGGATCAGTTATGAGAAGTGTAAACACTTCTAACCCGGAGGTACAGTGTTTACAATAATCATAAAAGACCCTCCTCTAATTCACCTCAGTTTCTGAAGGTCATAGTAAAGGTCATCCAGACTTAGCAGGCTTCCCAGATAGCCCTAGTACTACAGGAAATCTGTAGCACAGAGTTCTCAAGAAGAAACCCATATCTGAACCGTGTTTCATATTCCCGCACCAGACCGAAATGGAATGGGAAAGAACATGAACCACTCTAGCCTAGGTGTCACTCAGGTCCTAGGTATAGGACCTTTAAACTCTCAATGAAACCCCACCTGCCAAGACAGAAAACCAGATCCAGCAATGATAATGACAGTATGAAATATGAAAAACTGTAAAGGAAAGCAATACATAAGGCTGTACATAAAGCAATAAATAAAGCAAAATAAATAAACACACATAGCACATAACACCCTAGTAAACATAAATCAAACAAGCGCTAGGAGGAACCCACAAAAAGAACCAGAAGCCCTGGTTACACTATAAGGGTCCCCAGCAGAGTCGCCAAGCTGTCGCTCCCACCAAATGAGGCTAAGTCAAATGGGGTACTGACGCGAACGGTCGGCGAAAAGAGAGATAGCACACAAGGGTGAACTCAGAAGACAAGAGTCTCCAGCTAGGCATTTTTATCCCGAAGGAAAGGTAATGCTGCATAAACCTAAGAAAAGATATGGATAAGACGGTCGCAAACCAGAGAGACTGAGAAAGGGGGTTGGTTACAACCTGGGAAGGTATTAGCACCCAGATTGTCCGTCGTACTCGACGGGATCCACGCTTAAAAGATTTGTGTTTTAAAGGGGTAGTGTCAGTGCAATTTGTGTATCAATGCTGGAAATAATGCAAGTGTCAGTGCAAAAGAAAAGTGAAGTGTATAAGAGAAGTATTAGTGTAAGAACAGGAGTATGAAGCTCAAGACTATGAGGCTTAAAAACAATGCTGGAAGAGGGGGAATATACAGAGACTTTTGTTCGATAACTGTTAAGTTATGCCTACGTATCCTCTCGTGCAATGAGGAAGTCAGAACACCGTAGTTCGACCCAAAGAGACTGAAAGGTGAATTGACTTGTGAACTGCTTACTTGTCTATGCTCAAGTGTATGACCTGTCTGGCTCAGGTGCAAACTGTCTTGCATTAGACGGAAGAAGCAAGTTCTCGTTTGTGAGTGAATGAGATGAGAGAAGAATCCCGGAGGAGACGATTATTGTTTGTTTTTTTTGTTTTCAGTCTTTTATTGCTTTTTGGATTTGTCATAAGTTAATGAGCTTAAGCCTAAACCAAGGGTTAATAAACTCATCACATCCTCCCTCTGATTAGGGGTAATGAGAATACCTTAAGTGTGAAGTAAGCACCTCACACTTAATCACCATGATTTAGGATTAAGATCATTAACCTACTTGTGATTATTTGAATGTTTTTTGGAGTTTTGTTTAGTGTTAAGTAATGAGTTTAAGCCATAATCAAGGATTTGATGGGCTCATTATACCATCCTAATAGAAGGATGATAGATGAGAACATTTAAGCTGAGGAAGACTCCTCAACTTAATCCATGATTAGGGATTAACCTCATGACAAAACAAAGCCTTTATTAAATGGATTTTAGTTAATGATAAGATGAAGAAGTGATTTTTATGGTTTGTAAGACAACTTGAGGAGGACTTGTCCATTAACATTGGGGTTAGTCCTTCTTAACCAATTAAGGAAGAATTAGAACCCTAATGCAAGGCCCAAGTTACAAGCTTGATGTCTTAGTGATTATTAGATGGATTGAATAAAGGATTTAAACACATTAAGGGTTTAACACTTAGGATTAAAGTTATACACTCCACCCTAATAGAAGGATGCAGGCATAAGCTTAATCACAAAGCCTTAAAGCCTTTAGGGTTTAATCCTTGATTATGAGGTGAGAAGAGAAGACTCAAAGATGACACAAAGGTAAAACTAAATGGGGGGACTAATCAAACCCTAATTGTGATCATGCTTGGGTATCCTAGGGTTTATGAGGCTTAAGAGAGAAAGATCTTCAAAGAGCCACCAAGGAGAGAAGCAGATGAAAGGAGAAAGAAACAGAGAGAAGCAAGACAACTTGCTTCACTTAAGAAGACAAGTTGCTTGAAGAAAGAAAGTAGGAAAGAACATGAATGAGCAAGCTCACTCTAATACACAAGATAAAATGCAGCAATGATGCATAAAAGAGATGAGAAGAGATTGTGAGAAGTGAAGGCAAATTCACTTCTCAATGGCTTACCACCTGAAAAGTTAGTAACAAGAAATGAAATGAAGTGAGAATGAGATGAAATGCAATGATGAAAACCAAAGTCAAAAGCATAAACATGATGTTAATGATGCTAAGAGATGATGCAAACACATGCCAAGAGTTGTGGATGATCATACAAGGATGAGGATGCAAATGAAGCATGCTTTGAACCATAGAAGTTCATGAAAGTTTATGAAATGTTATGAATGCACAACATGGAAAATGAAAGATGCAATGATAAAACATGATTCTAATATGTCTTAAGATATCTTATGAATCATATGGATGCACAAAATGTCATGACAAGTTCTTGAATGCAAGCATGTGAGAGATGGATGCAAAAGGAAACAAGAATTAGGGTTTATGAACAACATACAACACAAAAACTCAAAATCAGAAGCAAATGACATGAAAAAAAATTGAAAAGGGGATCAAAGGAACCCTAACCCTACACAAGTTCACTGCCCAAAGGAGGGGACCTAAGTCTTAACCTAATGGGAGTTGTGATTTTCCAAAGTCAACTAGGGTTTCAAGGTACACCAAAAGGAAAAATGCACATTAAATTGAAAATGCAAGATAAATTCAAACCAATTTTACCCTAGAAACTACATGATGTGAAGGATGCAATGCAAGAAGAACCATTATCAAACACTTCATGGTTAGGCAGAATGGATTTTTTCAAGTTAGGATCAAAATATTGCCTTTAAACAAATTTAATTCCAATGAAAATTGTCAAAATGCATCAAGGACCAAAAAGAAATTTGTTTTGAGAGTTGGATAATGTTTCTAAATGTTTTAAAATGCAATGTGATTTTTTTGTGATTTTTAAATACCTAAATGCATTTTTAATTAATTAATTCTCATTGACTAATTAAAAATAAACATTTAAATGATTTAAAAATAATTTCTAATGCAAAAAATAAAAATAAAAATATTTTTGGGTTCTGAAAATTAATGAAATGTTTGACAAAAAATTTCAGAATTTTTTAATATGTTTTCCTATTTTTAAAAATTCGTGAAAGTTAAATATAAATAAAATGAAATAAAACTAATAAAATGGAAAAGTAAGCTGAATGAATGGATCAGATTGGTTCTGGGCTTGGGAGGGTTGACCTGGCGCGCATCTGGACGGCCCAGGTTCAAACTTTCCTAAACTTATTTAATATTTAATTAATCCTGGATTTAATTAATTAATGACTGATTAATGGCTAATGGGAAGATCTGGTCCACACAAACACGCGCGGGAAGGCAGATCCAACGGTCCCAATTCAAAACTGGCCTAAACCCTAATTAGGGCTAATGACTTTTAGATGACCAGAACAGTAGTTCCGGTCATCTTCTTCGGCAAGCACAAACCCTAGTTTCCTCTACAGGTTACCAAACTTCAAATTCCTTCCACCAAAATGATCCTCTCATCAATCTAAACCTAAACCCTCATCTCAAATTCATTTATTTCACCTCACAAGCATGAATCGAAGCAAAATATAAAACACGGGCAAATGTTCAGAGTCATCATACATGCTGGTTACTTCACCATTTTCAAAAGTAAATACATATTCATGATCAGGGGAACATGCAAAACCATAAAAGAACTCAAAACTTAGCTTCTGGGAAAAATGTTCTTCATGTTACCTGAGATGAAGACTCCCTGTTTCTGAGCTTTCTGGACTCAAACTTAGTGCAATCCCACTCCTTTGAACACCCTGATGATGAAATGAAGCTTGGAGAGCTTTGAGAATGGCTGGTTATGGCTGTTTTGTTCTGGTGTAGCAGAAATGGAGGTCTTTGTGTGATGTTCCAAGCTGTTTCAGGGGGTGATTCTGGTTCTATGGATGATTTGTGGTTTGTTGGTGAAGAAATTTTTGATGTTTGAAGGATGTGTGAAGAAATTCGAAGAGAAGAAGTTTGGGACAGATTTTGTGCAAGCTGGATTGTGGGAGGTTTTTGGCTTGTGTGTGGCTAGCTTTTTGATCCATAGCACATCCCCAAACTATTGGAAGAGGTCTGAGGAAGTGACTTGCACTGTGGGAATGGCATGGGGAAATTGGCCAAAAAGTCAATTTTAGGTGTACTTGAGGCATGGGCTGTGGCAGAGGCTATTTTAGGGTTGCTCTGGGCTCAGCTGCCTTCAAGGATGGCCATGGGATGAACTGATGTGATCTGGAATGGATGAAGGGTGAGATCTCACATGTTTTGCAATTTTGCAACTTGTTACACTTTGTGATTTTTGGCCATGGACATATGACATCTCTTGGGCAATATGCAGCAAAATGCACCATACAATGTTGCTATGATACTTTGATAATGATTAGAGACCAAACAAAACCAAAGGAACCCTTCTTGCAAGATTTCCCTCTTTGTGATTTTCATGAAAAATGGTTTATGATACTTGGACATCAAGGCATGAAAATGAGAAATTTCTTGGGCCAATCTGAATTTTAGGCATTGCATTGTGTTTGTATGAAGATTAGAAGTCACTTTGAAGTCACATTTTGCCTTGGCATGAGGTTTTGCAACTTTCCTCTTTTGGTGTAAAACATGAAATTATGTGATTTTTCTCAACTTTGCAAGGCCATAACTTTTGATCAAAAATGAATTAAAATGAGTTCTTGTACTTTTTGAAAATGGGAGGATCCATTCTACAACTTTTGAATCAAAAAGAGAAGGTTGAAAAACTTTCCCAAAATGGCAAGTTTTCATTACAAGTCACTTTCCCAAAAAGGCAACTTTGCAAATGGCTTGAAATTCTTCAATATTGTGAACTTATAACACCTTCTATGATCAAATAAAGATCATACACATTCAAAATGATGGAGAACACCCTTTGGTTGGGTCACTGGGGGCCTCAGATGCCCTGATTTTGCACTGACTTGCTCAAGAAGTCATCTTGTGATCAGATGCCTTCCCCACTGAATTTCTTCATGAAAATTGATACACATGATCCTCATAACATATAGGAACCAATAGAAACAAGAATGACCAAAAAATTTGGAGTTATGGCCTCTGAAACCAAAACCCTAATTTAAGGTCATCTATGTAGTTAAACCTGGCTCTGCTTCCATGCCTTTCTCAGTTCTTGTGATTCTTTGACTTCCTTGACCTTGTGGGGATATAATATGATGCTTGAACATACATGGACCCCTTTGAGATGATTGAATACCTTTGGAGTGGCTCAAATGGCTCAGGGATGGCTCAGATCACAAACCCTAGATGCAGATGACTTAGAATCAAAGCAGTGAATCAAAAAGGTGGTATGAGATGCTATGATTGAACTTATGCAAATGAAAAAGATCACAAGCCATGGTGAAATGAGTGAGGGAAAATTTGGGGTGTTTACAATGTCCCTGCCCTTAGTACTCTGGGTACACCACCTAATGTCTTCTGAAGTGAGAGCAATCATTCTCTTAGCCCAATTTCTTGACTGATGAGGATTCAAGAAAGCTTCTGTCTTTGGCAGGTGTCTCAATAAACAACAGTAGAAGACAGGTGCACAACATCTGACAAGTCTTCCCCTATGCTTCTCATTTCTCTGATGCACTGAGTAGTAAAAAACCCCTAGCAAGGTAGGAACTGAATTCTTCAGCAGGAAGAGGTGGATAGCACTTTTGCTCACAAACTTTAGCTCGTCTGCAAACAAAATGATCCCATATATACTAAGGGCCAGGAGAGCACAAACAGTTTCCCACTTCCCAACTGCAGCATGACTGGTGGCCTGAGTGATCAAGAAGTCCAAATGGAGGCCTGAGATTCCAGCCTTGGTGGTCATATGCTGATCAATGATATTGGTTTCCAAATACAGAGCCTTAGCTATGTCTTCATTCCTAGGAGCAGTCATCTCAGGGTTGAAAGGAATCCCTCTCCTAATGGGGACACCCAACAACATGGAAAATTCTTCTAACAAAGGACCCAACTGAAAGTCTGGGAAGCTAAGACATTTGAGAGGAGGGTCATAGAACTGAAGGCAAGTGTGAATCATACTCCTCTGTGATGCATCTAAGTCCATGATCATGTCCATGATACCACCATAATGTTCCCTGAATAAAGGGACATGATCAGGAGTGATAAGTGTCTGAATCTGCCTAATGCCTGCTAAAGAGGGCTCAAAGAAATGATAAGTGATGTTGCTCTTCCTGGATGAGTCCATACTGATAATGGATGCTGAGAAAATGTTGATGAAGACAACTGGAGAAGATATCAGCTGAAGAAGATCTCTGATAAAGATAACTGATGAAGATGGTTGAGTAGAAGAACAATCAAAACCAAACCAAAGATGAAGTGGATACCCTATAAAACAAATAGAAAAATGTTAAAATGATGCAAAATGATGTATGAAGAATGATATGCAAGGGTTTGTGATCAGGTGCTGGATTTGCCATTTTGCTTTGATAGGGTCTGTAACACGGTGGGAGAACTGACTTTAGTTATGTTGCGGATAGCAAGAGTCGCCACCGACTTTTATTTTATCCAAAGGAAAGGCATAAAAGAACAGGAAAGACCTTTTAAAAGATTTTTGGGTCCGGGGGGTAGGTTATGTAAAGGGAAGGTATTAGCACCCTTTACATCCATGGTTATCCATGGGCTCTTAGTTACTTAGCTCACTTTAAAATGTTTTTGAAATGTGAAGTGTGTGAATAGAAATTTTCTTAAGAGTTTTATAATGATCCATGTACGGATGCGTAAAAAACCTTTGTTTTGAAAATTTGTTTGAAATCGTGAAGTGTTTGAAATGTTTTTAAGAGTGAGCAAGTATCTAAGAGGAACCTACCCTAAGTTTAAGTCTTTTCTGTTCTTGAATCCTTTAAATAGTAAGACTATCCCTATTATTAAGGAATAGGTAGTCATTACCTTGGATGTGAGGGACAAGTGAAGGGTCATCTGTTATTTAGGCAACTGTGGGGTGTATAAGCAATTCGAAGGGACTTATCATCTTTATTCGAAAGGGACAAGATCATTATGAAAGCAACATTCGAAGGGACTTGATCTTTTTATCTGTTTAGGGACTAGATGATGTGAGATTAGGAACTTTGCTTTATACACCCTACTTGACCTTTTGTTTAGGCAACATGAGAGGTATCCTTAAGGAAGTGAGATGGCGATCAAAGATCGACTTACGTGTGTGAGTGTATAATTTAAATATTTATCTTTTAATTAGTGATCTAAATTAATTTTAAATACAAACATGTTACACTCCCTATTTTACTAACCATAACATAAAATAAATATTAAATAATACTATTACAATATTACAATAAAGGAAGCAATTACATAATAATAATAATTTAAAGCAAATAAAATAAATAAATAAATAATAATAATATAATTGGGTTAGTAAAAATAATAATAATAAATCACAATATATAAATGGGGTTAGTAATAATAAATAAATATCATATGAAAATAAATAACATTAATAATAAAATAAACAAGAATATTAGCATAATAATTAAAAATTCATTTTTTTTTATAAATAATTACTATTTTAAGATTAAACAATTATATATTATTTATCATAAAATTTTAAATTATTTACAATTTATAAAAATTAGGTTAATTACAAACATATTATAAAAATAAATGATATTTACAAAATTAAATTAAGAATTTTAATTATTTTAAGCATATTTATATACAAGAATTAAATTAAATAATAAAAATATGGACATAATTAATATTCACATGAAATAAATAGGGTTTAAGAAATTTAGGGTTTATCAAAAAATTAATTAGTTTTTTTTCTTACAAAATAAATTAGGATTAATTAAATTATTATACAAAATTTTACAATACTAAACATAAATAATTTTTCTCACAAGATTTAATTAAAAAAAGAAATTGAGTTCTAAATAAAAATATAAACATTCTATTTATTTAATTATTTAAATTTGTTTAAATATAATAGGAATTAATTAAATAAGAACAAAATCAAAAAGAAAGAATGAAAAAGAAGCAAAACCTGCTTGGGCTGGGATTTGAACCCAGTCCCTAAGCTTTCCACACTCAGGACTAGCCTTCCATCCACTGGGCCATGCGCATGCTGGCGTTAGAAGCAGGGAACCAATTCCTTTTGTTCATAACCTGGAAAAAATCATGAAAAAGGAAGCAAAACAAATACACAAAAGGCCTGGGGGGGATTCGAACCCAGGACCTTTACGCCATGCACAAACACACTTACCATTCCAGCCGGGAGGGCGCATCTGGCAGTATGTTCACAACAATTCATTATATATTATGTTTAATAATTAGAGGGAAAAATATGAAAAAATTGCTGAGCCCAGGATTCGATCCCTGGACCTTGGCCTCACACGCGCATCCCTTTACCAACTGAGCTAACACTGCAACTGTGAAACAAAATAGAAACAATTACATAAAATATTATATCAAGTATTTGAATTTCCAGATGGCGCCAAGAGCTTCGTCTTCTTCCTCCAGACCTGCGCTTATTGTTGCGAATTTACCTATGATGTTTCTTGCGAATTTTCAAATACAGAAACCTACGAAAATTGGATGACCATCGAAACAGTGAAATTTCTTAAAATTAATTGGTGCATTATGATCCCCAGAGTTCACATGATTGTTCTATGTTCTTAGAATTTATTTATATTAGGTCTAAGGTAAAACCCTAATTGCTTGGCCGAAACCCTAGCCATGGCAATTTCTCAAACCTGCAATGAAACTCCAATCAAACCATCCATAATCAATCAACAACATAAGACAAACACGAAACAATGATCAAAATTCATTAAAATCCAGTCAATATGCAGAATCGAAAATCAAAAATATTATGAACATGATGAATCGGTTTATGCATATGGAGATGTTTTAGATGTTGTTTATGATCCAAAATCATTCTATGAACATCCAGGAACAAATTGCAACCTTCAAATTGTCTTGAAAGGGCTTGAATGAGGGAATCCGTATTTGAATTTTGGTGAGATTTTTGAATGTATGAACTTACTCTTGGAGGCCAGGAATTTGTGTCTTTTGCATAGGGTTGTGTTGTATACTTATAGTAGACTGAATTAGGTCAAAAACAATGGATCATTGTGTGGATATTTTGGATCAATGAGATTGAAAAAGATTAAGTCTTAAATTTCAAATATTTGTGCATTCAACCTTTCTATTTCAAGCCAATCACCATAATTCTTATATCAATTTGATCCAAGCCATATTTATCATTTTCTAGAAGCAAAATCTCATTTAAATATTTGATTTATCTTTTTTATTTTGATTTAAAATGATTTAAAATGAATAAAATCAAAATAAATAAAATAAAAATAATAAAAAATCTGAATAAATGAGGGTTGGGTCGTGCATGAGGTATTTGTATGGATTGGATCATCACATGGCAAGCCCATTTAGAAAAATTTGGTTTTAAACCTCCATTTTCTTCATACATCAACCAAAAATTTCCCAACTTTGCAAGGGCACACATCCTTCAATTTTAATGCTATGAGGGTGTTCTTGGACATTTTGGAAAGCTTGAAGAGTCCTATAACCAACCCCATTGGTTTCATGTCCATATCATTTACCATTCTCAAGTTATGCTCTTTGGAAGTTGTTGACTTTTTGTTGACTTTTAAAAGGACTTATAATGTCTTAGCTCATACCTTCCAAATGAAGCATTTTTGGGCTTGGCTTGTGAGACACAAAGTTGTAGAGAATTCAATTTCCTTCAAAATGAGCTTTGTATGGAAAAAATGTGATGAAGCATGTGAAAGTTATGGCTGGTCAAAGTTCAGTTGACTTTTCCTAAGGAAACCCTAATTTAGAAACCTCTGATTCTTGATGATCTGAAATATCCTTGATGAATCATGATCAACCCTTGATCAAATGATGAATTTTACTTCATATACTTGATGTTGGCAAAAAAACATGAAGTTTGACTTTGGTTTGACCACAGTTGACCTCAGTTTGACTTTTTAACTACTTTGACTGATTTTGACTTATCTGATCATCTGACTGAGCAAACCTTTGAGAAAAGTCTTGAAACTTGTCATGGGGGTTCTTAAACACATATAAGATTTTATGAAACTCACTTGAAGTCTTGGAAATCCATTTAGCCTGATTAAAGTCAAAACCCTAGTTTTGGATGCCCTGCTTAGGAGGATGCATTGTCTGAGGGAATTGTCAAATCTTCTGACCCATGATGAACTTTGTGAACCTTGTGAATCTTATAAGATGTCTTGTGAACCTTGTGAACCTTATAAAGTGTCTTTTAGACTTCATGAATCTCATGGAAGGTCTTGTGAACCCTGTGAACCTCATAAAGGTCTTGTGAACCCTGTGAACCTCATAAAGTGTCTTGTAAACTTCATGAAACTCATGAAAGGTCTTGTGAACCTTGTGAACCTTCTTAGCACACAAAGTCTTGTATTATGAGGGCAAATTTTGGGGTGCAACAGCTGCCCCTGTTCAATTTTCTGAAACCTGAGGGGTTAGATTGGTATATTTGCCAGTCGTGACCTGGAAGGTTGAAGGGGATTGAACACAAAAGCCCAAAAATTTGCACTCACCGGTGCGTAGAATGATACTAATGACTTGTTGTATATGCTTTGAGTGGGCTTAAAGATGCCACTTGGATAAAAGCTCTTCAAATATGTCTCTTGGAGGATAAAGCAGTCCAAGATATGAAGATATAACTTTCTGGGAAGATAAACAACATTCCATGATATGCTTTCAGGAGGATAAACAACGTCCTGAGGAAATGGTAGCTTTCAGGAGGATAAACAACGTCCTGAGGTGATGATATGCTTTCAGAAGGATGAACAACGTTCTGAGGTATAATTATAACTTTTGGGAGGATAAACAACGGCCCAATAGTCATGATATGCTTTCAGGAGGATAAACAACATCCTGAGGAAATGGTAACCTTTGGGAAGATAAACAACGGCCCAAGGTCATGATATGCTTTCAGGAGGATAAACAACATCCTGAGGAAATGGTAACCTTTGGGAAGATAAACAACGGCCCAAGGTCATGATACGCTTTCAGGAGGATAAACAACGTCCTGAGGAAATGGTAACCTTTGGGAAGATAAACAACGGCCCAAGGTCATGATACGCTTTCAGGAGGATAAACAACGTCCTGAGGAAATGGTAACCTTTGGGAAGATAAACAACGGCCCAAGGTCATGATATGCTTTCAGGAGGATAAACAACGTCCTGATGAAATGATAACTTTTGGGAAGATAAACAACGGCCCAATAGTCACAAGTTGTTGATGAAGTTTGTCTGCTGGAGAATTAATCTGAAAAACAAAATTATAACATTCTGTATGATAATGTTAGTTTATGCATTATGTATGCATGTATAATATGATGTACTTAAGTAATGTATTATGTATCTATGTATATGTATGATATGATGTAAATGATGTATGTATGCATCATGCAGCCTGAAGCGTCTGGATATCTTCGTATAACAACTGCTGGCCAGGGAAAATAAATCCCGATTTGTTGATGAAGAATATGAGGAACTCGTTCCCGTCTTGTTTGATAATATAGTATATATAACCTCCCATCTTCGTTCATTAGTAAGGTATCCATAACCTCCCGTCTTCGTTCGTCGTACTCCCATTGGAAAAATAAATTCCCGACTATCCGTATGAGGATAAAAGAGATGGATATAAATTCCAGGGGAGATGTGACTTGAAGTACTTATGAAGATGGATTTGCCCTACTGGGGGACTTGTAGCTGTCTTGTGGGAATGAACTGGCGAAGCTTCGTTGAAATCCTTCCCTCGTTCGTCCTTAGTAAATACTATTACTGCATTTTCATGCATTTCTGGTAAACATTAATCATATTAAGCATTTATGCATTTCTGGTAAACATCAATCATATTCAAAAGCATACATACATTCAAACACAACCAATGGACGTTTCGCTTATGTAAATAAGGTAAAAGTAAATCAGGACTCAAAGATGGAATTTTATTTATATCAAAAAGTGACCTATACATAGGTAGGTTTGTATAAGGAGACAGAAATCCTAGTAAGAGGAATTTGTCGTAAAAATTTTACAAAACAAAGAAAATCAGCTATGTGGGAAATAATCTTATTGAGTTTCAATTCTACTATTGCCATTATCTTCAAGTATCTCATCTTCTGCTATCGAGAGGAAATGATTGGATTGAGCTTTATCTGTTCGAGCTTGAGAAAGAAGTACAACTGGTCGTAATTTCATGGGTGATCCAAACGAGACATTGTCATACGCTTTAATCCCTAACTTTTGCCTGGATTGCCCTTTCAGGTTTTCAATCCACCGGGATACCCTTTTTTGCCCAAGCCGCCTTTTCAGGTTTTCGACTTGCCGGGTGTACATCTTTTTTTATATATCCCTAATTTTTGCCCGAACCCTTTTGGTTCGCCAGGATGCCCTTATTTTTTCCTAGGCCAGTCAACCTAGCGGGTCTCTTTTTATGCGTAGTATTTTTTAACTATGTCTGTGTTTACAGGTTGTGGGAAGTCTTCACCATCCATAGTAGTAAGTATCATGGCACCTCCTGAGAATACTGTTTTGACTACAAATGGTCCTTCATATGTTGGAGTCCACTTGCCCCTAGGATCACCCTGTGGTAATATGATACGCTTGATTACCAAGTCACCAGCCTGATATACCTTTGGCTTAACCTTCTTATTAAAAGCTTTGATCATCCGTTTCTGGTACATCTGGCCATGACAAACTGCTGCTAGCCTCTTTTCATCAATCAAATTTATCTGGTCAAGTCGAGTCTGAATCCACTCATCTTCATCCAAGCCTGCATCCTTCATAATTCTTAAGGAGGGAATCTGAACTTCAATGGGCAGAACTGCTTCCATACTATAGACTAAGGAGAATGGGGTTGCCCCTGTTGAAGTACGTATTGTAGTACGATAACCAACCAGAGCAAATGGTAACATCTCATGCCAATCCTTGTAAGTAATAGTCATCTTCTGTATAATCTTCTTAATGTTCTTATTAGCAACTTCAACTGCCCCATTCATCTTCGGACGATACGGAGAAGAGTTGTGATGCTTAATCTTGAATTGCATGCAGAGATCAGTAATCATAGTGTTGTTCAGATTAGAGCCATTGTCAGTAATAATCCTTTCAGGGATGCCATACCTACATATGAGATTATTCTTAATGAATCGAGCCACAACATTCTTGGTAACAGATGCAAATGAAGCTGCCTCCACCCACTTCGTGAAGTAATCAATAACAACCAGGATGAAACGATGCCCATTAGAAGCAGTAGGCTTAATCTCACAAATCATATCAATGCCCCACATGGCAAAAGGCCAAGGAGCAGTCAAAAAATTCAATGGTGATGGAGGTATATGTACTTTATCAGCATAAATTTGACACTTGTGACATGTTCTGGAATGTTGGTAGCAGTCAGCTTCCATGGTAGACCAATAGTAACCTGCTCTCAAAATCTTCTTTGCCATGGTATGACCACTAGAATGAGTGCCAAAGATCCCATCATGCATATCTTCCATAATCTCTGTTGCTTCCTTCTTATCCACACAACGAAGCAAAGTTGAATCATGATTGCGCTTGTACAAAATTCCATTACTCAAGAAGAACTTAGCAGAAAACCTCCTCAGAAACTTCCTATCTTTGACAGATGCCCCTTTCAGGGAACTCCTGAGCATCAAGATATCTTTTCACTTCATAAAACCAAGGTTTTTCCTCTGCTTCTTCTGTGCCAATCTCATTGCAGTATGCAGGCTTTTCAAATCTATCAATAGTAATCTTGGGAGCTTCATCATCCCAACTGATCTCAAACATGGATGCCATGGTGGCCAAGGCATCTGTCAACTGATTCTCTCTTCGTGGAATATGTCCAAAGGTAATTTCCTTGAAATGTGAGATCAAGGACAATACATGCTCTCTGTAAGGAATGAAGTTATCATGCTTGGTATCCCAATCTCCTTTGATCTGACTTACTACCAGGGCTGAATCTCCATACATGTCAAGGAACTGAATCTTCATATCAATAGCAGCTTTAATACCCAGGATACATGCCTCATACTCAGCCATGTTATTAGTACGATAGAAACAAAGTCTGGCAGTGATTGGGGTATGACAACCTTCAGGGGAACTGATCACAACACCAACACCATTACCAAGTGCATTAGATGCTCCATCAAAAACCATAGTCCATCGGGATCCTTGTTCAGGTCCGTCATATTGTCCAGGTTCTTTGGTAATAATCATAATATCTTCATCAGGGAACTCAAAACTCATTGACTGATAATCATCCACTGCTTGATGAGCCAAATGATCAGCCACAACACTTCCTTTAATGGCCTTCTGAGTAGTATACTGTATATCATATTCTGTCAATATCATTTGCCATCTTGCTATTCTTCCGGAGAGAGCAGGTTTCTCGAATATGTACTTGATTGGATCCATCTTCGAAATCAACAAGGTAGTATGGGTCAACATATACTGTCTTAGTCGGCGAGCAGCCCATGCCAAAGCGCAGCAAGTTTTCTCGAGCAGTGAGTATCTTGTTTCACAGTCGGTAAACTTTTTGCTAAGGTAGTATATTGCCTGCTCTTTTCGACCAGACTCGTCATGTTGCCCCAAGACACACCCCATTGAATTGTCTAACACTGTTAAGTACATAATCAAGGGTCTTCCATCAACTGGTGGCATCAAAATTGGAGGTTCTAGCAGATATTTCTTGATTTCATCAAAGGCAGTCTGGCACTCATCATTCCATTCCATCACCTGATCTTTCTTCAACAGCTTGAAGATTGGCTCACAGGTAGCTGTTAATTGGGAAATAAATCTTTCAATGTAATTTAATCGTCCCAAGAAACCTCTAACTTCCTTCTCAGTACGGGGAGCTGGCATCTCTCATATAGCTTTCACTTTTGCAGGATCCACTTCAATACCTTTTCCACTGACAATGAAGCCCAGGAGCTTACCAGATCTAACTCCAAAAGTACACTTGTTTGGGTTCAATCTTAACTTGTATTTCTTCAACCTCTCAAATAACTTATGCAGATGATCAAGATGTTGCTCTTCATTCTGGGACCTGGCTATCATATCATCCACATACACCTCTATCTCATGATGAATCATATCATGAAACAAAGCCACCATAGCACGCTGATATGTTGCCCCTGCATTCTTCAAACCAAATGGCATCACTTTATAACAAAAAGTGCCCCACTGTGTAACAAATGTTGTCTTCTCCATATCTTCAGGTGCCATCTTGATCTGATTATAACCAGAGAAACCATCCATAAAAGAGAATACCTTATGCTGAGCAGTGTTGTCTACCAGAATATCAATATGAGGAAGTGGAAAGTCATCTTTGGGGCTAGCCTTGTTCAAATCCCTGTAGTCTACACACATACGTACCTTACCATCTTTCTTAGGTACCGGTACCACATTTGCAACCCACTGAGGATAAGAAGTCACAGCTAAGAACCCTACATCAAACTGTTTCATTACCTCTGCTTTGATCTTCTCTGACATTTCAGGACGCATGCGACGAACCTTCTGCTTCTTTGGACGACAATCTTCTTTTACTGGTAAATGGTGAACCACAATGTCTGTATCCAAACCTGGCATATCTTCATAGGACAAAGCAAAGATCTCCACATAGTCATGTAACATCTGAATCAATCTGCTCTTGACACTATCTTCTAATTCAGCCCCTATCTTGACTTCTTTCCGGTTTTATTCAGTTCCCAGATTCACAACTTCGACTGGCTCTTCATGTGGCTGTATAGCTTTCTCTTCTTGTTGTAACAACCTAGCAAGCTCTACAGGTACTTCACAATCGTCCTCATTTCCGTCTTTAGTTTGATAGATCGAATTCTCGAAATTATAATTGGCAATAGTAGAACTGTTATCAACAGGATCCAGAGTGGATGAGGATCTGCATTTTAGTGATGTGGGTGTGTGTAAGAACACATAGCTGATAAAGCAAAAATAAAATAAAAGAAAGACAAGGAACACAATATTTACGAAAACGAAACGTCCACTGATTTTTATTGAATGAAGTATGCAAATGAAATGACAGCCCGTAACAAGCACACCATTGTGCCCCGGGTAAGGCACAAGGCTTAAGAGTTTAAATTGTTCAATAAATTACAAACTTAAAAAGCAACAACACAGTAATAGTATTTACTCCTGACTAAAGGAGATAGGAATAACATCTTCAGCTTTCCAGTTGTTGAGCCCAGCACCCACAGTAGGAAAATCCAAGCATCCAAGTTGTAGTCTTCATCATAGTCACCCACAACATTGATCTGATATTTCATAATCCCCTGATTGGTGATACGAACAGCACGAGCACGACGAACAACCTTCTGGGACTCTGCAGTGAAACCCAAACCAAATTTGTCAGACTTGTATGGAATATCAGGAAGCTGACCCCAAATAGTACAACCACCTTCATCCACCACAGCTCTAGCATCTTTGAGAGAGGCCATTGTAGGAGGTACTCTGGTAACCACAGGGACTTTCTTGACAACAGGAGGAGCCTCATAATCATTAACAATCCAAGGAACCACTTCAAATGTATGACACGGAGTTTCAACATATTCACCTTCCACTTCAAGATATTTAAAGGTGTTCACATGGCTAACAACATATCCTTCCTCCCCGTAGACAGTAACAACCTTTCCTTCTACCGGATATCTCAGCTTCTGATGTAATGTAGAGGTTACAGCACCTGCCCCATGGATCCAGGGACGTCCAAGCAAACAAGAATATGACGGACGAATATCCATGACATAAAAGGTAGCATTGAAAACCTGAGAACCAACTTTGATTGGGAGATCAATTTCTCCATGCACCACTCTTCTCGAACCATCAAAAGCCTTCACCACTATATTACTGGGCTTCAGCACAGCATCTTCAGGACTCAGCTTATTCAAAACTTCTTTGGGCAACACATTTAGAGAGGAACCATTGTCTATCAATACATGTGACAGGGTAGTGCCCCTGCATTCAATTGAGATATGCAGAGCCCTGTTATGATCCCTCTTGGCAGGAGTCAAATCAGCATCAGAGAAACCTAACCCATTATCATAGGTCAAGTGTGCAACACAATTTTCAAATTGGTCAACAGAAATTTCATTCGGTACATGAGCAGTCTTCAGAAACTTAATCAAGGCCTTGGCATGAGCCTCAGAACATAACAACAAAGACAGCATAGAAATCTTGGAGGGAGTATGCCCCAACTGATCAACAATGTCATAATCACTCTTGCGAATGATTTTTAATACTTCTTCCATCTGCTTAGAGAGATCATCAGCAGCTGGCACATCAGTAGGTATAGGTGCAATAACAGGACCTTTGCCCCGAGCATCAGTGGTGGAGGTAGCAGCTGGAGTGACTGCATTCTTGGAGGTAATTGGAGGAGAGAAGACTCTTCCGCTTCGTGTGATCTTACTAGATCCAGCAATATTATCAACATCAACAGGCATATCAGCTAAGGGTTCCTGCTTAACACCATGGATATAAACATCAGACCCATAATGCCAAGGCACAACTCTATCAGAAGTATACGGAATAGGACCAGGAGTGGTAATGATCATAGGAGCCACTCTAGCTTCAGCAACAATCTTCTCAGGGCCTTCGGCAGTAATCTTAATTGGAACCTTATGAGTGATTTTGATAGGTCCCTTAGAAGTAATCCTTACTGGCACTTTATCAACCATATCTACCTCTTCAACCTTCGCACGCTTAGTTATATGATCAACCATACTCTCTACAGAAGATGGAGTCCTTTCAAATACTATGGTATAATTATTCACGAGGCGTTGAATTCCATCTCTCAACCTCCAACAGCTATCCGGCTTATAGGTACAATACAAACAATCTTTACGACAACCTGGAAAGAACCCAGCTTGTACTAGCTTCTTCTTGATAACAGACAATGGTGTGGTCAACTCTGCAACTGAAGAAATATGTGAATCTTCTTCAATGGCATTGACAGTCTTTTCATGATTTGGCATGGGAGCAGTAATCACATTTGGAGTACCCGGAGGGTCAAACTCAATCTCTCCAGCCTCAATCATATCTTGAATCTTGTTCTTCAATACCCAGCAACTATTGGTATCATGTCCCTGACAATTCGAATGATATGCACATCGTGCATTAGGATTGTACCTGGGAGAGGTAACATTAGGATTCTGAGGAGCATCTTTCAGAGTGATAAGTTCAGCCTTCAAAAAGTGTTGCAATGCTTGGGCCATTGACATGTTGATTTTAGTGAACTGCCTTCTAGCCCTCTGTTGATTTCCCTGTGGCTGCTCTGGTGTTGTAGGAGTTGGATTGGAGATATGAACTGCACTCACAGACTGATGCCTTCTATTACGATCAGGTTGACCATAAACAGCATTTGACTCTTTCTTCCCGCTAGGAGGTTTCTTTGCAGCACCTGATGAAGAAGCACCCACTTGAATCTTGCCACTCCTGATACCACTTTCTACACGCTCTCCTGTTATTATCAACTCAGTGAAGCCAGATGATGAGCTTCCAATGAGATGACTGTAAAATTGACCATTCAACGTACACATGAACATATCAACCAACTCCCTGTCAGTTAGAGGTGGTTTCACTCTTCCAGCCAAATCTCTCCACTTCTGGGCATACTCTTTGAAACTTTCTTTAGCACCCATAGACATGCTCTGAAGTTGCATGCGCGTAGGGGCTAAATCAGCATTGTATTGATACTTCTTATAGAAGGCATCAGCAAGATCATTCCAATCACGGATGTTGACACTCTCCAGCTGATAGTACCATTCCAATTGAGCTCCAGATAAGCTCTCTTGGAAGAAATGGATCCACAACTTTTTATCAGCAGTATGGGGTTGGATTCTCCTGACATAAGATCTCAGATGCAGCTTGGGACAAGAGACACCATCATAAACAACAAAAGTAGGAACCTTGAAACCAATAGGTATGACTACCCCAGATATCAAACTCAGGTCTTCAAAATCCAGCCCAAAAGATTTCTGTAATTCCATAGCATCCATTCTATCTACCAGCATCTTGAATTTGTCCTCATTAGGCTCATGGTAGTAGTTAGCCTCAGAATCAGAGTCCCCCATAGTGTTGTGGAGACTGCCTCCCTCTTTCTCAGACTCTTCAGACTCATAATCTTCAACTTGTTCTTTGGTCTTGACAGGACCCCTGAACCTTCTTCCCATGTTGATCAGGCCACCTAACCTCCTAGTCTTCTTAGTCTTCTTGGCCAGCAGTGTCTTCAATTCATCCTGCCCCTTGGACAAGTTCAGGATCAGCTCTTGGAACTGTGCATTTTGTGCCTGGAGATCCTTAACTGTTTGTTCAAGAGCCATTGCTGAAATAAACAGCGAGAAAATGAGAAACCTGTGCACAATAAACCTGTGATGCAATGATATGGTATGTAAATGCGTATGCAATGTTTTCAAGGACCGCAGGATTTAAATTTGCTTAAACAAACAGGAAGGTAAACTTTTATTAGTAATAAATTTGTTTTGCCTCTTGGGCTTACAGAAAATGAAATGCAATAAATACAAGAGATGGGGTTTTAAGTCTCCCATGGACGTTTCCTCTTTGTGTTGAGGTATGAGTTGAGATTCCGTTCCTCGTGAAGTTGCTTTGTTAGTTCCAGGATTCTTTCTTGGCTTGCTTTGTAATGAGCCTCGACGGTATCCCTTTGCTCCTTCAAATGGATCCAGGACCTCTGTAAATCTTCCATGTCAGTAGGCATGTCTGGGTGAAGGATGGTATAAGAAGTATCTCCTTCAGCAACAGGTTCCATGGTAACTGGCAGGATAGCAGGATATGGCATCATAAGAGTCTGAGCACGAGATCGCACCCATCTGAGATAAGCCTCCATAGGAATAGTGTACTTAGGCTCCAGAGTCTTGCTGTCAACCTTGTTCACTTTTCCCCATGCTCGTATGAACCTTTGACGGTAACCTTGAAGATCGTTGTCGTAGTCAAACACAATACCCTGAATCAACATGTCATGTGGACCATCACTCCGAGCGTAACCAAACTGTCGTAAAGCTAAAGAAGGGTTGTAAGTAATGCCTCCTCTTATGCCTAGAAGTGGAACATTAGGAAACTCCCTACAACGGTCAATGATAGTGACATTCTCCATAGATCTGGAGCACCAATGAATATCTGAATGCGAGAGTGACATGATCCTCTTGGACCATCTGAACCCTTGTTCATTCTTCATCACTGAGTGAGGAAGGTGAGAAATAAACCACCTAGATAGCAAAGGTATGCAACACATCAGAGTTCCTCTTGCTTTGGTAGTACGAGTGTGAAAAGAATGTAGGATGTCTCCAAGCAATGTAGGCACTGGATTGTGACTCAGGAATATGTTGATGGCATGAACATCTATGAACTGATCAGGATTGGGGAATAACACTAAGCCATAGATCGACAAGGCTAAGATCTCCTCAAAAGCATCATAGCTCATAGCCTTCAAGAACACTTGAGCCCTTTCTATCAAAACCTTAGCAAGAATACCCTTAACTCCGCTTCTCGTTTCTAGAACAATGTCAGACTTCTTCAGATGTAGAGCTGCAGCAATAACCTCAGGTTTAGGCTCTTTTTCCAAGCCTGTGAATGGGTTTTGACCAAGTACAGGTATACCCAGAAGTTTAGAGAACTCTTCCATTGTAGGAACCAGCTGGTAGTCGGGGAATGTGAAGCAATGGTGCTTAGGATCAAAAAACTGAAACAAAACACTCATCATGTCTTCATTGAATCCTGAGGTGACTAGATCCAATAGGTGACCATGTCTCTTGATGAACTGAGAGTTTTCAGACACTTGAGAAACCAATTCCTTAAGCTTAGGAGGTATGCCTACAAAGTTGATCCTGATAGTGTTTCTACGAGCAGAAGCAATGAGCTGCAACAAAGAACAAAGATAAATCCTTTGGTCCTTGAAATGGTTAGTGAAAATGCTATGCTTATGATGCATGATGATGTCATGATGTTATGTTCAAACACAAACATGTGGCACACACAAACAAGTCACACAATAGCCTTAGGTTTGAAGGCTTGCATGCGGTTTAAAGGTAAGTACCCTCCCCTGAAGTTGAGATGGTTCATCCTGTCCTATAAAGTAATCAGGTTCTAAGGGATCTCAATATCATTGATCCTTCACAAGGGTGGTTGTTCAGTAGGCAACTTACTTGCCAACCAAAACCCTCCAAGTTTAGAATCTCAATGAGCGTAGCATCGAGTATCAACCAACTTCAGTCTTCACCAAAGCTGGTTATCTCACTACTTTTCTAAGGGCCAAGATGGGATAACTAGGGTTCTAAAAGTTAGTTAGTGTATTGACAACGTATGGCAGCCTCATATTATCCTCAACTTGACTTAAGGAACATAAGCACCAACCAAGAAGTCACACTAACTATGGCCACCAGATCAACCATATCGGTATACGCCGTACAGTTTCCTTGGTCTATTGCCATTTACCTAAGGTACACTAGATCCGGGTTAGGATCTTTCACACATAAGAGCCCAACAAGTAAGTATAAAGCAAACAAGGCAAACAATTTTAAAGTGATCTAATTCCTAAGGGTACCCCTCTTTTATTAAATCCCCAGCAGAGTCGCCAGTTCTGTAACACGGTGGGAGAACTGACTTTAGTTATGTTGCGGATAGCAAGAGTCGCCACCGACTTTTATTTTATCCAAAGGAAAGGCATAAAAGAACAGGAAAGACCTTTTAAAAGATTTTTGGGTCCGGGGGGTAGGTTATGTAAAGGGAAGGTATTAGCACCCTTTACATCCATGGTTATCCATGGGCTCTTAGTTACTTAGCTCACTTTAAAATGTTTTTGAAATGTGAAGTGTGTGAATAGAAATTTTCTTAAGAGTTTTATAATGATCCATGTACGGATGCGTAAAAAACCTTTGTTTTGAAAATTTGTTTGAAATCGTGAAGTGTTTGAAATGTTTTTAAGAGTGAGCAAGTATCTAAGAGGAACCTACCCTAAGTTTAAGTCTTTTCTGTTCTTGAATCCTTTAAATGGTAAGACTATCCCTATTATTAAGGAATAGGTAGTCATTACCTTGGATGTGAGGGACAAGTGAAGGGTCATCTGTTATTTAGGCAACTGTGGGGTGTATAAGCAATTCGAAGGGACTTATCATCTTTATTCGAAAGGGACAAGATCATTAGGAAAGCAACATTCGAAGGGACTTGATCTTTTTATCTGTTTAGGGACTAGATGATGTGAGATTAGGAACTTTGCTTTATACACCCTACTTGACCTTTTGTTTAGGCAACATGAGAGGTGTCGTTAAGGAAGTGAGATGGCGATCAAAGATCGACTTACGTGTGTGAGTGTATAATTTAAATATTTATCTTTTAATTAGTGATCTAAATTAATTTTAAATACAAACATGTTACACTCCCTATTTTACTAACCATAACATAAAATAAATATTAAATAATACTATTACAATATTACAATAAAGGAAGCAATTACATAATAATAATAATTTAAAGCAAATAAAATAAATAAATAAATAATAATAATATAATTGGGTTAGTAAAAATAATAATAATAAATCACAATATATAAATGGGGTTAGTAATAATAAATAAATATCATATGAAAATAAATAACATTAATAATAAAATAAACAAGAATATTAGCATAATAATTAAAAATTCAATTTTTTTAATAAATAATTACTATTTTAAGATTAAACAATTATATATTATTTATCATAAAATTTTAAATTATTTACAATTTATAAAAATTAGGTTAATTACAAACATATTATAAAAATAAATGATATTTACAAAATTAAATTAAGAATTTTAATTATTTTAAGCATATTTATATACAAGAATTAAATTAAATAATAAAAATATGGACATAATTAATATTCACATGAAATAATTAGGGTTTAAGAAATTTAGGGTTTATCAAAAAATTAATTAGTTTTTTTTTACAAAATAAATTAGGATTAATTAAATTATTATACAAAATTTTACAATACTAAACATAAATAATTTTTCTCACAAGATTTAATTAAAAAAAGAAATTGAGTTCTAAATAAAAATATAAACATTCTATTTATTTAATTATTTAAATTTGTTTAAATATAATAGGAATTAATTAAATAAGAACAAAATCAAAAAGAAAGAATGAAAAAGAAGCAAAACCTGCTTGGGCTGGGATTTGAACCCAGTCCCTAAGCTTTCCACACTCAGGACTAGCCTTCCATCCACTGGGCCATGCGCATGCTGGCGTTAGAAGCAGGGAACCAATTCCTTTTGTTCATAACCTGGAAAAAATCATGAAAAAGGAAGCAAAACAAATACACAAAAGGCCTGGGGGGGATTCGAACCCAGGACCTTTACGCCATGCACAAACACACTTACCATTCCAGCCGGGAGGGCGCATCTGGCAGTATGTTCACAATAATTCATTATATATTATGTTTAATAATTAGAGGGAAAAATATGAAAAAATTGCTGAGCCCAGGATTCGATCCCTGGACCTTGGCCTCACACGCGCATCCCTTTACCAACTGAGCTAACACTGCAACTGTGAAACAAAATAGAAACAATTACATAAAATATTATATCAAGTATTTGAATTTCCAGATGGCGCCAAGAGCTTCGTCTTCTTCCTCCAGACCTGCGCTTATTGTTGCGAATTTACCTATGATGTTTCCTGCGAATTTTCAAATACAGAAACCTACGAAAATTGGATGACCATCGAAACAGTGAAATTTCTTAAAATTAATTGGTGCGTTATGATCCCCAGAGTTCACATGATTGTTCTATGTTCTTAGAATTTATTTATATTAGGTCTAAGGTAAAATCCTAATTGCTTGGCCGAAACCCTAGCCATGGCAATTTCTCAAACCTGCAATGAAACTCCAATCAAACCATCCAGAATCAATCAACAACTTAAGACAAACACGAAACAATGATCAAAATTCATTAAAATCCAGTCAATATGCAGAATCGAAAATCAAAAATATTATGAACATGATGAATCGGTTTATGCATATGGAGATGTTTTAGATGTTGTTTGTGATCCAAAATCATTCTATGAACATCCAGGAACAAATTGCAACCTTCAAATTGTCTTGAAAGGGCTTGAATGAGGGAATCCGAATTTGAATTTTGGTGAGATTTTTGAATGTATGAACTTACTCTTGGAGGCCAGGAATTTGTGTCTTTTGCATAGGGTTGTGTTGTATACTTATAGTAGACTGAATTAGGTCAAAAACAATGGATCATTGTGTGGATATTTTGGATCAATGAGATTGAAAAAGATTAAGTCTTAAATTTCAAATATTTGTGCATTCAACCTTTCTATTTCAAGCCAATCACCATAATTCTTATATCAATTTGATCCAAGCCATATTTATGATTATCTAGAAGCAAAATCTCATTTAAATATTTGATTTATCTTTTTTATTTTGATTTAAAATGATTTAAAATGAATAAAATCTAAATAAATAAAATAAAAATAATAAAAAATCTGAATAAATGAGGGTTGGGTCGTGCATGAGGTATTTGTATGGATTGGATCATCACATGGCAAGCCCATTTAGAAAAATTTGGTTTTAAACCTCCATTTTCTTCATACATCAACCAAAAATTTCCCAACTTTGCAAGGGCACACATCCTTCAATTTTAATGCTATGAGGGTGTTCTTGGACATTTTGGAAAGCTTGAAGAGTCCTTTAACCAACCCCATTGGTTTCATGTCCATATCATTTACCATTCTCAAGTTATGCTCTTTGGAAGTTGTTGACTTTTTGTTGACTTTTAAAAGGACCTATAATGTCTTAGCTCATACCTTCCAAATGAAGCATTTTTGGGCTTGGCTTGTGAGACACAAAGTTGTAGAGAATTCAATTTCCTTCAAAATGAGCTTTGGATGGAAAAAATTTGATGAAGCATGTGAAAGTTATGGCTGGTCAAAGTTCAGTTGACTTTTCCTGAGGAAACCCTAATTTAGAAACCTCTGATTCTTGATGATCTGAAATATCCTTGATGAATCATGATCAACCCTTGATCAAATGATGAATTTTACTTCATATACTTGATGTTGGCAAAAAATCATGAAGTTTGACTTTGGTTTGACCACAGTTGACCTCAGTTTGACTTTTTCACTGCTTTGACTGATTTTGACTTATCTGATCATCTGACTGAGCAAACCTTTGAGAAAAGTCTTGAAACTTGTCATGGGGGTTCTTAAACACATATAAGATTTTATGAAACTCACTTGAAGTCTTGGAAATCCATTTAGCCTGATTAAAGTCAAAACCCTAGTTTTGGATGCCCTGCTTAGGAGGATGCATTGTCTGAGGGAATTGTCAAATCATCTGACCCATGATGAACTTTGTGAACCTTGTGAATCTTATAAGATGTCTTGTGAACCTTGTGAACCTTATAAAGTGTCTTGTAGACTTCATGAATCTCATGGAAGGTCTTGTGAACCCTGTGAACCTCATAAAGGTCTTGTGAACCCTGTGAACCTCATAAAGTGTCTTGTAAACTTCATGAACCTCATGAAAGGTCTTGTGAACCTTGTGAACCTTCTTAGCACACAAAGTCTTGTATTGTGAGGGCAAATTTTGGGGTGCAACAGGGTCCATGAGTGTTCATTAGTCCGGATGAAGTTTTGAGAACCAGTAACCAGATGGGGGACTCAAATAAAAAGTCACAAGTCCAGGGTTTCATAAGATCAGTCCAAAATAGTGTAACCTTAACAATATCAGTAACATGGTATGTTGAGGCCAAAGGTTCATGCAAACCTGTAAACATCCCAACCCACTCACAGGTATTTTTCTAGAACAGGGATCCTTATACTTGGATCTATTATGAGAAGTGTAAACACTTTTAACGCGGAGGTACAGTGTTTACATTAATCATAAAGGATACTCCTCTAATTCACCTCAGATCCGAAATGGAATGGGAAAGAATATGAAGCCACTCTAATCCTATGTGTCACTCAGGCTCCCAGTGTGGAACCTTGCTCACTGAAATGCCCCCTCCCATCAAGGAAAAAAAACAAATCCAGCACATGATATGATGATAATAATGTGAAATGCATAAAATAGTAAATGAAAGAGATAAGTAAATGCAGTAAATAAAGTTGTACAGAAAGCAATAAATAAAGCAATAAACAAAAAGCACACATAACACCCCCATAAACACAAATCAAACCAGTGCTAGGAGAAACCCACAAAAAGAACCAGAAACCCTGGTTGCAAAGAATACATCCCCATCAGAGTCGCCAAGTTGTCGCTCCCCTGAAAAGACACTGGGTCCCAAGGTGCAGACACGATCGGTCGGCGAAAGAGAAAATGATGAGGTTGAATTGAATAGAGTCTCCAGCTAGGCATTTTTATCCCAAAGGAAAGGTAATGTTGTATACACCTAGAAAGAGATGGATAAGACGGTTGCGAACCAGAGAAACTGAGAAAGGGGGTTGGTTACAACCTGGGAAGGTATTAGCACCCAGATCATCCGTCGTACTCGACGGGATCCACGCTTACAAGATTGTGTTTAAAAAGGGTAGGTGTATGTGCTGTCTGTATGCAAAAGCTAGGGAAAGAAAGTACATGTGTCAGTGCAAAAGGGTGAATTTCTCAGGAACTGAGGCTTTAGAAAAGAATGCTAAAAGAGGGGGATGAAAAAGAGACTTTTGTTCGATAACTGTTAAGTTATGCCTACGTATCCTCTCGTGCAATGAGGAAGTCAGAACACCATAGTTCGACTCAAAGAGACTGAAAAATAAATTGATTGTGAACTGCTTGCTTGCCTATGCTCAAGTGTATGACTCGTCTAGCTCGAGTGCTAACTATCTTGCATTAGACGGAAGAAACAAGTTCTCGTTTGTGAATGAGTGTGATGAGAAAAGAATCTCGGAGGAGACGATTATTGTTTGTTTTTTGTGTTTTCAGTTTTTTATTGTTTTTGGTGTTTTGCATAGGATTATGAGCTTAAGCCTAAATCAAAGGCTTGTAAACTCATTATATCCTTCCTGGTTAGGGATAATGAGCCTACTTAAGTGTGGGATAAACATCTCAACTTAATTACCATGATGATGTAGGATTAAGATCATTAACCTACTTGTGATTATTTAGATGTTTTTGGTTTTTTTGGTTTAGTGTTAAGTAATGAGTTTAATCTCTAATCACAGATTAGTGAACTCATTACCCCATCCTAATAGAAGGATGATAGATGAGAACACTTAAGCTGAGGAAGATACCTCAACTTAATCCATAGTTAGGGATTAAATTATTTATATAACAAGCCTTTATTAAGTGGATTTTAATTAAGGGATGAGATTAAGATGTGGATTTTAAGTTTGTAAGACAACTTGAGGGGGACTTGTCCATTAATCACTAGGGTTAGTCCCTCTTAACCATAAGGAAGAGATAATACCCTAATGTAAGGACCAAGTTACAAGATAAAGTCTTAGTTATTATTAATGTGTTTTGATTAAGAGGTGTAAACAAATTAAAGTTTTAACACTAAGGATTAAAGTTATACACTCCATCCTAAGATAAGGATGCAGGCATAACCCTAATTCCAAAGTCCTAAAGCTTTAAGAGTTTAGCCTCTGACTAAGAGATGAGAAGAGAGGCTCAAGGAGACTCAAAGGTAAAAATCTAGGGGGGACTATATACAACCCTAAAATTATCATGCTTGGGTATCCTATGGTTTGTTAGGCTTAAGAGAAAGGATCTTCAAGAAGGCCACCATGGAAGAAGCAGATGAAAAGATAAGGAGGAAGAAGAATAAGTTACTTACTTCTTGAAGAAGATAAGTAACTTAAAAGAAAGAAAGTAAGAAGGAGAGAACATAAGTGAATCTAGTTCACTTCAAAGACATGTAAGAATGCATATGAATTATGAGAAGAGGTGGGAGGTGAAGGCAAATCCACCTCCCAGATAACTTACCAAGAGCTCCTAAAATGTTAGTATGAATGCATAAGACATAAAGCAAAAGGAAATGAAGTGAAATGAGATGTAAAGACCAAAGTCAGAAGTGAAAATGCAATGTAAAAGGCATATGAAATGATGCAAAGTCATACAAGATGCATATGAATGATCATACAAGGATGAGATGCAATGGGAGCATGTTTAGAAGCATGAAAACACATGGATGTTCATGAAATGTAATGGATGAAAAGCATAGAAAATGAATGAAGAAATGATCAAGAAATGTTCAAGTATGTCCTAAGATGTCTAAGATGACATACAAAAGAGTGGAATGGCATGGCAAGTTTACAAGTTCATGAAATGCAAAGGAGAATGCAAATGAAGATGCAAAATTAGGGTTTTAAGACAACATGAGATGCATATGATCAAAACAGAAGCAATCCCCATGATAAAAAAATTGAAGTTGAGCTCAAACAAACCCTAAGCCTATACAAGATCACACCCCAAAGGAGAAGGTCAGAAGCTTAACCTAATGGAAGTTATGAAATTTATAAGTTTGCTAGGATTTTTGGGTGCTTCTAAAGGGAAAATGCAAATAAAATTGAAAATGAAAGATAAATCATGAGAAAAATAACCTAGTAACTATATGCAATATGTGAAACAATGCAAGAAGAACCAAGTTCAAACTCATCATGGTTAAGCAGAAATGAATTTTTCAAGTCAGGGTTAGAAAATATGATTTTTAAGAACCCTAATTCAAAGAAAATAGTGAAATTATGATCAAACCTAAAAATAAATTTGTATGGTGAGTTTGAAAATGTTTCTAAATGTATTGTAATGCTTCATGAATTTTTTGTTGATTTTTAGAAACCTAAATGCATTTTTAATTAATTAAAATCCATTAATTAATTAAAAATAACATTTAAATATTTTAAAAATACTTTTTTAATGCAAAAAATTAATATAAAAATGTTTTCAGGTTAAGATAAATAATTGAAACAAAAATGCAAAGTTTGAGAATTCTTTGATGATTTTTACTATTTTTAATAAAATGATCAAAAGAAATACAAAGAAAATGAATTAAAATGAAAAGTCAGAGGATCCAAAGGCCAAGATTTAAACTAGGGAGATTTGTGTTGACTGTGCGCGTGATTGGGTGGCTAGGATTCATTCTGGAAAATTATTTAATTAAACCTAATTAATTTAATTAATTAAAGATTAGGGTTTAAGTGGATGATCTGGTTCGTACACTACTTAAACTAATCTCAATCCAAGGGCTCACATTCAAACTGGAAAACCAAACCCTAATTAATCTCAGGCGACCGGAGATAAGCTCCGGTCGTCTTCTTCGGCTAACCTCTCACTCTATCTTCTTCCCCAGGCCACCCCAAGCCAAAATAACTGCCCAGAAACACTCCCCATGCCTCATACAATCAAAATCACTCATCAAACATCATTTATATCACAAGAATCATGCAAATCGAATCAAAAACATTTTCATGGGAAAAGTTTCATAACATCATGAAATGCTTATTTCTCAACCATTTTCAATTTTAAACACATCAGGATGATCAGTGCAGTACATAGAATCAATTTATAACAAGAAAGAGAGGTTTTGGGAAAAAAAGTTCATAAAGGTTACCTGAACTGAGTTTCTTCAAAATGGAGCTTTCTGGGCCTCTCTCTTGTGCAAATCAACTCCTCTGGTCCTCCTTATGCTAATGGAATGCTTGGATGAGGCTTATAGTGGCTGGTTTGGAGGTTTCAGTTCTTATGAAGCAGGAATCGTGTTTTGGTTTGAGCTGGTTTCAGGCCATGGTGAGGGGTGCAAAATGATCCTTGAGGTATGTGGAGTTGAATGGTGAAAGAAATTTTAAGTTTTGATGGCTGAGGAGTAAGTTTCGAAGAAATGAAGTTCTATGGCAATTTTTGGGATTTCTGAGTTCTTGAGGATTCAGGCTCCAAGATTACGTGAAATGGGCTCCTTGATGCTTGCATAAACAATGTTGATTGGCCAGAGAGTGGTTGTGGCACAGGCTGATTGGTATGGCTTAATTTGCAAAAAGTCAAAAGTTATGGTACCTTAAGCATGGGTTGAGTCAGAGCTGGATTTTGGGGTGTCTTGGCCTCAGCTTGGTTCAAGGATGGCCCTAGGATCAATTTTATGCAGCTGGCACAAGTGGATGAAGAGTTGTCATGGTTTTGCAAAGTTTATGCATAATTGTCATTTTGAGATTTCTTGAGAATCAAGCCATCAAAACCCTAGGTTCAAAGGCCAATTCTGATCTTTTGAAGTTTCTTTGACATGTTATGGTGCAAAGATGTTGATTAGAGGTCATGAAATGGCTTGGCAAGTGAAATTTCAAAAATCCCTCTTTGGCATGAACTTGAAAATTATATGATTTTTGCCAACTTTGAAAGGCCATATCTTGAGTTATAGGATGAATCAAGACATGTTCTTGTACTTTTTGAAAATGGGAAGACATAATCTACAACTTTTATGCCCAAGAATTTTCATTTGAAGCATTTTTGGTCATGAAAGAATAGGTTGAATATCTTTCCCAAAATGGAAAGTTTCCATTAAAAGTCATTTCCAAAAATAGCAAGTTTTCATTTGGCTCAAAATTCTTCAACTTTGTGAACTTCTAACCACTTCTAAGGTCAAATAAATTCCATAGAGACTCAAAATGATGATAATAACCCTTTGGTACCCTTGACGGAGGCCTTAGATGCCCTGATTTTGACTTTACTTGCTCAAGAAGTTACCCAATGATCAGATGACTTCCGCAATGAATTTCTTCATCAAATTTGGTACACGTGATCCTTATAACATATTAAGACCATTAGAAACAAGAATGACCAAAAAATTTGGGATTAAGGCCTCTGAAACCAAAACCCTAATTTTAGGTCATCTGTGTAGGAAATCTTCAGTCTGCCTCTATGCCTTTGCCATGCTTTGTGGTTTCTTGACTTTTCTGAACTTTGAGGAGCATATTATGATCATGGAACACACATGGACCCTCTTGGAAAGCTTCAAGACCTTTGGGATGGCACAGATCATCTCTTGGATTGCTCAGATCACAAACCCTAGATTCAGATGAAATAAACTATGCAGATGAAACAAATATGCAATATGAGATAGTATGCCTATGCTTATGCAAAAATGAAAGATCACAAGCCATGGTGTGAGAAAAAGTGAGGGAAAATTTGGGGTGTTTACACCCATGCCTCAAGTACACAAACTTTTGAATTTTTGCATTTCAAACCATACCAATCCCACAGTGCCACAAAAACTCTTCTGACCAATGGCAAATGTTTATAGAAACCATGAGGATAAAACATAACACAGCAAGCCTTGAAAATGGCCAAGCATCAAATTGCACAAAATCCCTCAAAAACTTTCTCTCTTCGATTCTCTCAAACCAGCCATCAAACTTCCAAAATTCTTTCACCAATCAACCACAAATCATCCATAAAACATTTCCCACCTATCACCATGGTATGAAACACCCTAAAACACAAACACGATTTATGCCATATCAGAACTGAACCCTTCAAAATAGCCCAAATAAACTTCATCCAAGCATTCCATTAGCACAAGGGGGATCAGAGGAGTTATTTTGCACCAAGGAAAGGCTTAGAAAGTTCCAGTTTGAAGAACTTCAGTTCAGGTATCCATCAAGAACTTTTTTCTCAGAACCTTGATTTCTTGTTATAAAATGATTCTATATGCTTTGTTGATCATTCTGATGTGTTTAGTTTTGAAAATGGTGTAGAAATGAGCATGTATCGTCGTTCTGAAAGTTTGCCCATAAAAATGTTTTGCTTCGATTCTCTTGATTCAGGAGTTATAAATTGTTTTTGATTGTTGATTTATGTTCTATGATGTTTGGGGATCATTTATGGGTAGGTTTGATGCATTTTAGTGAGCTATAGAGGAAGTTGAGGATTTGGTTGGCCGGAGAAGATGACCGGAGCTTATCTCCGGTCACCTGAAAATCATTAGGGCTAATTAGGGTTTAAGTTGTCAGATTGATTGGGAGCCCTTGGATCATGTTTAGGTTAAGCAGGGAACAGTCCAGATTATTCACTTAACCTTAATTTTTAATTAATTAAATTAATTGTAATTAATTAATTCAGATCAAACCTGAGACATTGGATCACGCGCGAATCTCATTTTTGAATCTAGGCCCTTAGATCAGCCTACCTCAAGTCTTGATGACTCTCATCCTGAGCCATTGATCCAGCCTCCACGCAATTTGGGCCTCTCATTTCAATTACTTTTCATATTCTTTTTATTTATTTTGCATTTGTTTCCTTTATTTATTTTAAATAGTAAAACATTTTCTAAAAATCTGATTTCTTGCATTCTTACTTTAAATAATTTTAAAAACCAAAAAAAAATTATTTTTAATTTTTGCATTAAAAATCCGTTTTTAAATCATTTACTTGTATTATTTAATTAATTAATTCATTTTAATTAATTAAAAATACTTTTAGGTATTTAAAAATCTCCAAAAAAATCACGAAGCATTCTTACATATTTAGAACAATTTACAAGCTCATCTTACAAATTTATTTTAGGGTTTGATCATGTTTTGACAATTAACCATGAATTAGGGTTTCCAAATTTCTTATTTTTCTAACCCTAACTTCAAAAATTCATTTCTGACCAACCAAGATGAGTTTGTACATGGTTATTTTTGCATTCTTTCATAATTTGCATGTAGTATCTAGGGTATTTAACTCATATTTTTGCATTCCATTTTCCATTTGTTTTGCATTTTTCATGAAAAGTATCCAAAACTCTAGCCTAACTTAGAAAAACCATAACTTGACTTAGGTATAGCTTCTGACCTCCACCTTTTGGGAGTGTTCTAGTGTGTGTTTGGGGTTCGTTTGGTTAGAATTTCATTTTTTTATCATGTGTTTTGCTTCTATTTTGATCATATGCATCTCATACTTTCTTAAAACCCTAATTTTCCATGTTCATTTGCATTCATCTTTGCATACCTTCATCTTGTGAACTTGTCATTCACATCTCATGAATTTGTATGTCATCTTAGATACCTTAGGACATGTGTGAACATTGGTTGATCATTGTTGCATACATTTGGTATATTTTGCATTCATTGCTTCTTATGTGTATTCATGTGATTTCAAGCTTCTAACTTGCTTTCCTTTGCATCTCATCTCTTGTATGATCATACATAAACATTGTACATGTCTTTGCATAATTTCATAACACATTTGCATATTGTTTGCACTTCTGGTCTTGATCATTGCATCTTCATTTGCCTTATTTCCTTTTGTTTCACATCTTATGCATTCATACTAACCATTTCAGGGGCTTCTGGTAAGTTGTTTAGGATGTGGATTTGCCTCTACATCCAACCTCTTCTTATCTCTTAATTTGCATATTTATTTGTCTTGAAGTGAGTTTACTCGCTTGTTCTCTCTCTTGCTCCCTCTCTTTCTCTTAGGTTACTTAACTTCTTCAGGAAGTAAGTAACCTATTATCCTTTCTCTTCTCTTTTCATCTACTTCTTCTTCCTTGGTGGCCATCTGAAGATCTTTCTTAAGCCTCACAAACCATAGGAATATCAAAGCATGGTAACTTTAGGGTTGTACATAGTCTCCCCTAGTTTTTACCTTTGAGTCTCCTTGAGTCTCTGCTTCTCATCTCATAATCAAGGTTAAACAGTTAAAGTTTCAAGACTCTGAATTAGGGTTATGCATGTATCCTTATCTTAGGATGGAGTGTATAACTTTAATACTTAGTGTTAAACCTTTAAGTTGTTTACACCTCCTAATCAAAAAACCTAATAATCATTAAGACTTAAGCTTGTAACTTGGGCCTTATATTAGGGTTACATCTCTGCCTGTTGGTTCAGAGGGACTAACCCTAGTGTTCAATGAACAAGTCCCCCTCAGGTTTAGTCTTACAAACATAAAATCCATTTCTTAATCCCACCTTTAATTAAAATCCACTTTAATAAAGGCTTGTTATATAATTATTTTAATCTGTAACCATGGATTAAGTTGAGGTATCTTCCTAATCTTAAGTGTTCTCATCTATTATCCTGCTCTTAGGATGGTGTAATGAGTTCACTAATCCCTGATTAGAGATTAAACTCATTATTTAACACAAAACAAAATCCCAAAACACTTAATAATCACAAGTAGGTTAATAATCTTAATCCTGCATCATTAGGGTAATTAAGTTGAGATTTTCATCTCATACTTAAGTGGACTCATTATCTCTAATCAGGGGTGATATGATGAGTTTACGACCCTTGATTAAGGCTTAAGCTCATTATCTTATGCAAAACACCAAAAACAATAAAAAAACTGAAAACACAAAAACAAACAATAAACGTCTCCTTCGGGATTCTTTTCTCATCACACTCACTCCGAAAACGAGAACTCGCTTCTTCCGTTTAATGCAAGACAGTTAGCACTCGAGCCCGACGAGTCATACACTTGAGCATGGACAAGCAAGCAGTTCACACCAAAATCATCCAAGTCTCTTTGAGTCAAACTACGGTGTTCTGACTTCCTCATTGCACGAGAGGATACGTAGGCATAACTTAATAGTTATCGAACAAAAGTCTCTTTGTCTTCCCCTCTCCTCTTCCCAGTTTCTCTTTCCTTGGCCTCAGTTTTGAGCACTCACTTTCTTCTTGCACTGACACCTTGTACCTTTTCTCCCTAGATTTTTATGCACAGTTTAGCACATACACCATCCCCTTTTAAACACAATCAAGTAAGCGTGGATCCCATCGAGTACGACGGACGATCTGGGTGCTAATACCTTCCCAGGCCGTAACCTACCCCCTTACTTAGTCTCTTTTGTTCGCAACCATCTTATCCACCTCTTTCTAGGTTTATGCAGCATTACCTTTCCTTCGGGATAAAAATGCCTAGTTGGCGACTTTATTCAACCTCAACCTCCAACATCGCCGACGGTTCGCGTTTGCACCGGGATGAAAATTCGGGGAGCGACAGCTTGGCGACTTTGCTGGGGACCTTTGCAACCAGGGCTTCTAGTTCTCTTGTGGGTTTCTGCTAGTGCTTGTTTGTTTGTGTTTATTGGGGGTGTTATGTGCTATTTGTGTTTATGTTTTTGCTTTATTTTTTGCTTCCTGTACAGCTTTATTTATTGTATTTACTTTATCACTTTCATTAATTACTTTCAGCATTTCATTCTTTATCATATCATTGTGCTGGATTGTTGTTACCTTGGTGGGTGGGGTATTCCAGTGAGAAAGGCTACACACAAAGGCCTGAGTGACACATAGATTTAGAGTGGTTTTGTATTCTTTCCCATTCCATTTCGGTCTGGTGCGGGAATATGAAAACACGGTTCAGACATGGGTTTCCTTTCGAGAACTCCGTGTTACGGATTTCCTGTAGTGCTAGGGCTATCTGGGAAGCCTGCTAAGTCTGGATGACCTTTTTAGATGACCTTCAGCATCTGAAGTGAATTAGAGGAGGATTCTTTATGATTAGGGTAAACACTGTACCTCCGGGTTAGAAGTGTTTACACTTCACATAATAGATCTGAATCTGAGGATCTTTGTTCTAGAACAATACCAGTGAATCGGTTGGGTTGTTTATAGGTTTGCAGGAACCCTTTGTCGCTCCCCTAAAAAGACACTAGGTCCCAAGGTGCAAACGCGAACGGTCGGCGAAAAGAGAAAGTGAAATGAATTGAATAGAGTCGCCAACTAGGCATTTTTATCCCGAAGGAAAGGTAATGCTGCATAAACCTGGAAAGAGATGGATAAGACGGTTGCGAACCAGAGAAACTGAAAAAAGGGGTTGGTTATAACCTAGGAAGGTATTAGAACCCAGATTGTCCGTCGTACTCGACGGGATCCACGCTTACAATATTGTGTTTAAAGGGGTAGTGTATGTGCTATCTGTGTGCAAAAAGATAAAAAAGGAATGTATAGGTGTCAGTGCAAACGGGTGAATTGCTCAGGAACTGAGGCTTTTAAAGAATGCTGAAAGAGGGAGGAGACACAGAGACTTTTGTTCGATAACTGTTAAGTTATGCCTACGTATCCTCTTGTTCAATGAGGAAGTCAGAACACCGTAGTTCGACTCAAAGAGACTGAAAGATAAATTGACTGTGAACTGCTTGCTTGCCTATGCTCAAGTGTATGACTCATCTGGCTCGAGTGCAAACTGTCTTGCATTAGACGGAAGAAGCAAGTTCTAGTTTGTGAATGAGTGTGATGAGAAAAGAATCCAAAAGGAGACGATTATTGTTTGTTTTTGTGTTTTTAGTTTTGTTATTGTTTTTTATGATTTTTCATGAGCTTAAGCCTAAATAAGGGGCTTTTAAACTCATTTTATCCTCCCTGATTAGGGATAATGAGCCTACTTAAGTATGAGATAAGTATCTCAACTTAATTACCATGATGATGTAGGGTTAAGATCATTAACCTACTTGTGATTATTTAGATGTTTTTTGGGTTTTGTTTAGTGTTAAGTAATGAGTTTAATTTCTAATCACAAATTAGTGAACTCATTACACCATCCTAATAGAAGGATAATAGGTGAGAACACTTAAGATGTGGAAGATTCCTCAACTTAATCCATGGTTAGGGACTAAATTCATTATATAACAAACCTTTATTAAATGGATTTTAATTAAGGGATGAGATTAAGAAGTGGATTTTAAGTTTGTAAGACAACTTGAGGGGGACTTGTCCATTAAACACTAGGGTTAGTCCCTCTTAACCATAAGGAAGAGTTAGAACCCTAATGCAAGGCCCAAGTTACAAGATAATGTCTTAGTAATTATTAGTGTGATTTGATTAAGAGGTTTAAAAAAATTAAAGGTTTAAAACTTAGGATTAGAGTTATACATTCCATCCTAAGAGAAGGATGCAGGCATAACCCTAATTCCAAAGTCCTAAAACTTTAAGAGTTTAGTCTCTAATTAAGAGATGAGAAGAGAGACTCTAGGAGACTCAAAGGTAAAAAGCTAGGGGGACTATATACAACCCTAAAAGTTCTCATGCTTGGATATCCTATGGTTTGTGAGGATTAAGAGAAAAGATCTTCAAGACCACCAAAGGAAGAAGCAGATGAAAAGAGAAGGAGAAAGAAGAACAAATTACTTACTTCCTGAAGAAGATAAGTAACTTGAAAGAAAGAAAGTGAGAAGGATGGAACATAAGTGAACATGTTCACTTCAAAGACATGTAAGAATGTATATGAATGAGATAAGAAGAAGTGGGAAGTGAAGGCAAATCCACTTCCCAAATAACTTACCAAAGGTACCTGAAATGTTAGTTTGAACTCAAGACATGTACAAGTTCAAAAGCATAGGAAAATCAAGTGATAAAAAATTGAAATTGCATCCAAGGGGACCCTAAGCACCCATGAAATCACCATCCAAAGGGGGAGGTCTAAAGGTTTACCAAGTTCAAGTTATGGTTATCCTAAGATTTACTAGAGTTTGGGATATATCTCAAATGGGAAATACACATCAATTTGAAAATGCAAGATAAAAATGTGACAAAAATATTTTTAGAAACTAGAGGTCAAATGTGAAAGATAGCAAAAAGAATAAAATGCAAACTCATCTTGGTTTGATAGTTATGAATTTTTGAAGTTAGGGTTGAAAAATAAGAAATTTATAAACCCTAATTAAAAGAAAATTGGCAAAGTTTGATCAAAACCAAAAAGAAATTTGTTAGATGAGTTTGAAAATTTTCCTAAATGTTTAAGAAACCTCTCTGAATTTTTTTGGTGATTTTTAAATACTTTAAAGTATTTTTAATTAATTAAATGGACTTAATTAATTAAAATATACAATTAAATTAATTAAAAATGCATTTTAAATGAAAATAAAAAAAATTAAAAAAATTTTGGATTCTGAAAATTAATTAAAGTGATGATAAAAAAATTCAGAATTTTTAAATGATTTTTGCTAATTTAAATAAATAAGAGAAAATAAAATGAAATAAATAAAAAGAAAATGAATAGTAATCCAAATGGGTGGTCCAGATTGCGTAGGGGAGAGATCAAGGGTCCAGATGGGAAGTCTGATTGACCAAGGGTATGAAAGATCTAAGGCTCAGGTTTGAAGTTGTGTTTCGCGCGTGATCCAGTGGCTGACATTTAAACTGATTTAATTAATTATAATTAATTTAATTAATCAAAATTAATGTTAATTGAATTATCTGAGCCGTAAGTTGCCTAACCCTAATCATGATCTAAGGGTGGAGAATGAATCAGGGGAATTAATCAAGGATTAGCCCTAATTATTTTCAGGTGACCGGAGCTAAGCTCCAGTCATCTTCTCCGGCAAGCCAAAGTTTCAGAATCTCCTACAAGCCACTAAACCTCAATTTTCTTGCCCAAAATTACTCCCCTAACATCATAGAACATGAATCCACAAACAAAATTCATTTATCATGCATATTCAGGCTGAACCGAAGCAAACAAGTTTCTAGGTCAAACTTTCAAATCATCATGAAATACTCATTTCTAGCCTATTTTCAATTCTAAACATATCAGCATGATCAGGGAAGCATGTAGAATCATTCTATAACATAAAAACACGTTTCTGGAAAAAAAAATGTTCTTGAAGATTACCTAAGATGAAGTTATTTGAAATGGAGCTTTCTGGGCCTCTCCCTTGTGCAATCCAGTCTCCTTTGACCTCCTGAGGCTATTGGCAAGCTTGAATGAAGCTTAGAGTGGCTGGTTTGTGTGTTTCAGTTCTGACAAAGCAGAAATCATGTTTGTGTTTGGGCTTGTTTCAGGCTATGGTGATGGGTGGGAAATGATCCTGAGGTTATATGGAGTTGATTGGTGAAAGAATTTCTGGATTTGAGTGGCTAGATTGAGAGATTCGAAGAGCTAAAGTTTGGGAGCAATTTCTTGATTCTGAAGTTGTGTGTTCTTTCAGGCCATGAAGGGTGTCCATTTATAGTGCTTAGGGCTTGAGTAAACAATTGTTATTGGCCAGAAGAGTTGTTGTGGCACTGTGGGATTGGTATGGCTTGAAATGCAAAAATGTCAACATATGTGTACTTGAGGTATGGGCTGGTGCAACATAGATTTATATGGTTAGATCTCTTCAACATGCTTCATGGAGAGCCCTTGGATCAATAGAAGTGAGCTGTTATGCTTGGATGAAGAGATTTCAATGTTTATGCATATTGGCCACTTTGAAATTTCTTGTGAATCAAGCCATGAAAATGCCAAATTCTTGGGCCAATTCTGGTTTAGGAAAGTTGTATTGACATGTTATGAAGTGTTTGTGCACATTAGAGGTCACTAAGAAGCTTGAAATGCCAATATGCAAAAATCCCTCTTTGACATGAAACTTGAAATTATGTGATTTTTGCCAACTTTGAACTGCCATATCTTGAGTTATAGGATGAATCAAGACATGTTCTAGTACTTTTTGAAAAGGGAAAGACCTAATCTACAACTTTCATGTCCAAGAAATTTTCATTTGAAACATTTTTGGTCATGAAAGAGGAGGTTGAAAATCTTTCCCAAAATGGAAAGTTTCCATTACAAGTCATTTCCAAAAATGGCAAGTTTGTAATTGGCTCAAAATTCTTCAACTTTGTGAACTTCCAACCACTTCTAAGATCAAATAAAGATCATAGAGACTCAAAATGATGATGATGACCCTTTGGTACCTTTGTTGGGGGCCTCAGATGCCCTGATTTTGACTTAACTTGCTCAAGAAGTTACCCAATGATCAGATGACTTCCAAAATAAATTTATTCATTAAACTTGGTACACATGATCCTTATAACATATTAAGAATATTAGAAACAAGAAAGACCAAAAAATTTGGAGTTAAGGCCTCTGAAACCAAAACCCTAATTTTGGTCATCTGTGCAAGAAAAACCCTAGCTCTGCTTTCATGCCTTTGCCATTCTTTGTGATCTCTTGACTTTCATGAACTTTGGAGAGCATAATATGATCATAGAACACACATGGACCCCCTTGGAAAGCTGTAAGACCATTGGGATGACTCAGATTGATCCTTGGATTGCTCAGATCACAAACCCTAGATGCAGATGAAATGGAACTATGCAGATGAAACAAATATTTAATGTGAGATGTAATGCTTATGTTGAAACAAAAATGAAATATCACAAGCCATGGTGTGAGAAAAAGTGAGGGCAAATTTGGGGTGTTTACAGCTGCCCCTATTCAAGCATGAGTTAGCTGTGCAGGATGTAAGCGCCTGGCTTAACAGACAAACAAGATAACTTGTGGTTGAATACCAAAGACAGTCCAAAATTTGCACTCGCTGGTGGAGAAGAAGAAAAGGGATATAAATTGTAAAGGTAGTATAGTATGTTTATCAAATGAACACGATGGAGCACGACCATCGAGCAGAGGACGACTGCTGGGGATAAAATGGTAAGTTAAGCAATGATGGGAACGGCCGACAAGCTGGGGAAATAAAAAGAGACCACGACGGGGACGGCCATCGAGTAAAGAAATAAACTCTCTGGGGGTTAAAGAAATGAGGAAATCCCTGAAGGGGACGGCCATCAGGTTTGGACAGTAAAGTAAACAACAATGGGGACAACCATCGGGTGAAAGAATAAATGAAATATTGATGAGGGACTGTCATCTAAGGTGAAGGACGATCACCTAGCAGGGGACGGCTACTGAAAATATCACGACATAGGATGAATGTAGGATAGAAAAGGTCAACGATGGGGACGACCATCGGATAAGCATTATGAAGGACGATCATCAAGAGGTGAAGGACGATCACCTAGCAGGGTACGGCTGCTCTCGGGGATTATCACGACATAGGACGAATGTAGGATAACAATATCAATGATGGGGACGGCCATCAGATAAATGATGAGGGACAGTCATCAAAAGGTGAAGGACGATCACCTAGCAGGGGGCGGCTACTAAAAAATATCACAACATAGGACGAATGTCGGATAGAAGGTTCCAGCAATGGGAATTCCACTGGGGAAAAGGATGAAGGATGATCATCCGAAGGTGAAGGACGATCACCTGGCATGGGACGGATGCCGAAAGTATTACAACATAGGACGAACGTCAGATAGCAGAAATTTGTTTTGTTGACGACTTACTGGGGAATGGTAAACACAGACGAGTTCTTACGCTCTTTAAAATAAAAGGTATAAGTGTTTGACAGTGTGTATAGATCAAAGATGTGAACGAGCATCCTTAGGACCATGATACGGACGAGTATCGGTAGAAGCAAAAGCTGACACGTGTTTAAGGATGATGATACGGACGAGTATCAATCGGTTATGCAAGGAACACGAACGAGTGTTTTGAATTTGCTGAGGGGTGATATATGTCAGATACGGACGAGTATCAAAGACTTCTGTATAAGTACAAATATGATTTGCTGGTGATGTAGGTGCAAGACACGTACGAGTGTTTTGAATCTGCTGGGGAGTATGACACAGACGAGTGCCAAAAGGAATATGTACAAGTTATGAGCAAATATCTGTATTTGAGGGTGCAAAAGGTATTCTGGCGACCTTTGGGGGATAAGATGACACAGACGAGTGTTGAAAAGAGCATGTATAAGTATAAACAGGAATTTGTTTCGAGAGTGCAAAGGGGATGCTTTGGCTTTTATCTGCAGAGGATGTGAGTTTTTGTATATTGTGATGATTGTATTTGTAGGCGACTGGCTTGAACCTGGCTTATGCGCATGCAAATATTTGATTTTTTGCCGCAATGCTCCATATTAGACGGAATGCTATGCTTATTTCGGTGAACATGATGCGAATTCTATGATTATGCAAAGGAGAGAATCAATCCGAGACTCGGATCCTGCGGGGATAAAGATCTTTGGTCGATCTTCTTGGAGGGATAACCCGGCTGGGGGAAGGGATCATTGATAGATTTGTCCGGAAGTAAAACTCTGCTTGGGGAAATAGATCATTGATAGATTTTTCCGTAGGGAGAACTCTTGTTGGGGATGTGTTTCAGGTATTGCTCCACTGGGGAGCCAAATCTGCGGGGAATCAATTCCACCAACTCTGCTGAGGATGAGAGAGATCTGGTACCTTTGGTGGGGAAAAGAAAGTTCTAGGACCACTTTGTTATTGAAGAGGTTGTCCGGTACTGCTCGAGAGATCCTGCTCGGGGAGGAGATAACTTTTGGGAAGTAGTGTGTTGGGGATCCACTGCTTGATATGCCCCATGCTACGAAATATTGCCTGTCTTGAATACCTGCAACCTGTTAAGTCAAAGGAAAACGTACGAGTGCCCCGAGGTATCCTTAACCGGATTTCGTCATAGGAGTTAGATTTACCGAGAGCAATATATTTCCTACAAGAATTTATTAAAAATGGCTCATTTGTTTTATGCAAGTGTTGTATTATGAACATTGGACATTTAGCAAACGAAACAAAAATGTACAAAACAAAGTGTGACTGGGAACTCTGATTTTATTAATTTATGCACCCTGAATTCGGCAAGTACAGTCAAAGAAGCGAATCCCCTGAAATGAGGAGATTGTTGTAAAATTGAGAAAATTAAAGTGTTGGCAATGTTGAAGATGACACTCCAATGAGCTTCCTTTGCTATGACCTGTATGACATTGACGTTCTTCTTATCTTGCTTTCTAAAGAAGGTTGATTCTGACTAATGCTTTATCCTTTCGAAGTTTGTCACGTTGTGAGTGATACAAAAGAATTCAGAATACAGTTGTTCGCTTATTCCCTGATTTTGCGTGGATCTCCCTCTCGGGTTTTCAATCCACCGGGATACCCATTTTTGCCTGAGCTGTCCAATGCGGCTTTTCAACCAGCGGGTGTACACATTTTTTCTATTTTTTCCCTTATTTTTGGCCGAGTCTTTTATTCTGTTTTTGACTCGCCAGGATGCCCTATTTTTGCCTGGACTTACATTCTGTTTTCATGTCCAGCGGGTCATTTTTATGCGAAGTATTTTTTAACTGCATCTGAATTCACAGGAGACGAGAAGTCTTCACCATCCATGGTTGCGTGCATCAGCGCTCCACCTGAGAAGACTTTGGTTATTACGTAGGGAACTTCATAGTTTGGTGTCCACTTGCCCCTGTGGTCTGTATGGGGAGGAAGGATTCTCTTCAGAATGAGCTCTCCCACTTGGTATTCCCAAGGTCTGACTTTCTGATCGAAGGCTTTCTTCATTCGCTTCTGATATAACTGCCCATGACAGATGGCAGCTAATCTTTTCTCTTCAATCAGATTCAGTTGATTGTACCGAGACCGGACTCATTCTGCTTCATCCAGTTTCACATCCATCATTACCCGTAAGGAGAGTAGTTCAACTTCAACAGGTAGGACGGCTTCCATACCATACATAAGCTAATAAGGCGTTGCCCTAATAGACGTTCTGATCGAGGTTCAGTACCCATGCAAGGCAAATGGTAGCATTTCATGCCAGTCTTTGTAGGTGACTACCATCTTTTGCACAATCTTCTTGATATTCTTGTGAGCGGCCTCAACAACACCATTCATCTTTGGCCTGTAAGGAGGAGAGTTATGATGTTGAATTTTGAAGTCCCGACACAGTTCTACCATCATTTTGTTGTTCAAATTGGAACCATTATCAATAATGATTCGCTCGGGAACTCCATACTGACATATGATGTTTCTTTTTAGAAATCTGGCTACCACTTGTCTGGTAACGTTTGCATACGAAACTGCTTCAACCCATTTGGTGAAGTAATCAATGGCTACCAGGATGAATCTGTGACCCTTTGAAGCAGTCGGCTCAATCTTTCCAATCATGTCAATGCCCCACATGGCGAAGGGCCAAGGTGAAGACATCACGTTCAAAGGATTCAGAGGCACATGCACTTTATCTGCGTAGATCTGGCACTTCTGACATTTTCTGGCATAGGCACAACAATCTGATTCCATTGTGATCCAGTAGTAACCTGATCTTAGCAACTTCTTTGCCATTGCATGTCCTCCGGCATGGGTGCCGAAAAAAACTTTGTGTACCTCGTGCATTAGTAGGTCTGCTTCCTTCTTGTCAACACATCTGAGCAGGACCATGTCGAAGTTTTATTTGAATAATGAACCATCAGCATTGAGGAAGAAACTGTCGGCCAGCCTTCTTAATGTCTTCTTATCATTGGATGATGCCCCAGGTGGGTATATCTGATTTTCCAAGAAGCATTTGATGTCGTGGAACCAAGGCTTGTCGTCAATAGAAATGTCCACAGAGAACACATATGCTGGTCTATCCAGTCTAGATACCAAAATCTGAGGCACATAATTGGCAGCTTGAACTTTGATCATGGAGGAAATGGTAGCCAAAGCGTCTGCAAACTGATTCTCATCTCGAGGGATGTATTCAAGTTTGACTGTTGTGAAGAAAGTCAATAATCTCCTCGTATAGTCATGGTATGGAATCAGATGCTCCTGATGAGTGTACCATTTACCATTGGTTTGATTGATCACCAAAGTTGAAACTCCGAATACACTCAAGGTTTTGATCCTGAGGTCAATGGCTTCCTCAAGACCCATGATACAAGCTTCGTATTCTACTTCGTTGTTAGTGCAGGCAAAGGTGAGTTTTGCTGAGAAAGGCATGTGAACTCCTTTAGGTGTAATAAGCACTGCACCAACTCCATGACCGTTCAAATTGACATCCCTGTCAAACATCATAGTCCATGCATCTTCTAGATCAGGCCCTTTAGTGTGAACTGGCCCTTCACAATCTTTTGCTTTTAAGTATATGATGTCTTCATTAGGGAAGTCAAATCTCATGGGCTGGTAATCATCAATGGGTTGCTCAGCTAGATAATCAGACAGTACACTGCCCTTGATGGCCTTTTGAGAGGTGTACTGGATGTCATACTCTGTCAGAATCATTTTCCATCTCGCAACCCATTTGATAAGTGTTGGCTTCTCAAAAATGTACTTGATGGGGTCCATCTTTGAGATCAACAAGGTAGTGTGAGTCATCATATATTGTCTTAGTCGGCGAGCAGCCCACGCTAGAGCACAACAAGTTTTCTCGAGCAGTGAATAACGTTGTTCACCGTCAGTAAACTTTTTGCTTAGGTAGTATATTGCATACTCTTTTCGACCAGACTCATTGTAAACACCCCAAATTTTCCCTCACTAATTTCACACCATGGCTTGTGATCTTCCATATTTGCATTAGTTTAAGCATACCATCTCATATTGCATATTTGTTTCATCTGCATAGTTCAAGATCATATGCATCTAGGGTTTGTGATTTGAGCAATCCAGGATCCATCTGAGCCATCCCAAAGTCCATCAATCATCTCAAGAGGGTTCATGTATGTTCAATCATCATATTATATCCCCCAAAGATCAAGGAAGTCAAAGAATCACAAGAACTTGCAAAGCATGGAAGCAGAGCCAGGGTTTAACTGCACAGATGACCTAAAATTAGGGTTTTGGTTTCAGAGGCCATAACTCCAAATATTTTGGTAATTCTTGTTTCTATTGGTCTCAATATGTTATAATGATCATGTATACCAAGTTTTATGAAGAAATTAATTATGGAAGTCATCTGTTCACTGGGTAACTTCTTGAGCAAGTCAGAGCAAAATCAGGGCATCTGAGGCCCCTACCAATGGAACCAAAGTGGATTTTTCATCAAATTGAAGTTATATGATCTTTATTTGATCATTGAAGTGCTTAGAAGTTCACAAAATTGAAGGAAAGTGAGTTAAACCAAAAGTTGCCAAAAATGGAAATGACTTGTAATGTAAACTTTCCATTTTGGGAAAGTTTTTCAACCTCCTCTTTCTCAACCAAAAATGCTTCAAATGAAACATTGTTAGTCATGAAAGTTGTAGATTGGATCATTCCCTTTCCAAAAAGTACAAGAACAAGATGTAATTCATTTTGGAACTCAAGTTATGGCTTGTCAAAGTTGGCAAAAATCACATAATGTTCAAAGATGCACCAAAGGGGATTCTTTGCAAAACCACTTGCCAATGCATTTTGTTACTTCAAACACACTTCTATGTATCATAACATCATAGTGCATTGCTTTAAGATCAGAATTGCCCAAAGAATTTCAAGATTCCATGCCTTGAACATCAAGAATTCTCAAAGGGGCCAAAACTTCATGAATTTGCAAAACACCACATAAACTTCCATCCACTTGCTGAATTGCCTCAAGACTGATTTTATGGACATCCTTGATCCATGCTGCGCATGGACAAGCCAATGATCCAGCTACACCATTGCCCATTCCTCAAGTACAACACTTTTGACTTTTTGGCAAAAACACCCATACCAATCACAACAGTCCACCACCCACTCTCTGCCTAATCCAGACCTTACAAGCATGCTCCAAGGGTTCATTTTCATAACACACACACAATCCTAACACTCCAAGAACTCAGCATTCCACAAAACTCTCCAACTTACAAAATCCTTTGAATCTCTCGGCTCACTCACTCAATCTTCAAACCAATTTCACCATTGATCTAAAAATCACTCACTGACCACAAACCAACCATTAAAACATCCTCAAAGCACCCATAGACAAAACACGATTCTTGGCCAGTTCAGTTGCTACAACACAAACCAGCCACTCTCAAGGCCTTTCAAGCATCAAAGCTTCATCAGGAGGTTAAAGGGAGTCATTTTGCACGAAGAAAGTGGCCAGAAAGCTCAAGTTTGAAAAGCTTCATCTCAGGTAGTCATCTCAAATCATTTTTCCAGAACTCCTTTTTTATGATACAATGTGAAAGAGCATGCTTTACTGATCACTTTAAGCTTTGTATTTTCGAAAATGGTTAAGAAATGAGTTTGTATGAATGTTCTGAAATTTTTGCCATTTTTAATCTTTCCTTCGAATCTTGAGATTGAGCAAGAATAAATTTGTTTTAGGGGTGGATTTGAGTTCAGGGAGATGAGGGGAGTTGATCTGGAGCTTTAGAGCTCTAGAAATAACCTAGGGTGAAAGTTGGGGATTTTCAGGGGAGAGGGCAGCCGAAGAAGACGACCGGAGCTCTTCTCCGGTGACCTGAAAGTCATTAATGTGTTAATTAGGGTTAGGGCTTTGTTTGAATGTGGGTCGTCTGATTGTAGCTTCCCGCGCGTGTTGAATGGTGTGGATCACTTCATTAATTTTTAATCTGGATTTAATATTTAATTAATTAGGTTTAGTTAAGTTTGAATATTGACCATCAAATGTGGCGCATAGTCAACTAGAATTTCCCCAGAATCAATGACAGCCACTGGATCAGATTACCTTTGCTTTAATTTATTTTAATTTCACATTTTCTTATTTATCTTGCATAATTTATTTTAAATACCTAGAAAACCCTAAAAAATATTTCCTTTTACATTTTCACTTCAAATAATTTTCTTAACCCAAAAATATTTTTATTTTTATTTTTTGCATTTAAAAATCATTTTTAATACATTTAAATGTTTATTTTAATTAATTAATGGAAATTAATTAATTAAAATATCATTTAGGTTTCTAAAAATCCCAAAAAAATTCACATTGCATCTTTAAACATTTAGAAACATTATCATGCCATCCATACAAATTTCTTTTTGGGTTTGAACTATCTTTGATAATTTTCTTGAATTTGGGGTTCATAAAATTCTTATTTTTGAACCCTAACTTCAAGAATTCTTTTCTGCCTAACCAAGAATGGTATGACAATGGTTCTTTTTGCATTGATTTTCATTTAACATGTAGTTTCTAGCATAATTTGTCATACATTTCTTCTGCATTTTTGATTTGATTTGCATTTTTTCCCTTTAGGTGCCTTAAAATCCTAGATAACTTAGAAAAATCATAACTTTCATTAGATTAAGAGTTAGGTATTCTCCTTTGGGGTGGGATATCATATGGGGTTAGGGTTCCTTTGTTTGCATTTTCAATTTTTTATCTTATGATTTGCTTCTGTTTTTGACTTTTGCATCTCATGTTGCATGAAAACCCTAATTTCTCATCTTCATTTGCATACATCTTGCATATGCATTCATTCAAGAACTTTCCATGACATTTATTGCATCCACATGACTTCTAAGACATCCTAGGACACATTAGAATCATGCTTGATCATTTCTTCATCCATTTTCCATGTTATGCATTCATTACATTCCATGAACATTCATGAACTTTCATGCAACTTTCATGCTTCATTTGCATCCTCATTACTTGTATGATCATCCATAGCATTTGGTATGCCTTTGCATCATCTCTTAGCATCATATGCAGCATGAACATGCTTCTGGTTTTGGTTTGTATCCTTGCTTCCATTTCATTTTCATTTCATTCTTTCTTTTATGCTAACCATTTCAGGTGGTAAGTACATTGAGAAGTGAATTTGCCTTCACTTCTCACTTCTCATTCTATCTTATGCATTCATTGCTGCATTTTATCTTTGATTTAGAGTGAGCTTGCTTCTCTTTCTCTCATCTACTTCTTCCTTGGTGGCTTTTCTTGAAGATCTCTTGCAAGCCTCATAAACCCTAGGAACACCCAAGCATGATAACAATTAGGGTTTTTATTAGTCCCCCATTAGTTTTACCTTTGTGTCTTCTTTTGTGTCTTTTTTCTCATCTCATAATCAAAGACTAAACCTTTAAGGTTTTAAGGCTTTGTGATTAAGCTTATGCCTGCATCCTTCTCTTAGGATGGATGTATAAATTTAATCCTAAGTGTTAAACCCTTAATGTGTTTAAATATCTTAAGCAATCCATCTAATAATCACTAAGTCAATAAGCTTGTAACTTGGGCCTTGCATTAAGGTTCTAATGCTTCCTTAATTGGTTAAGAAGGACTAACCCTAGTGTTAATGGACAAGTCCCCCTTAAGTTGTCTTACAAACGATAAAATTCACTTCTTAATCTTACCATTAACTAAAATCCACTTTAATAAAGGCTTTTTTTTGTCATGAGGTTAATCCCTAATCATGGATTAAGTTGAGGTATCTTCCTCAACTTAAATGTTTTCATCTATTATCCTTCTATTAGGATGGTGTAATGAGTCCATTAAATAATTGATTATGGCTTAAACTCATTACTCAACATTAAACAAAAACTCCAAAAAACATATAAATAATCACAAGTAGGTTAATGATCTTAATCCTATATCATGGTGATTAAGTGTGAGGTGCTTACTTCATACTTAAGGTATTCTCATTACCCCTAATTAGAGGAAGGATGTGATGAGTTTACTAACCCTTGGTTTAGGCTTAAGCTCATTAATTTATGACAAACACAAAAAAAAGCAATAAAAGATTGAAAACACAAAAACAAACAATAATCGTCTCCTCCGGGACTCTTTTCTCATCATCTTCACTCACAAACGAGAACTTGCTTCTTCCGTCTAATGCAAGACAGTTAGCACCTGAGCCAGACAGGTCATACACTTGAGCATAGACAAGCAAGCAGTTCACGAGTCAATTTATCCTTCAGTCTCTTTGAGTCGAACTACGGTGTTCTGACTTCCTCATTGAATGAGAGGATACGTAGGCATAACTTAACTGTTATCGAACAAAAGTCTCTGTTTATTCACCCTTTTCCAGCATTATTCTTTTAAGCCTCATTCCTGAGCAATTTCACTTCACACCTCTTTTGCACTGACACCTGTACATTCTTTTCCAGCTTTTTGCACACAGATAGTACTGACACTACCCCTTTAAACACAAACTTTCAAGCGTGGATCCCGTCGAGTACGACGGACAATCTGGGTGCTAATACCTTCCCAGGTTGTAACCAACCCCCTTTCTCAGTTTCTCTGGTTCGCGATCGTCTTATCTATCTTTCTAGGTTTATGCAGTATTACCTTTCCTTCGGGATAAAAATGCCTAGCTGGCGACTCTTTTCAGTTCATCTTCATGTTCTCCTTTCGCCGACCGTTCGCGCTTGTACCGGGATGCAAATCTTCGGGAGAGACAGCTTGGCGACTCTGCTGGGGACCCTTATACTGCAACCAGGGCTTCTGGTTCTTTTTGTGGGTTCTTTCTAGCGCTTGTTTGATTTGTGTTTATGGGGGTGTTACGTGCTAATTATGCTTTATTTATTTGCTTTATGTACAACTTTATTTACTGCTTTCTTTACAGTTTTTTATACATCATATTGTCATTATCATTGCTGGATCTGGCTTCTGTTTTGGTGGGTGGGGTTTCATTGAGAGATTAAGGTCCTATACCTAGGACCTAAGTGACACCTAGGCTAGAGTGGCTTCATATTCTTTCCCATTCCATTTCGGTCTGGTGCGGGAATATGAAACACGATTCAGATGTGGGTTTCTTCTTGAGAACTCCGTGCTACAGATTTCCTGTAGTGCTAGGGCCATCTGGGAAGCCTGCTAAGTCTGGATGACCTTTATTATGACCTTCAGAATCTGGGGTGAATTAGAGGAGGAACTTTTATGGTTATTGTAAACAATGTACCTCCGGGTTAGAAGTGTTTACACTTCTCATAACTGATCCAAGTCTGAGGGTCCTTGTTCTAGAACATTAAATGTGAGGGGGTTGGGTTGTTTACAGGTTTTGCAGGAACCCTTGACCACATCATACCCTGTTACTGTTTTGTTTTAAGAATGCATCACTTTGGACAGTTCTTGTGATTAACGCTGGACATGTGACTCTTTATTTGGGTCCCCCACCTGGTTACTGGATTTCTAGTCCTCCATTCGGACCTTTGAACATACATGGACTTATACCAAGGTAGATAATCAGATCCAAATCTTGATCACAACCCCTTGCATATCATTTGCATATATCATCATTGCATCATTTAACATTTTCTTATTTATTTTTCAGGGTATCCATCATATCATATTTGGTTTGGTTCTGACCCCTTCTGTTGCTTTGACCTTTGCTTTAGTTATCTTCTTCAGCATCTGCTTTAGTTATCTTCTTCAGCATCTGCTTCAGTTATCTCCCTCAGCACCGACATCAGTCTGTCAGAGATTCACCTCCAGCTTTTCAGTCTATGATCTTCATCAGCATTTGTCTTCAGCTTCTTTATCAGCACTCATGGATACTCCAAGAAAGAGCAACATATCTTACCATTTCTTTGAGCCCACCTTGACTGGTATCCGGCAGGTCCATTCCTTTATCACACCTGATCACATCCCACTGTTTAGATAGCACTATGGGGGTATTTTGGACATGGTCATGGATCTTGATGCATCTTAGAGGAGCATGATCCACACATGGTTACAGTTTTATGACCCTCCACTCAGGTGCTTCACCTTTCCTGATTTCCAGATGGGACCACTGCTAGAAGAGTTTTCCTTGTTGATTGGAGTTCCCATCAGGAGAGGGATCCCCTTCAACCCAGAGATGACTGCTCCCAGAAATGAAGAGATAGCAAGGGCATTGCATTTGGAGCCTGCCCTCATTGAGCAAAACTTGACAACAAAGGCTGGAGTTCCAGGCCTCCATTTGGACTTCTTGATTTCTCAGGCCACCCTGAAAGCTGCAGCAGGAGAATAGAAGGCAGTCTGTGCATTTTTAGCCCTCACTATATATGGGGTTATTTTTTTTGCAGATGAACCAAAGTTTATGAGTAAGAATGCCATCCACTTGTTCCTACTGAAGAACCCAATGCCTACATTGCTAGGATATTTTTACTACTCCATCCATCAGAGAAATGAAAAGCAAATGGGGAAGCTGGTCAGATGTTGTGCTCCTCTGTACTGCTCTTGGATGCTCAGACACCTGCCCAAATCAGATGCCTTCTTGAATCCACATCAGCAGAAGAATTGGGAAGACTCAAGACTGAGCATCTGACCAAGATTGAAAGGACAGATGACTACATAAGGAAGGCAAGAGCAGGGGAGTTGGTTTTGAAGAATGCCTGCAAGAAGGCCAAGATTCAGAAGGCTAGGGCTGAGCATTATCTAGAGGAAATCCAGGCTAGGTGGATCAGGATCACCGAAGCCCGTGCACAAGAAGACCAGAGGACTCAGGCCAAGATAGAGCAGCTGGAGGCCAATGAGAAGAAGCAGCAGGAAGCTTTATTGGTAGCTCAGAAGGAGATATCAGAATTGAAACTCCGGGCGGGGTTGAAGAGATCAAAGGATCAGGACAGGTATAAGAAGCTCACTAATGCCATTGCTACAAGGAACCTCCTTATTAGGACTATTACAGAGCACCCAGCTGGTCCAGTGACTGAGGCCCTCCTGAAGGAAGTCAGGGAGGATGACTTTGGATTGGATGTCTGATTCCTTTTGCTTGTATTTCTTTTCTTTTGATGTACTTTTTCTTTTGATTGTTGTATTTTGACCCACCACGGGCATGTATTGTAAACAAACTATGTATTTTCATCATTTGTAATATATCAGTTTGTTTTATTTATTGGTGGGCTTTCTCTCAACATCATCAAGCATTTCCTCGAGGTCTGGAAAGGTCAAAACCAAGAACCAAACCGGATACCCTTGGAAGACAAATAAGCATATTGCATTGCATACTAACATTTTCTTTGTTTTGTAGGTTTTTGTTTGTTATTTGTTTCTCACTTTGTTGTGGTTTCAGGAAACATTGCTCGAAGACGAGTGTTCCCTGTTAACCGAACACACCAGTACCCAACGCGAAACAACCTTTCGGGCATCCAGATGGATCAAGTACAGCAGGACCTGAATGAAGTAAGAAATCAAATGGCAAACGAAAGAGTTGAGATGAGAAATCAAATGACCCAGTTTATTGTTGTGATGAATGGCTTAGCTCAGATCCAGGAAAGGCTGAGGGAATTGGTGGAAAGGCAGACTCCTGAGGAACCCCACCCTGGTACAGGAGGAACCAGGAATAATGAACGCGGGCAGGCTCGCATCGACCCACCAGAGTTTGGGCCCTATTTGAACCCATATGCTAATGTCCTAAGGAATGCTCAAGGAAACACTGCTAGAGGCAGGATCTTGCAGGAAGATCCTCAGGAAGAGAAGTTCACAGTTATTGGAGCTGGGGATGAGGTGTATGACCGAAGGTTGGATGAGATTGCTGAAAAACTGAGGTCTCTAGAATCCCAGAATTCCCTAGGCTTTGACGTAATGGACATGGGGCTGGTAGATGAGGTGAGAATTCCCCACAAATTCAAACCCCCGTGCTTTGAAAAATATAATGGTACCTCCTGTCTGCGTACCCATCTGTAGTCTTTCTTGGGGAGACTCAAAGCTTATACCATGGACGAGAAGTTATGGATGTTCTATTTTGAGGACAGCCTGACTGGAGCATCAAGAGAATGGTATTCGCACCTAGCCAGGGCCACTATAAGATGTTGGAAAGACTTGGCCTAAGCCTTCATCCGTCAGTACCAATACAACCTAGACATGGCTCCCAATAGAATCCTTTTAATGGGCATGTCTCAGTCTTCAAGGGAAAGCTTCCGGGATTACGCTCAAAGGTGGAGACAGCTTGCTGCTGCTGTCCAACCACCCATGTCTGAACAAGAAATGGCCGACATGTTTATGAACACTCTTCAAGGAACATATATTGACCGACTTGCTGCTTTCTCTTCCACCAGTTTTGCTGATGTAGTTATAGCTGGTGAAAGAATTGAGAGTCTTTTGAAGATGGGCAAAATCTCTGACAATGGTGCAAGCTCCTCCAACAATACAAGAAAACCTTTTTTAGGACCCCAAATGGCGGGTGAAACAAATGCTATTCATGCAGGCAGGGGAAGACCCCACTACTCTCACAGATCAGTAGGCAGCCGTTACTATCCCGACTCCAGCTCCACAACAACCACTTTTTCCTCAACAACAGCAACAACAACAACACTGTCAACAACAACCTCACTTTCCGCAACAAAGATCGTATATTAATAACAACAACAACCAATAGCAGCTCCCCTTTCAACAGAGGCCATCTCAAGCAAATAGGGTGATTGACCCCATTCCTATGCCTTATGTCGCTCTACTGCCACAACTCCTGAAGCTCAACCTGGTCGATTTAAGGACGTTGGCTCCACCAGATCCTCTCAACCTCCCGAAGAATTATGATACCAATGCTAGGTGTGCCTTTCACTCCAACGCACCTGGTCACAATACTGAGAAGTGTAGAGCCTTACAAATGAAGGTTCAGGATTTGGTCGATTCCAAAGCTCTCAATTTCGCACCCCCTCCAAATGTTAACAGAAATCCTATGCCTAATCATGGTGGGCCCAGAAATAATGCCATAGAGGAAGACCAACCATCTGCACTGATTGATAATGTTGCACAGATTCAAACATCACTGGCAGAAGTCAAAACTCAACTCTTAAGATGCCAGGTATTCCCAGGTTGTGAGGCCTGCTGCGAATCATGCAAGACTATTATTAATGGTTGTGAGAGGCTAAGGTTTATCATAGATGGCCTTATCAGAAATGGAATTTTGCAAATTACTACAACAACGTCTACAACATCAACAACTTTTTCTTCAACAACAACAGATCCTCCTACAACTGTAACAACTATTACTCCCACGGATTCATCCACAACTCCGGCAATCACTCCATCCATTATTTCAACAAATCAAAGTTCAGCAACACTTACTTCTACAACATCAACACCCATCTTATCAACGGAATCGCCTACAACACCAACAAACACTAACGAAGATGTCTCAACGGTCACGATCTATTATGACCCGGCAACTGTTCATCCCAACAACAATTTTCAACAACAAATTACAAAACCTACTGTCAGATCTCCATTCACAATTTATTATGATCCACATACCATCACAGTTCCTTCCGCTGCAGCAATCAGTCCGGTCACCATTACGGTACCTGGACCCGTTCCTTATGAAAGCAGTAATGCCATACCTTGGCACTACGGCTCTGATCTCTACTGCGACGGAAAGAAAATCACTCTAGATTCATCAACCTCTTCACCACAAGTTGACAATGTTGAGGGAGGCGGAGGCTTCACCAGAAGCGGACGTCTTTTTGCCTCACAAATACCGAGGCCCAATGCTGAAGCAGAGGCTGCTGCTAAAGCAAAAGGGAAGAATGTGGTACCCGAAGAGCCAGCTGTTAAAGAAACTCCAAAGACGTCTTTTGAACAAGAGGTGGACGAGTTCATGAGAATAATCAAAAAGAGTGATTACAAAGTGGTGGACCAGCTTCATCAGACACCCTCCAAAATCTCTATTTTGTCGTTGTTAATGTGTTCCGAAGCCCATAGGAATGCACTTTTAAGGGTCCTGCACGCAGCCTACGTGCCGGAAGAGATTACGGTTAATCAGCTGGAAACATTGGTTGCGAATGTTAACACCAGTCATGGACCGGGCTTCACAGATGCTGATTTAACAACGGAGGGGCGCAATCATAACAAAGCTTTACACATCACCTTATAGTGCAAAGGTGCTGTTCTTTCTCATGTGATGGTAGACACTGGGTCCTCGCTCAATGTCCTCCCAAAGAAAGCCTTGGTGAAGCTGGAGTATGATGGTTTGGCATTGCGTCCAAGTAACTTGGTGGTGAGAGCATTTGATGGCACTAAGAGATCAGTGCTTGGAGAGATTGAATTACCCGTGATGATTGGCCCACAAATCTTTAAAACTACTTTCTTCGTGATGGACATACAGCCGGCCTACGGTTATTTGTTGGGTAGACCTTGGATTTACGCCGCTGGCGCTGTTACATCTACCCTTCACCAGAAATTAAAATTTGAGTGGGAAGGCCAGATCATCACAATCTGCGGGGAGGAAGACATTTTCGTTAGCCAGCTGGCTACTTACAAGTATATAGAGATGGATGGGGAGAACCATGAGACTATGAGTCAGGGGTTTGAAGCCCTTAACATTAATGAAGAAACTGCTGTGTCTGGAACTTCTATCACTTCATATCAACAAGCCCAGAAGGTTGTTGAAGAGGGTACCGCTCAGGGCTGGGGCAAGCTGCTGCCAGTAGAAAAGAAAGAAGACAGATTCAGGTTGGGTTACAGACCAATCCGACAAGATCAACCAGAGGCTGCAACAGAGCCCAAATTTGTTAGTGAGGGAATGCTTACCCCGGATGTTGTGAACAATTTGGAAGACGAGGAAGAAGACGATCGCAACCTGGAAAACTGGATACGTCCAAGGATCCCGGGGAACCAAGTCCCTAACTGGTCTTCCCAGGAAATTATAAGAGTTACTCCTGCAGAGTAATTATTATTTCTTGTCTTTAAGCATGCATCAAGTCCTGCATCTTGCACAAGGTGTCAGGACTCATTTTATAATAGGGCCATCTTGTATTTTTGTGCAAATGATTAATTAATGAATATCAGGACATCTTTTGCAAACGAATCTTTTTTTCGCTCACTGTCTTTTTCATTTTTTCACTTTTGTACAAAACAATAAAATGGCAATGTTTTCAAAATAACAACTTCATTTTCACTTTTTTCTAAACAAGATAAAACTGATCACTAAAATAAACCAATCTCAACCCTTGCAGAGAGTGCCCTCCAGATTGCACCGACAACAACACTGCTATGACCTCGTATGACTTCGACAATCTGATTAATCAAGCTGATGAAGGGGTTGAAGAAGACTATGATTTACCTGAGGAGTTAGCCAGGTTGTTGAGACAAGAAGAGAAAGTAATTACCCCTCATTAGGAGGAGGTTGAGACAGTAAATCTTGGTACCGAAGAAAACTTGAAAAAAGTGAAGATCGGGGCCCGTCTGCAAGATTCAGTGAAGGAAAAGCTTATTGACATGCTTCGAGAGCACGTGATGTCTTTTCCTGGTCCTATCAAGACATACCAGGTCTGGATACCGACAGTGTTGTGCACAAGGTGCCTCTAAAGGAAGACTGTCCTCCAGTAAAACAGAAGCTACGCCGTACTCGTCCGGATATGGCCATGAAGATTAAAGAAGAGGTACAAAAACAGTGGGACGCCGGTTTCCTTGTTGTAACTAGTTACCCGTTGTGGGTCGCTAATATTGTACCAGTGCCTAAGAAGGATGGAAAAGTACGGATGTGTGTGGGCTACCGGGATCTGAACAGAGCCAGTCCGAAGGATGACTTCCCTTTACCTCACATTGATGTATTGGTCGACAACACGGCTCAGTTCTCGGTATTCTCTTTCATGGATGGATTCTCCGGGTATAATCAGATCAAGATGTCACTTGAAGACATGGAGAAAACAACTTTCATCACACCCTGGGGCACATTCTGTTATAAGGTAATGCCATTTGGACTAAAGAATGTTGGTGCCACTTATCAACGGGCTATGGTAACATTATTCCACGACATGATCCACAAAGAAATCGAATGCTACGTGGATGACATGATTGCCAAGTGCCTCACTGAAGAAGATCATCTGGTGAATCTGCTGAAGTTGTTCAAGCATTTGAGAAAGTATCAGCTGAAGCTAAACCCCAACAAATGCACATTCGGGGTGCGATCCGGTAAACTGCTGGGATTTATTGTATTTGAGAAAGGAATTGAAGTTGATCCTGACAAAGTCAAAGCCATTCAAGAGATGCCTGCACCTAAGACTGAAAAGGAAGTTTGGGGGTTCCTAGGTAGATTGAACTGCATTTCAAGGTTCATATCTCATCTTACTGCAACCTGCGAACCCCTATTCAAACTGTTAAGAAAAGAACAAACAATCAGGTGGAATGAAGACTGCCAGAAGGCTTTTGACAAAATCAAGGAGTACTTACAAGAACCTCTAATTCTTATGCCTCTAGTTGAAGGAAGACCTCTAATAATGTACTTGACAGTATTAAAAGGATCAATGGGGTGTGTGCTGGGCCAGCATGACGAGTCTGGTCGAAAAGAGTATGCAATATACTACCTAAGCAAAAAGTTTACCGACTGTGAACAACGTTATTCACTGCTCGAGAAAACTTGATGTGCTTTAGCGTGGGCTGCTCGTCGACTAAGACAGTATATGTTGGCCCAAACTACCTTGTTGATCTCAAAGATGGATCCAGTCAAGTACATATTTGAGAAGCCAGCACTTATCGGAAGGGTTGCAAGATGGCAAATGATTCTGACAGAGTATGACATTCAGTACACATCTCAAAAGGCCATCAAAGGCAGTGTACTGTCTGACTATCTAGTTGAGCAACCCATTGATGATTACCAACCAATGAGGTTTGACTTCCCTGATGAAGACATCATGTTCCTGAAAGTAAAAGATCATGAAGAGCCTGTTCACACTGAAGGGCCTGACCTAGAAGAAGAATGGACAATGATGTTTGATGGGGCTGTTAACATGAATGGTCGTGGAGTTGGTGCAGTGCTCATTACACCTAAGGGAGTTCATATGCCTTTCTCGGCAAAACTCACCTTTGCATGCACTAACAATGAGGCTTAATACGAAGCCTGTATCATGGGTCTTGAGGAAGCCATTGACCTCAGGATCAAGACATTAACTATATTCGGGGATTCAGCTCTGGTAATCAATCAAACCAACGGCAAATGGTACACTCACCAAGAGCATCGTATTCCATATCGTGACTATACGAGGAGATTATTGACTTTCTTCACAACAGTCAAACTTGAGTACATCCCTCGAGATGAAAATCAGTTCGCAGATGCTTTGGCTGCCATTTCCTCCATGATCAAAGTTCAGGCTGCCAACTTTGTGCCTCGGATTTCAGTATCCAGACTTGACAGACCAGCATACGTATTCTCCGTGGACATTGCTAAAGATGACAAGCCTTGGTTCCATGACATCAAAAGCTTATTAGAGGATCAAACATACCCACCTGAGGCATCATCCAATGATAAGAAGACATTAAGAAGGCTGGCTAGTAGTTTCTTCTTGAATGCTGATGGTTCGTTATACAAAAGGAACTTTGACATGGTACTTCTCAGATGTGTTGATAAGAAAGAAGTAGACTTGCTGATGCACGAGGTGCATGAAGGATCTTTCGGTACCCATGCTGGAGGGCATGCAATGGCTAAGAAATTGTTAAGATCAGGTTACTACTGGATCACAATGGATGCAGACTGTTGTGCCTATGCCAGAAAGTGCCACAAATGCCAAATCTATGCAGACAAAGTGCATGTGCCTCCGAATCCTTTGAACGTCATGTCTTCACCTTGGCCCTTTGCCATGTGGGGCATTGACATGATTGGAAAGATTGAACCGACTGCTTCAAATGGCCACAGATTCATCCTGGTAGCCATTGATTACTTCACCAAGTGGGTTGAAGCAGCTTCGTATGCAAATGTCACCAGACAAGTGGTAGCCAGATTCCTGAAAAAGAGACATCATCTGTCGGTATGGAGTACCCGAGCAAATCATTATTGATAATGGTTCCAATTTGAACAACAAAATGATGGCATAACTGTGCCGGGACTTCAAGATCCAACATCACAACTCTTCTCCATACAGGCCAAAGATGAATGGAGCTGTTGAGGCAGCTAACAAGAACATTAAGAAGATTGTGCAGAAGATGGTGGTTACTTACAAATACTGGCATGAAATGCTACCATTTTCCTTGCATGGGTATCGAACCTCAATCAGAACATCCACTGGGGCAACACCGTATCAACTTGTGTATGGTATGGAGGCAGTCCTACCTGTTGAAGTTGAATTACCCTCCTTACGGGTATTGATGGATGTCAAACTGGACGAAGCAGAATGGGTCTGATCTCGGTACAATCAATTGAATTTGATCGAAGAAAAGAGATTAGCTGCAATCTCTCATGGGCAGTTATATCAAAAGAGAATCAAGAAAGCCTTCGATCAGAAAGTCAGGCTTCGGGAATACCAAGTAGGAGATCTTGTACTGAAAAAACTTCTTCCTCCTCATACAGACCACAGGAGCAAGTGGACTCCGAATTACAACGGTCCATTCATAGTAAAGAAAGTTTTCTCTGGTGGAGCATTGATGCTCACTACTATGGATGGTGAAGATTTCCTATCCCCTGTGAATTCAGATGCAATTAAAAAATACTTCGCATAAAATGGCCCGCTGGACATAAAAACTGAATGTAAGTCCATGCAAAAGTAGGGCATCTCGGCGAGTCAAAAACTGAATAAAAGACTCGGGCAAAAATAAGGGAAAAATAAAAAAAAATGTACACCCTCTGAGTTGAAAAGCCGCATTGGAAAGCTCAGGCAAAAATGGGTATCCCGGTGGATTGAAAACCCGAAAGGGAGATCTACGCAAAATAAGGGAATAAGAGAACAACTACATTCTGAATTTGTCTGTATCACTTACAACATGGCAAGCTTCGAAAGGTTAAAGCATCAGTCAGAATCAACTTTCTTCAGAAAGCAGGATAAGAAGAACGTCAAGATCATACGAGTCATAGCAAAGGGAAGCTCACTGAAGCGTCGTCAACATTGCCAGCACCTTTATTTTTCTCAATTTTTGTAACAATCTCCTCATTTCAGGGATTTGTTTCTTTGACTGTTTTTGCCGATTCAGGGCACCCAGATTAATAAAATCAGAGTTTTCAGTCACACTTCGTCTTGTACATTTTGGTGTTCCATTTGCAAAATGTCCAATATCCATTATATAATACTTGCATAAAACAGATGTGTCTTTCTAATTACATGCTTGCAGGAAATGTATTTACTTTCAGGAATATCTAACTCCTATGACGGAATCCGGTAAGGGATGCCTCGGGACACTTGTGCGTTTCTTTGTCTTAACAAGATTGTAGGTATTCAATACGTGACACGGGGCATGCCACGCACTTCCTCCCTTAACAGTATCTGGAATGTTTTTCCACAGCGAAGTTGCCAAGGCATCACTTCCCCAACAAATTTTCTTCAAGCAGCATCAGTAAATGCTCACATCCCCAGCTGAGTTGTCAAATCTCATCATCCTCAGCAGGATCCTCACAAAAAGCCCCAGGAAGATTGTTCAGTGGTCTTTCCTCCCCCAGAGTTCCAGATCTCTCATCTTCAGCAAAGTTAGGAAACCATCTCACCACAGAGCTCCAACCTCTCCCAAGAAGAGCAATGTCTGAAATTCTCACACAACAAAGTGACGAAAGCTTCCTCATCCCCAACTGGGTTATCTCCTCACCAGATAGGTCTATCAGTGATCTGATCCCCCAAGCAGAGTCATATATCTTATCAGATCTACCAATGATCTCATCCCCAGCTGGGATATCACTTCAAGCAGATCAGCCAGAGATCTTCACAGCGGGATCCGAATCCCGAACCGGTTCCTTTTGCATAATCATAGCATTTGCATCATTTCCCCCCAGAGCGTAGCATTCCGTCTAATACGGAGCATTACGGCAAAAATCAAACATATTGCTGTTGTACCCCAAAATTTGCCCTCACATATTTGAGACAAATTGATTCACAAGATTTCCTTACACTTGTCGTACCCCAAATTTTGACCCGCTTCATATGCTTTCTGGTGCTTTTTTATTTCGAATAAATAAAACAGCACAATTGGTAGAAAGATGGGTATAAGGGATATAATTGTGAGAGGTTGTGAGTTCAAATCCCACCTTCCGCTCTTTTAAATTTTATTTAATTTTTTCCTTTACTAATAACTTTTCCTATTTTTATTTTTTTATGAAAAAATCACAAAAATAGCATTTTTTTATTTTTTTATTTTTAATTTTCGTATTTGCATTTAATGCATTTTTAAAAATATGATTTTTTCATTAAAATCATTATTTTATGAAAAAAAATTTCAAAAAAAATCATAATAAATACCAAAAACATTTCTTTTCTTGTGTACTCATTTTCTATTGGTCAGTTTATGTCATTTTTGTGTCCTACTTAGTTTCTAACTGGTCTACTTGGTGACTAATTAAAAATCATATAATTTTGTTCAAATATTTTTTAATCAATAGGGATTAAGACTAATTTTTTTCCTTTTAAACTTTTTAACCTAATTTTCTTAATCTATAAATACATGTTGTTTTACACATAAGAGGCCTCTCATTTCTCATTTTATCACTCCTCTCTCAACCACAATACGAAATTTTTTTTGCCTCAGGGATAAACAAAACCGAAAAAATAAGAACACTAAAAGGCGGATCATACATGTGCCAAAATATATTCTTCTTTTGTTTTGTTAATATATACTCTCTCTTTTTTCTTCTTGTGTACTATATGAACTACACGTTACATTTTTTATTCTTCTTTCTACATGAAGTGCCTAACCATACCTTTTTTTTCTTTCTACAGGTTTTTTTTTCTTCTTTCGCTTATATATATATATATATATATATATATATATATATATATATATATATATATATATATATATTGTTTTATTTTTATAATTTTGCTTTGATATTATTGATTCTTATTTTTTTAATTACTTTGTTTGGATTAGATCGTGTCGATATGCTGTTCGCATATTTATGTGCATGAGGCGTGGCATTTGTGTTGATCCAGTCTAGTTGCGATGATCGCAATTTTGCGTTAGCAACATTATTTTTTAATCTTTTGTTTTATTCTTGATAAATTTATATCTGCACATTTTAGATAACTAACTACCCTGATTTTTTCCTAAACCCCAATTCTGCCTCAAACTCAAACTTTCAAACCTATAACTTTAACCTTGATTTTTACCTAAAACCTTAAATTTTTTATACAAACCTTAATTGTTTCTCTAAAAATGATTATATATTTTCTTTATGACTTTTTTTTCCATGTAAACCTTAAAACTTTCTTATAAACTTTAACCGTGTTATTTCCTCTAAACCATAAACTTTTTCTCAAGCCTTAACAAACATGTTATTATTTCTTATTTTCACTAATTTTTTATGTTATTCATCTGCCATTTATTTTTATGTGATTATTTCTCATTTGTAATATTTTTGGGTTTACTTTTATTTTTCGCCTTATAATGATGTAACTGCCTCAAAGCTTTGTAATAGTTAGGATTTTATTTTTCTGCTGCCATTTATTTTCTGCCATTTTATTTTTCTGCCATTTATTTTCTGCCATTCATTTTCTGCCATTTAAATTCCTGCCATTGGTCCTATATTAACTGCGTGGTTTAGTAATGTAGGGCGTAAAAACCTACTAAATTAATTATTTAATATTTTTCTATAATCTTTATATTTTTTTTTTGTAAATAAATGCTAATTATTTTTATAAACTTATTTATAACAATAAATCTTTATTTTGTAAATACTAACTCTTTTGTTATTTTGTACATATTAAATTATTTTTTTTTCTCTAAAAATTTCTCAATAACTTTTTGTCAATAATATTTAATATATTAATAGTATTTTATTATAATAGTAACTAATCATATAGTGTAAATAATTAAAAGTTTTCTCAATAATCTTTAATTGTATTTCTCTAAACTTAATTCCTTTTTTTTCATTAATTCTAATAACTTCTAAAAAATCTAACTAGTCTAGTCTAACCTAAACTTTTTCTTTTTAATTAAATATTTTAATTGTTATTTCTTTAATTTATTTTAACTTTATTATTATTATAACTACTTTATTATTATTATTATTGCTTTATTGTTATCATTGCTTTATTATTTTTGCTTCATTATTATTATTATTATTATTATTATTATTATTATTATTATTGCTTATTTATTATTTTATTAAATCTATTAGTCTTGCTTTATTATTTATTTTTATCCTACTATTATGTATCTGCCAAAGCCTTGTAATAGCTTATAGATTTATTTTTCCGTCTTTATTTTCTTTGTAAATATTTTACTATATGGTTAGTAACCTTAGGGTGTGTATAACTTATATGTAATTAAATTGAACTTAGATAATTAAAATAAGATAAATACCTGAATATAAACACTCACACACGTAAGTCGATCTTTGATCGCCATCTTGCACTTCCTAAGTTACCCCTCTCAGTTGCCTTAAACATGGTCAAGTCCCTTGAATATAGGGGTGTCTTAAGCAAAGTCCCTTCATAAAAATCATCAAGTCCCTACAGTTTAAAAGATCAAGTCCCTTCGAGGTTGCTTACGGAATAATGATCTTGTCCCTTCGAATAAATGATGATAGTCCCTACAAATTGCTAAAGACACCCCTCAAAGTTGCTTTCTATGATCATACGATGACCCTATGTTTGTCCCTTAACATCCAAGGTAATGACTACCTATTCCTTAATAATAGGGATAGTCTTACCATTGAAAGAACATACGAGAACACGAAAGACTTAATCTAGGGTAGGTATCTCATAGTTACTTGCTCACACTTTTCAAAATTACTTTTACACCTCACAATTTCTAAACTAGGCTTTGTATACACCCATACGAGGGTCATTACAAAGTACTTAAAGAAATTCTTCTAATCACACACTACACTCTTGCAAACAAACAAAGTGAGCTAAGTAACTAAGGGCCCATGGATAACCATGGATATAAAGGGTGCTAACACCTTCCCTTTGTATAACCTACCCCCCGAACTCAAGTCTTTTAAAATAGGTATTTCCTGTTCTTTTATGTCCTTTCCTTATGGATAAAATAAAAGTCGGTGGGGACTCTTGATATCCGCAACATTTATAGAAAGTCAGTTCTCCCACCGTGTTACAGAACTGGCGACTCTGCTGGGGACTAATATTAAAGAGGGTTACCCTTAGGAATTAGATCACTTTAAATTTGTTTGCTTTGTTTGCTTTACTTTACTTGTTGGGGATCTTATGTGTGAAAGATCCTAATCCGGATCTAGTGTACCTTAGGTAAATGGCAATAGACCAAGGAAACTGTACGGCGTATACCGATATGGTTGATCTGGTGGCCATGGTTAGTGTGACTTCTTGGTTGGTGCTTATGTTCCTTAAGTAAATTTGAGGATAATATGAGGCTTCCATAGTTGTCAATACACTAACTAACTTTTAGAACCTTAGTCATCCCATCTTGGCCTTTAGAAAGTAGTGAGATAACCGGCTTTGGTGAAGACTGAAGTTGGTTGATACTCGATGCTACACTCATTGAGATCCTAAACTTGGAGGGTTTTGGTTGGCAAGTAAGTTGCCTACTGAACAACCACCCTTGGGAAGGATCAGTGATATTGAGATCCCTTAGAACCCGGTTACTTTTTTAGGACAGGATGAACCAACTAACTTCAGGGGAAGGTACTTACCTTTAAACCTCATGCAAGCCTCTAAACCTGGGGCTATGGTGTGACTTGTTTGTGTGTGCCACATGTTTGTGATTGAGCATAACATCATAGCATCATCATGCATCATAAGCATAGCATTTTCACTAACCATTTCAAGGACCAAAGGATTTATTTTTGTTCTTTGTTGCAGGTCATGGCTTCTGCTCATAGGAATACTATCCGGATCAACTTTGTAGGAATACCTCCTAAGCTTAAGGAGTTGGTCTCTCAAGTTTCTGAAAACTCCCAGTTCATCAAGAGACATGGTCATCTACTGGATCTAGTCACTTCAGGGTTCAATGAAGACATGATGAGTGTTCTGTTTCAGTTCTTTGATCCTAAGCATCATAACTTCACATTCCCCGACTATCAGTTGGTTCCTACAATGGAAAAATTCTCCAAGCTTCTGGGTATACCTATCCTTGATCAGAAACCCTTTACAGGCTTGGAAAAAGAGCCTAAACCTGAAGTCATTGTTGCAGCCCTACATCTGAAGAAATCAGACATTGTCCTAGAAACAAGAAGTGGAATTAAGGGTATTGTTGCTAAGGTATTGATGGAGAAAGCTCAAGTGTTCCTGAAAGCTATGAGTTATGATGCTTTTGAGGAGATCTTAGCCCTATTGATCTATGGCTTAGTATTGTTCCCCAATCCAGACCAGTTCATAGACGTACACGCCATCAACATATTTCTGACTCACAACCCAGTGCCTACATTACTTGGAGACATCTTACACTCTCTTCATACCCGTACTACAAAGGCACGAGGAACTCTGATGTGTTTTATACCTTTACTATCTAGGTGGTTTATTTCTCACCTTCCTCGATCAGTGATGAAGAATGAACAAGGGTTCAGGTGGTCCAAGAGGATTATGTCACTTTCTCATTCAGATATCCATTGGTTCTCTAGATCTATGGAGAATGTTACTATCATTGACCGTTGTGGGGAGTTCCCTAATGTGCCACTCCTTGGCATAAGAGGGGGCATTACCTACAATCCTTCCTTAGCTCTACGTCAGTTTGGTTACGCTCGGAGTGATGGTCCTCATGACATGTTGATTCAGGGTATTGTGTTCGACTACGACAACGATCTACAAGGTTATCGTCAAAGGTTTATACGAGCATGGGGTAAAGTGAACAAGGTTGACAGCAAGACTCTGGAACCCAAGTACACTATTCCTATGGAACCTTATCTCAGATGGGTGCGATCACGTGCTCAGACTCTTATGATGACATATCCTGCTATCTTGCCAGTTACTATGGAGCCTGTTGCTGAAGGAGATACTCCTTATATCACCCTTTATCCAGACATGCCCACTGACATGGAAGAGTTACAGAGGTCCTGGATCCAGTTGAAGGAGCAAAGGGATACTTTTGAGACTCATTACAAAGCAAGTCAAGAAAGAATCTTGGAGCTAACAAAACAACTTCACGAGGAGCGGAATCTCAACTCATACCTCAACATAAAGAGGAAACGTCCATGGGAGACTTAAAACCCCATCTTTGTATTCATTTCATTTTTTTTGTAAGCCTAAGAGGCAAACAAGTTTATTGATTACTAATAAAAGTTTACTTTCTGGTTGTTTAAACAAATTTAAATCCTGCGGTCCTTGAAAACATTGCATATGCATTTACATACCATTTCATTGCATCACAGGTTTCTTATGAATAGGTATCTTATCTTCTCGCTGTTTATTTTGAGCAGAAATGGCTCTCGAACAGTCTGTCAAAGATCTTCAAGCTCAGAATGCTCAATTTCAAGAAGTGATTCTGAATTTGTCTAAGGGGCAAGAAGAGTTGAAAGCACTCCTCTCTAAGGACATGAAGAAGAAGAATCCTGAGGACAACAAAGATGATCATCTGAAACAACTACAAGCTGAGATAGCAGAGATGAGGATTCAGATGAATAGCCAAATGGCTCTTATCCAGAGTTTGGCCCAGGGGCAAGAAGAGCTGAGAAGCTTTGTCAATAAGCTTCGGCATAACAGAGTTGGGAATCTAATCATCAGTCAACCTCCATTGAAACAAGCTGACTTGGCTGAAAGGAAAGTAAGGATAAGAGAAGGAAATAGACAGGCTACTACTAACCATCCTTCAATGGAAGAAAGAAGGCCTTTTAAGGTTAATCCACTTCTATACAAGGAATGTAGAAGACAGTTCAACACACCAATGTCACAAGTTTTGCAATGCCTGTTGGAGATGAAGTTGATTTCCTTGGAAAATTCTCCTAAAAATCCTAACACCTCTTCTCCTCGCTATAATCCCAAGGCAAGGTGTATGTATCACTCCGACTGTCCTGGACATGACACTAATAATTGTTGGGCATTGAAGAATAAGATTCAAGACCTAATTGACGAAGGAATACTCGAGGTTATTCCAGAAGGCCAGGTTGAGTTCTTCTATCATCCATCAAGCATCAAAGTTTCCAGATAACTGGAGTGACGGGTTTAGAGGAAGAGGCTTTGAGAACATTTTAATTTTCATTTGTAATTTCTTTTGTTTGTTTAAACACTTACTATTATGTTAAACTTTTGTTTTCATTAATGCATTGCATATGTTTGTCTTGAATTAATCCATTCATTTCACTATATTTTGAACTATGCTTCATATTTCTATTTTGTGATATTTAACTCCTGATAAAGCTATAAGCCTATAGAGGGAGGATGACGAAAACAATACCATAATATTAGGCAGTATGCTTTTGAACAGACTATGCTGACGATGTACAGGCAGTGTTTCAATTCCTAAATAGTGGAGACATAAGGAAGTTAATCCCTAGTCAACCCTTTTGAGCCTATGAAGTATGAGTTTTTATTCTCGCACAAATTAAAACCCTTATTCATAACCCGGGGCAGGGTAGTTACTCGGTTAACTCAAATATGCCAATTATCTGTGTTGTACACAACTAATGATGGTTCTCTGTAATCATTAAACCTGACAGTCAATATCCAGCAAAAGAAAAACCCACTCAGTCAAAACCTATGAAGGAGACTTAGTAAAAAAATTGAGAAATTCCGCTGACTGTAATTTTGAAACAAACAGTTCAGGCAAAAAGAAGATATAACAAAGTCAAAAGAAAAAAGAGGTCACTATGAATCCTCAACAAAGAAAGATGACTGAATGTTCAAATAAATTTTTGGTTTCTGAACCATCACAAATGTCAGTGTTATAATTCCAAACTCCTTTGAGCCTCAATGCATAAGTTAACTGAGCATAGGACCGAAGAACATCATGGAGATTGGGTTGCGTACAAATAAAATTTGAGCCTTTATCCTTTGTTTCTTAAACCGTGAACCAGGCCACGTTACAACCCTTTAAAAGTCCTAACTGAAGCATGGTTAGTTCGAAAGCGTACTGCTACAAAAAGGTATCCTGACTCCTTTAGGGCTTATTATAAAACTTGAGTTAATATCACAGTTTTCACAAAAATTGTTTTTCTAAAATAACTCTTTTTCAAAACTTCAAGACAGACATAAGCATTGCATTTTTTAATATATTTGTTTGCATATACCTGAGTGTTTGATAAACAGAGAAACTTACAGGATGAATGTTCAATAAACCAAAGTCCTTCCGATAAACAAAGTTGCTTCCTGGATCAAATTCCATGTATACAAAGGGGCATAGTCATTATCTCCCAATCAAGGGTCCGACCATGATACTACCTAACTCATTTGAGGTAATCAGGACAGGATTCAACTATGTTTAAGTAGCCAGGGGCAGATCTCCTCATCTATCTAAATTACCAAGGGTAATATTACAGAGTTCATAATTCCAGGGGCATAGTCACTGTTTCCCAATAAAGGGGGCATACCAAGTTATTGTTCAATTCATTCGGGGCAATCAGGTCCAAATTCAACAATGCTTAATAGCCAGGGGTAACTCTCCTCATATATTTGAATTACCAAGGGTAACATTATAAAGTTCATGATGTCAGGGGCATATTATTGTGGGGCATTTTGCTTATTTCTCTTGAGATAACTACATTCAGATACTTCCATTATGGGACAATTCATCCTTAACCAAGGGGCAATGCTTTCTTTTCAAATCTAATACCCGGAGCGTATATGGTCCATCACAATTTGAAGACACGTTCCTCTCATTCTATTAACTTGATATTGGATTCTCAGTAGAAGACATTGTGGAAATTAATTGTCTACGCCAGTAGTATCAGATGATGTCAGTATCATGTCTTCAGATCCAGCTATGAGGATTTCTGGGAAGATATTCAGGAAAGTTATGAATCCCAGGAGCTCTAAATCCAATTGGTTATACACTCTCAAAGGTGAAACGATTCTATTTTCGAGTTCAGCTTTACTTTTCCCTCTTTATTCAGGATTACTTTTCCTCTTTTACTAAAGCGAAAAACGTTTGTTGGTTATGTTTGAATGTATATATGCTTTGAATATGATTGATGTTTACCAGAAATGCATAAAATGCAGTAATAGTATTTACTAAGGACAAACGAAGGTAGGAATTCAACGAAGCTTCGCCGTTTCATCCCCACAAGACAACTACAAATCCCCAGTAGGGCAAATCTATCTTTTATAGATACTTCTAGTTACATCTCTCCTTGAATTTATGTTTATCTCTTTTATCCTCAGTCAGGATTCTCAGGAACTTATTCCTTCAATAGAAGTACGACAAACGAAGACGGGAGGTTATAAATATTATACTATCAAACAAGACGGGAACGAGGTCCTCATATTCTTCAGCAACGAATCGGGATTTATTTTCCCTAGCCAGCAGTTGTTATACAGAGATATCCAGACGCTTCAGGCTGCATGATTCATACATACATCATTTACATCATACCATAACATATCCATAAATGCATAATACATTTACTTAGATGCACCATGCCATGCATGCATACATATTGCATAAACTAACCTTTTCCTTGCAGGATGGTTATATGCAGATAAAACAATATCAACAATTCACAACAGGTCAGAAACGATCTATACGAAGGTCTAGTGCTGATACTTAATCATTACTCAAGATGTCCTTGGATAGTAGGCAAACGGTCTATACGAAGATCCATTCCCTAGTCCAGGATATTTTCAGGAGATTTAATCCTGATACTCTTTCGTCCTTGAATAATAGGCAAACGATCTGTACAAATATCTATTCCCTAGTCCAGGATATTTTCAGGAGATTTAATCCTGATATTCGTTTGTTCTTGGATAATAGGCAAACAGTCTATACGAAGATCCATTCCCTAGTCCAGGATATTTTTAGAAGATTTAATCTATTTGTTCTTGGATATTAGGCAAACGATCTATATGAAGATCCATTCCCTAGTCCAGGATATTTTCAGAAGATTTAATCTATTTGTTCTTGGATATTAGGAAAACGGTCTATACGAAGATCCATTCCCTAGTCCAGGATATTTTCAGAAGATTTAATCTATTTGTTCTTGTATATTAGGCAAACGGTCTATACAAAGATCTATTCCCTAATCCAGGATATTTTCAAGGGATGTAATCGTCACGAAGATTTAATCCTGATATTCTTTTATCCTTGGATAGTAGGCAAACGGTCTATAAGAAGATCTATTCCCTAATCCAGGATATTTTCAAGGGATGTAATCGTCACTAAGATTCAATCCTGATATTCTTTTATCCTTGGATAGTAGGCAAACAGTCTATACGGAGATCTATTCCCTAATCCAGGATATTTTCAAGGGATATAATCGTCACGAATATTTAATCCTGATATTCTTTTATCCATGGATAGTAGGCAAACGGTCTATACGAAGATCTATTCCCTAATCCAGGATATTTTCAAGGGATATAATCGTCACGAAGATTAAATCCTGATATTCTTTTATCCTTGGATAGTAGGCAAACGGTCTATACGAAGATCTATTCCCTAATCCAGGATATTTCCAGAAGAGATAATTGTCACGAAGATTTATTGCTATTGGTCTATTCAACAATTCATAACACGTCAGAGACGATCTATACGAAGGTCTAGTGCTGATACTTAATTCAGGGATGATCGCCACGAAGATTCATTCCTGATAATCATTACTCAAGTTGTCCTTGGATAGTAGGCAAACGGTCTATACGAAGATCTATTCCCTAATCCAGGATATTCTCAAGGGATATAATCGTCACGAAGATTTAATCCTGATATTCTTTTATCCTTGGATAGTAGGCAAACGGTCTATACGAAGATCTATTCTTTAATCCAAGATATTTTCAAGGGATATAATCGCCACGAAGATTTAATCCTGATATTCTTTTATCCTTGGATAGTTGGTAAACGGTCTATACGAAGATCTATTCCCTAATCTAGGATATTTCCAGAAGAGAATCGTCACGAAGATTTATTTCTACTGGTCTATTCAACAATTCACAACATGTCAGAGACGATCTATACGAAGATCTAGTGCTGATACTTAATTCAGAAAAAAAATCGCCACGAAGATTTGGTTCTGACACTTAAATTAAAGTATGTTTTTAGATATAATGCAGAGACGATCTATACTAAGATCTAGTGCTAGCATTCAATTCAAACCATGTTGCATAAACGATTCAGAGACGGCCTATACGAAGACCTAATACTGATATCCAGTATCAACATCAAGATATTATCACCTCCTGATAGTATGGATGGCATCTATAAACCCATCTCCAATTCTTCCAAGTGGCATCTTCAAGCCCACTTAAGCATATACCACTAATCATCAGTGTTACTTTACGCACAAGCGAGTGCAAATTTTTGGGTTTTTATGTTCAATCCCCTTCAACCTTCCAGTCACGAATGGCACACATGCCAATCTAACTCCTCAGGTTTCAGAAAATTGAACAGGGGCAGCTGTTGTACCCCAAAATTTGCCCTCACATATTTGAGACAAATTGATTCACAAGGTTTCCTTACACTTGTCGTACCCCAAATTTTGACCCGCTTCATATGCTTTCTAGTGCTTTTTTATTTCGAATAACTAAAATAGCACAATTGGTAGAAAGATGGGTATAAGGGATATAATTGTGAGAGGTTGTGAGTTCAAATCCCACCTTCCGCTCATTTTAATTTTTTTTAATTTTTTCCTTTACTAATAACTTTTCCTATTTTTATTTTTTTATGAAAAAATCACAAAAATAGCATTTTTTAATTATTTAATTTTTAATTTTCGTATTTGCATTTAATGCATTTTTAAAAATATGATTTTTTCATTAAAATCATTATTTTATGAAAAAATTTTCAAAAAAATCAGAATAAATACCAAAAACATTTCTTTTCTTGTATACTCGTTTTCTATTGGTCAGTTTATGTCATTTTTGTGTCATACTTAGTTTCTAACTGGTCTACTTGGTGACTAAGTAAAAATCATATAATTTTGTTCAAATATTTTTTAATCAATAGGGATTAAGAATATTTTTTTTTCCTTTTAAACTTTTTAACCTAATTTTCTTAATCTATAAATACATGTTGTTTTACACATAAGAGGCCTCTCATTTCTCATTTTATCACTCCTCTCTCAACCACAATACGGAAAAATTCTTGCCTCAGGGAGAAACAAAACCGAAAAAATAAGAACACTAAAAGGCGGATCATACATGTGCCAAAATATATTCTTCTTTTGTTTTGTTAATATATACTCTCTCTTTTTTCTTCTTGTGTACAATATGAACTACACGTTACCTTTTTTATTCTTCTTTCTACATGAAGTGCCTAACCATACCTTTTTTTTTCTTTCTACGGGTTTTTCTTCTTCTTTCGCTTATATATATATATATATATATATATATATATATATATATATATATATATATATACATATATATATATATACATATATATATATATATATATATATATATATATATATAATGTTTTATTTTTATAATTTTGTTTTGATATTGTCGATTCTTATTTTTTTTAATTACTTTGTGTGGATTGGATCGTGTCGATACGCTGTTCGCATATTTATGTGCATGAGGCGTGACATTTGTGTTGATCCAGTCTAGCTGCGATGATCGCAATTTTACGTTAGCAACATTATTTTTTAATCTTTTGTTTTATTCTTGATAAATTTATATCTGCACATTTTAGATAACTAACTACCCTGATTTTTTCCTAAATCCCAATTCTGCCTCAAACTCAAAATTTCAAACCTATAACTTTAACCTTGATTTTTACCTAAAACCATAAATTTTTTATACAAACCTTAATTGTTTCTCTAAAAATGATTATATATTTTCTTTATGACTATTTTTTTCATGTAAACCTTAAAACTTTCTTATAAACTTTAACCGTACTATTTCCTCTAAACCATAAACTTTTTCTCAAGCCTTAACAAACATGTTATTATTTCTTATTTTCACTAATTTTTTATGTTATTCATCTCCATTTATTTTTATGTGATTATTTCTCATCTGTAATATTTTTGGGTTTACTTTTATTTTTCGCCTTATAATGATGTAATTTCCTCAAAGCGTTGTAATAGTTAGGATTTTATTTTTCTGCTGCCATTTATTTTCTGCCATTTTATTTTTCTGCCATTTATTTTTTGCCATTTATTTTCTGCCATTTTATTTTTCTGTCATTTAAATTTCTGCAATTGATCCTATATTAACTGCGTGGTTTAGTAATGTAGGGCGTAAAAACCTACTAAATTAATTATTTAATATTTTTCTATAATCTTTATATTTTTTTTTGTAAATAAATACTAATTATTTTTATAAACTTATTTTATTACTTATTTATAACAATAAATCTTTATTTTGTAAATACTAACTCTTTTGTTATTTTGTACATATTAAATTAGTTTTTTTTTTCTCTAAAAATTTCTCAATAACTTTTTGTCAATAATATTTAATATATTAATAGTATTTTATTATAATAGTAACTAATCATATAGTGTAAATAATTAAAAGTTTTCTCAATAATCTTTAATTGTTTTTCTCTAAACTTAATTCCTTTTTTTTCATTAATTCTAATAACTTCTAAAAAATCTAACTGGTCTAACCAAAACTTTTTCTTTTTAATTAAATATTTTAATTGTTATTTCTTTAATTTATTTTAACTTTATTATTATTATAACTACTTTATTATTATTATTATTGCTTTATTATTTTTGCTTCATTATTATTATTATTATTGCTTATTTATTATTTTATTATATCTATTATTCTTGCTTTATAATTTATTTTTATCCTACTATTACGTATCTGCCAAATCCTTGTAATAGCTTATAGATTTATTTTTCCGTCTTTATTTTCTTTGTAAATATTTTACTATATGGTTAGTAACCTTAGGCTGTGTATAACTTATATGTAATTAAATTGAACTTAGATAATTAAAATAAGATAAATACCTGAATATAAACACTCACACACGTAAGTCGATCTTTGATCGCCATCTTGCACTTCCTAAGTTACCCCTCTCAGTTGCCTTAAACATGGTCAAGTCCCTCGAATATAGGGGTGTCTTAAGCAAAGTCCCTTCATAAAAATCATCAAGTCCCTATAGTTTAAAAGATCAAGTCCCTTCGAGGTTGCCTACAGAATAATGATCTTGTCCCTTCGAATAAATGATGATAGTCCCTACGAATTGCTAAAGACACCCCTCAAAGTTGCTTTCTATGATCATACGATGACCCTATGTTTGTCCCTTAACATCCAAGGTAATGACTACCTATTCCTTAATAATAGGGATAGTCTTACCATTGAAAGAACATACGAGAACACGAAAGACTTAATCTAGGGTAGGTATCTCATAGTTACTTGCTCACACTTTTCAAAATTACTTTTACACCTCACAATTTCTAAACTAGGCTTTGTATACACCCATACGAGGGTCATTACAAAGTACTTAAAGAAATTTTTCTAATCACACACTACACTCTTGCAAACAAACAAAGTGAGCTAAGTAACTAAGAGCCCATGGATAACCATGGATATAAAGGGTGCTAACACCTTCCCTTTGTATAACCTACCCCCCGAACTCAAGTCTTTTAAAATAGGTCTTTCCTGTTCTTTTATGTCCTTTCCTTATGGATAAAATAAAAGTCGGTGGCGACTCTTGCTATCTGCAACATTTATAGAAAGTCAGTTCTCCCACCGTGTTACAATTGCATGATCACAAGTCAGGTTCGAACCAGTCGCCTGTAAATATCAGCAATACCTTCAGCAAAGTACAAAATGCCTCCCTTGCACTTAAAAGCCAAAGCGTCACCTTTGCACTCTCAAAATACAGATACATGCTCCTTTTGACACTCGTCTGTGTCACCTTTCCCCTGTAAAGTAGTCAGAACACTCTCTGCAAACAGATGCTTATACATAACATGCTCTTCTCGACACTCGTCTTTGTCATCTCATATTTCCCCAAAGAAAGTCAAAGTGTCCCCTTTGAAATCACAAACACATGTTCATATATACTTTCGACACTCGTCCGTGTCATATCATCCCCTGCAGATATAAACCAAACCAAATGCTTATACACTTTCCTGACACCCGTCTGTGTCACCTATCCCCAGCATATTTGCCCAAATACTTGTCTATTATACACTTCTTTTGACACCCATCCGTGTCATCTTATCCCCACAGGTTGCCAGAATACACTCATAACTTGTACACTTTCTCTTTCGATACTCGTCCGTATCATGGTCTTAAGGATGCTCGTCCGCATCTTTAATATATACACAGCGTCAAAACACTTATACTTGTTTATTTCGGAAAGCGTAAGCACTCGTCCGTGTTTACCATCCCCCAGAAAGTCGCCAGCAATTTTTTCTATCTGACATTCGTCCTATGTCATGATACTTTCGGCAGCCGTCCCCTGCCAGGTGATCGTCCTTCACCCTCGGATGACCGTCCCTCATCCTTTCCCCCAGCGGAGTCTCCATCATTGGAACCCTTTTCTATCCGGCATTCGTCCTATGTCGCAATACTTTCGGCAGCCGTACCCTGCCAGGTGATCGTTCTTCACCTTGGGTGACCATCCCTCATCCTTATCCCCACAGAGCAGTCGTCCCCTGCTAGGTGATCGCCCTTCACCTTTTTGATGATCGTCCTTCATCATTTTATCCGATGGCCGTCCCCATCGTTGATCTTGTTATCTGACATTCGTCCTATGTCATTATAAATCCTGATAGATGGCAGCTAATCTTTTCTCTTCAATCAGATTTAGTTGATTGTACCGAGACCGGACCCATTCTGCTTCATCCAGTTTCACATCCATCATTACCCGTAAGGAGGGTAGTTCAACTTCAACAGGTAGGACGGTGTCGCTCCCGCCTGATGACATAGGGCCAAGAGGGGTACAGACGCGGACGGTCGACGAGAGAAAGAACACAAGGGTGAACTGAAAAGAGTCGCCAGCTAGGCATTTTTATCCTGAAGGAAAGGTAATGCTGCATAAACCTAGAAAAAAATATGGATAAGACGGTCGCGAACCAGAGAAACTGAGAAAGGGGGTTGGTTACAACCTGGGAAGGTATTAGCACCCAGATTGTCCGCCGTACTCGACGGGATCCACGCTTGAAAGTTTGTGTTTAAAGGGGTAGTGTCAGTGCTATTTTGTGTGTAAAAGCTGGAAAAGGATGCAAGTGTCAGTGCTGGAAAGAAGTGTGAAGTGAAATAAAGGAGTGTCAGTGCAAGGAAAGAGAGCAAAGCTCAAGACAATGAGGCTTAAAGAATAATGCTGGAAGAGGGGGGATATACAGAGACTTTTGTTCGATAACTGTTAAGTTATGCCTACGTATCTTCTCGTGCAATGAGGAAATCAGAACACCGTAGTTCGACCCAAAGAGACTGAAAGATAAATTGACTTGTGAACAGCTCACTTGTCCATGCTCAAGTGTATGACCTGTCTGGCTCAGGTGCAAACTTTCTTGCATTAGACAGAAGAAGCGAGTTCTCGTTTATGAGTGAGGATGATGAGAAAAGAATCCCGAAGGAGACAATTATTGTTTGTTTTTGTATTTTTCAATCTTTTATTGCTTTTTGGAGTTTGTCATAAGAAAATGAGCTTAAGCATAAACCAAGGGTTAGTAAACTCATCACATCTTCCCTCTGATTAGGGGTAATGAGAATACCTTAAGTATGAAGTAAACACCTCACACTTAATCACCATGATGTATGATTAAGATCATTAACCTACTTGCATTTATTTAGATATTTTTTGGAGTTTTTGTTTGGTGTTAAGTAATGAGTTTAAGCCATAATCAAGGATTTAATGGACCCATTACACTATCCTAATAGAAGGATAATAGATGAGAACATTTAAGCTGAGAAAGGCTCCTCAACTTAATCCATGATTAGGGATTAACCTCATGACAAAACAAAGCCTTTATTAAAGTGGATTGATTAATGGTAAGATTAGGAAGTGGATTTTATAGTTTGTAAGACAACTTGAGGGGGACTTGTCCATTAACACTAGGGTTAGTCCTTCTTAACCAATTAAGGAAGAATTAGAACCCTAATGCAAGGCCCAAGTTACAAGCTTGATGTCTTAGTGATTATTAAAGTGGATTGATTAAAGGATTTAAACACATTAAGGGTTTAACACTTAGGATTAAAGTTATACACTCCATCCTAATAGAAGGATGCAGGCATAAGCTTAATCACAAAGCCTTAAAACCTTTAAGGTTTAGTCCTTGATTAAGAGATGAGAAAAGAAGACACAATGATGAAACAAAGGTAAAACTAATGGGGGGACTAATCAAACCCTAATTGTGATCATGCTTGGTTATTCCTAGGGTTTATGAGGCTTGCAAGAAGTCTTCAAGGAAAAGCCACCAAGGAAGAAGAAAGATGGAAGGAAGAGAAGCTGAAATAAGCAAGACAACTTACTTCACTTAAGAAGATAAGTTGCTTTGAAGAAAGAAAGTGAGGAGGGAACATGAATGAGCAAGCTCACTCTAATACACAAGTAAAATGCAGTAATGATGCATAAGAGGGATGAGAAGAGATTGTGAGAAGTGAAGGCAAATTCACTTCCCAAACACTTACCACCTGCAAAGTTAGCAAAAGGAAATGAAATGAAATGAGAATGAAATGATTGCAATGAGGCAAACCAAAACCAGAAGCATGTTCATGATGCTAATGATGCAAAGAAATGGCATAAATGTATGTCATGAGATGGGGATGATCATACAAAGGATGGGAATGCAAATGAGACATGTAAGAAGCATGAAAGTTCATGAATGCATATGAAATAAAATGAAAGCAAGAATATGGAAAATGGATGATGCAATGATCAAACATGATTTCAATATGTCCTAAGATGTCTTATATGTCATGTGGATGCACAAAATGTCATGGCAAGTTCATGTATGCAAGCTTATACAAGATGGATGCAAATGAAGATGCAAATTAGGGTTATATGAACATATGAGATGCATAATTCAAAAACAGAAGCAAGACATGGGATAAAAAATTGAAAATGGCCTTAAAGGAACCCTAAGCCTATACAAGTTCACTGCCCAAAGGGGAAGGTCAGAAGCTAAACCCTAAGGTACTTATGAATTTTCTAAGTTACTAGGGTTTTAAGGGTGATCCTAAAGGTAAAATGCCAAACAAATTGAAAATTCATTATAAAATGCAAAAAGAACCATTCACAAACTCACTTTGGTTCAAACGTTATGAATTTTTGAAGTTAGGGTTAAAAATATTCAAATTTAAGAACCCTAATTCAAATGAAAATTGTCAAAGTATGATCAAAACCAAAAAGAAATTTGTGTTTGAGTTTGTAAATGTTTGTAAATGTTTGAAAAGGCTCTCTGAATTTTTTTGGGATTTTTAAATACCTAAATGTATTTTTAATTAATTAATTTTCATTAACTAATTAAAAATAATCATTTAAATGATTTAAAAATATTTTTTAATGCAAAAAATAAAAATAAAAATATTTTTGGGTTCTGAAAATTTATAAAATGTTTGATAAAAATTTTCAGAATTTTTTGATGTGTTTTACTATTTTTAAAAATTCGTACAAATTAAATGAGAAAAAATGAAATAAAAACTAATTAAATGAAAAGTATGTTGATCTAAGGGCTGGAATTCAAATCAGGAAAGGGAGGGAAAGACCACGCGCGCATTTGGACGGCTGGCATTCAAACTTGCCCTAATTACGTAATTAAACCCTAATCTAAACCCTAATGACTTTCAGATGGCCGGAACAGTGTTCCGGTCATCTTCTCCGGCGTCTCTCTCACTCAATCTCTCTCAATACGCCATGAAACCTCACTAAACTCTCCAGAATCAATCATTAGACAACTCTAAACAAGAATCCAGCAACCAAAATCATTTATTTTCACTCAAGATCAAGAATCAAAGGCAAACGGAAAACACACAAAAATTTCAGAAGCTTCATACGTGCTTGTTTCTTACTCATTTTCAAAACTAAATAGATCATGATGATCAGCAAAGCATACAGAACATTTCTATAACAAGAAATTACATTTCTGGAAAATTTGTTCTTGAAGTTACCTGAAATGGAGCTTCCGAAAATGGCACTATATAGACCTTTCTTTGGTGCTTTTCCCCTCCTCTTGACTCCCTCTTGCTTCTGGAATGCTTGGCTGAAGCTTTTGTGAGCTCCTTTGGAAGTTTGCTGAAGTTCAGTTCAAAGGGGACCAAAATCGTGTTTTTGATATAGTGGTTTTTAGGGCAAAATGATGGGTGGGAAATGATCAGGGGTTAATGGTGAGTTGTTCTGTGAAGTTTGTTTGGATGTTTGTAGCTTGTGTGATGAGTTTCGAAGGAAAATGCAAAGAGGGGAGTTTTGGTGAATGCTGACTTGTGGGAGGATTCAGGTTGTGTTCTTGTTATGTTTGGCTTGCTTTTGCTTTGTATAAACAAATGGGATTGGTTCAGAAAGTGGTTGTGGCATAGTGTGATTGGTATGGGTGAAAATGCACAAAGTCAAGGTTAGGTGTCCTTTAGGGTATGGGCAAGTTCAGGCCAAGGACAAAGGCATGTCCTGCGTAGCTTGATTCATGGGCAACCATGGAAATGAAATTGAGGCAAATCAGCAAGTGGATTGAAGTTTATGGGGGGGGGGGGTTTGCAATTTTGGCAAAGTTTGGCCCTTTCTTGATTCTTCATGCATAAGTCATGGAATGGGATGATCCAAAGCACAAATCTGACTTTTAGGCATTGAACAAAGTTTGTATGATGATTAGAAGTCAGTTTGAAGTCACAAATTTGCTTGGCATGAGGTTTTGCAAAAATCCCTCTTTGGCATGAAACTTGAAATTATGTGATTTTTGCAAACTTTGGAAAGCCATAACTTGAGTTCCGAAATGAATTAGATCTTGTTCTTGCACTTGTACTTTTTGAAAAGGGAATGATCCAATCTACAACTTTCATGACCAAGAATTTTTCATTTGAAGCATTTTTGGTAGAGAAAGAGGAGGTTGAAAAACTTTCCCAAAACGGAAAGTTTACATTACAAGTCATTTCCATATTTGGCAACTTTTGGTTTAGCCCACTTTCCTTCAAATTTGTGAACTTCTAAGCACTTCAATGATCAAATAAAGACCATATAACCTCATTTTGATGAAAAATCCACTTGGGGTCCATTGATGGTGGCCTCAGATGCCCTGGTTTTGCTCTGACTTGCTCAAGAAGTTACCAAGTGATCAGATGACTTCCACAATGAATTTTTCCATCAAACTTGGTATGCATGATCCTTATACCATATAGAGACCAATAGAAACATGAATGACCAAAAAAATGGAGTTATGGCCTCTGAAACCAAAACCCTAATTTTAGGTCATCTGTGTAGTTAAACCTGGCTCTGCTTCCATGCCTTGCCAGTTCTTGTGATTTTCTGAATTTCTTGATCTTTGGAGGATATGATATGATGATTGAACATACATGGACCCTCTTGAGATGATTGATGACCTTTGGAGTGGCTCAGATAGCTCATGGATTGCTCAGATCACAAACCCTAGATGCAGATGACTTTGAACCAATGCAGTGAAGTAAAAATGCAATATGATGTGATATGATTGAACTTATGCAAATGAAAAGATCAAAAGCCATGGTGTGAACTTAGTGAGGGCAAATTTGGGGTGTTTACATCTGCCCCTATTCAAACATGAGTTAGTTGTGCAGGATGTAAGTGACGGCTTAACAGGCAAACAAGGTAACTTGTGGTTGAATACGAAAGACATTCCAAAATTTAAACTCACTAGGTGAAGCAGAAAAGGGATATAGATTGTAAAACGAAGTAAAGTATGATTATAAAGTGCGGGCGACGGAGGACGACCGTCGAGTAGAGGACGACCGTCGAGCAGAGGACGACTGCTAGGGATAAAGCAATGACGGGGACGGCCGACATGCTGGGGAAATAAAGAGATCACGATGGGGACGACCATCAAGGAAAGTAACAAGATTTTTGGGGATTAAGAGGTAAAGTCAATGATGGGGACGACCATCAGGTTAATGAAATAAAATGACAAGGGACGGTCGTCAGAGGGTGAAGGACGATCACCTAGCAGGGGACGGCTGCTCTGTTTGGGATAAGGATGATGGACGGTCATCCAAGGTGAAGGACGATCACCTGGCAGGGTACGGCTGCCGGAAGTATCACGACATAGGACGAATGTCAGATATAAGAGGGTTCCGGTAATGGAGACTCCGCTGGGAAAATGATGAGGGACGGTCATCAAAAGGTGAAGGACGATCACCTGGCAGGGTACGGCTGCCGAAAAGTATCATGACATATGACGAATGTCAGATAGAAGAGAAATTTGCTTTTTGATGGGGATTTGCTGGGGAATGGTAGACACGGACAAATGTCTACATTCAAGGAAGGAAATGGTATAAGTGTTTGACGCTGTGTATAGATTAAAGATGCGGACGAGCATCTTTAAGACTATGATACGGACGAGTATCGGTAGAAACAAACGCTGACGCATGTTCAGAGATGATGATACGGACGAGTACCAACTGGTTAACAAGGAACACAGACGAGTGTTGAATCTGAGGAGAGATAAATGATGTATACAAGATACGGACGAGTATCTGTATGAGTAAGAAGTAAGCATGAGTGAGACACAGACGAGTGTTCAACTGGCTGGGGAGAGTATGACACAGACGAGTATCATAAGAGAAAGTGTATAAGTTATGAACTTATGAGTGTAAAAGATATTCTGAAGATCTGTGGGGATAAAATGACACGGACGGGTGTCGAAAGCTGTGTATTATGAACAAGTGTTTGGTTTACAATAAGTGTTTAGGCAACCACGTTGAGGTATGGTGACACGGACGAGTGTCCAAGGAGTGTATAGATATTTGTTTGTGGTTTTTATCTGCAGGGGAAGGATATGACACGGGTGTCGGAAAAAAAAAGGTATGCTAACATGTTTTTGTGAGTGCAAAGGGGATGCTTTGGCTTTCTGTTATTACTGCGAGTCTTTGTATATATTGTTGATGGACTGTTGGTATATACAGGTGTTTGATTCAAAACATGACTTGTGATTATGCAATATGTTTGATTTTTGCCGTAATGCTCCGTATTAGACGGAATGCTACGCTCTGAGGGGATTTATGATGCGAATGCTATGATTATGCAAAGATACCAATCCGGGATTCGGATCCCATTGTTGTGAAGATCTCTGATTGATCTGTTTGAAGTGATATCCCAGCTGGGGGTGAGATCATTGGTAGATATGATATATGATTCTGCTTGGGGAAGTAAGTCACTGATAGACCTATCCTTGGTGATGAGGAGCCCAGCTGGGGCTGTGGAAACTTTCGTCACTTTGTTGTGAGATCTTCAGTCATTGCTCTTCCGGATAGAGGCTGCAGCTCTGTAGGGAGATGGTTCCCTGTCTAGCACTTGGCTGGGGAGGAATGATCACTGAATGATCTCCCTAAAGATTTCTGTGGGGATCCTGCTGAGGATGATGAACTTAACAAGGGAAATGAGCCCCTTCTGATGTTATTCTGGAGAAAGTGTTGGAGAAGTGGTGTCTAGCAGCTCTGATGAGGATAAAGCATCCCTGGTGCTATTTGGAAGTATTGTTGAGGAAGTAATGATTTGGCAGCTTGCTGGGGAGAAGCTTTCATGCCCCATGTTGCGCTTCGAATGCCTGATATCCTGTTATGACAAAGAAACGCACAAGTACCCCGAGGTATCCCTTACTGGATTCCATCATAGGAGTTTAGACACTCCCGGGAGTAAGTAATATATATTTCCTGCAGGCACGTGATTAGAAAGGCGCATCTGTTTTTATGCAAACATTATATAAAGGATATCAGACATTTCGAAAATAAAGTGCACGAGACAGAGTGTGACTGAAAATCTGATTTTATTAATTTGGGTGCCCTGAATTGGCAAATACAATTAAAGAAACAAATCCCCTAAAATGAGGAGATTGTTACAAATTGAGAAACAAAAAGGGTACTGGCAATGTTGATGACGCTTCAGTGAGTTTCCCTTTGCTATGACTCGTATGATGTTGACGTTCTTCTCATCTTGCTTTCTGAAGAAGGCTGATTCTGACTGACCTTTGAACCGTTTACCATGTGGTAAGTGATTCAGACGAATTCAGAATTCAGTTGTTCGCTTATTCCCTTATTTTGCGTGGATCGCCCTTTCGGGTTTTCAATCCACCGGGATACCCATTTTTGCCTGAGCTGTCCAATGCGGCTTTTCAGCTCAGCGGGTGTACATTTTTTTTTTTATTTCCCTTATTTTTGCCCGAGTCTTTTATTTTGTTTTTGACTCGCCGGGATGCCCTATTTTTTCCTAGACTTACATTCTGTTTTTATGTCCAGCGGGTCATTTATGCGAAGTATTTTTTAACTGCGTCTGAATTCACAGGGGATAGGAAGTCTTCACCATCCATAGTACTGAGCATCAGTGCTCCACCAGAGAAAACTTTCTTCACTATGAATGGACCATCATAATTCGGAGTCCATTTTCCCCTGTGGTCTGTATGAGGAGGGAGGAGTCTTTTCAGCACCAGATCTCCCACTTGGTATTCTCGAAGCCTGACTTTCTGATCGAAGGCTTTCTTCATTCTTTTCTGATACAGCTGCCCATGACAAATTGCAGCTAATCTCTTCTCTTCGATCAAATTCAGTTGTTCGTACCGGGATCGGACCCATTCTGCTTCATTCAGCTTGACGTCCATCAGTACTCACAAGGAGGGCAATTCAACTTCAACAGGTAGGACTGCCTCCATACCTTACACAAGCTGATACGATGTTTCCCCAGTGGATGTTCTGATTGAGGTACGGTACCCATGCAAGGCAAATGGTAGCATTTCATGCCAGTCTTTGTAGGTGACCACCATCTTCTGCACAATCTTCTTGATATTCTTGTTAGCTGCCTCCACAACGCCGTTCATCTTTGGCCTATAAGGAGAAGAGTTGTGATGTTGGATCTTGAAGTCCCGACACATTTCTGCCATCATTTTATTGTTCAAATTGGAACCATTATCAGTAATGATTCGCTCGGGCACTCCATACCGACAGATGATGTCTCTCTTCAGGAATCGGGCTACCACTTTCCTGGTGACATTGGCATACGAAGCTGCTTCAACCCACTTAGTAAAATAGTCAATGGCAACCAGGATGAATCTGTGGCCATTTGAAGCAGTCAGTTCAATCTTCCCAATCATATTAATTCCCCACATGGCAAAGGGCCAAGGTGAAGACATCACATTCAAAGGATTCGGAGGCACATGCACTTTATTCGCATAAATCTGGCATTTGTGGCACTTTCTGGCATAGGCAAAACAGTCTGCATCCATTGTGATCCAGTAGTAACCTGACCGTAGAAATTTCTTAGCCATTGCATGTCCTCCAGCATGGGTACCAAAAGATCCTTCATGCACCATGTGCATCAACAAGTCTGCCTCTGTCTTATCCACACACCTGAGAAGTACCATATCAAAGTTTCTCTTGTGCAACGAACCATCAACATTCAGGAAAAAACTACCAGCCAGCCTTCTTAATGTTTTCTTATCATTGGAAGATGCCCCAGGTGGGTATGTTTGATCCTCTAAGAAGCATTTGATGTCATAGAACCAAGGCTTTTCATCTTTAGCAAGGTCTGCTGAGAATACGTATGCTGGTCTGTCAAGTCTGGACACTGAAATCCGAGGCACAAAGTTGGCAGCTTGAACTTTGATCATGGATGAAATGGTAGCCAGAGCATCTGCAAACTGATTTTCATCTCGAGGGATATACTCAAGCTTGACTGTTGTGAAGAATGTGAGTAACCTCCTCGTATAATCCCGGTAAGGTATCAGATGCTCCTGGTGAGTGTACCATTTGCCATTGGTTTGATTGATTACCAGAGCTGAATCTCCGAATACAGTTAAAGTCTTGATCCTGAGGTTAATGGCTTCCTCAAGACCCATAATGAAAGCTTCGTATTCAGCTTCGTTGTTAGTGCAGTTAAAAGTGATTTTTGCCGAAAAAGGCAAGCGAACTCCTTTGGGTGTAATGAGAACTGCACCAACACCACGACCATTCATATTAACAGCCCCATCAAACATCATAGTCCATTCTTCTTTCGGGTCAGGCCCCTCAGTGTGAACAGGCTCTTCATGATCTTTTGCCTTTATGAACATTATGTCCTCATCAGGGAAGTCAAATCTCATAGGCTGGTAATCATCAATGGGTTGCTCAACAAGATAATCAGACAATACACTACCCTTGATGGCTTTCTGAGATGTGTACTGAATGTCGTATTCTGTGAGAATCATTTGCCATCTTGCAACCCGTCCGGTAAGCGCTGACTTCTCAAAAATATACTTGACTGGATCCATCTTTGAGATCATTAAAGTATTGTGGGTCAACATATACTGCATTAGTCGGCGAGCAGCCCACGCTAAAGCACAACAAGTTTTCTCGAGTAGTGAATGACGTTGTTCACAGTCGGTAAACTTTTTGCTTAGGTAGTATATTGCATACTCTTTTCGACCAGACTCATCATGTTGGCCCAGCACACACCCCATTGACTCTTCTAATACTGTCAAGTACATGATTAGAGGTCTTCCTTCAACTGGAGGCATAAGGATTGGAGGTTCTTGTAAGTATTCCTTGATTTTGTCAAAAGCCCTTTGGCAGTCTTCATTCCACCTGACCGTTTGTTCTTTTCTCAACAACTTGAACAAGGGCTCACAGGTTACAGTAAGGTGAGATATGAAAATTTAAATGTAGTTCAATCTACCTAGGAACCCTCGAACTTCTTTCTTATTCTTCGGTGCAAGCATTTCTTGGATGGCTTTGACTTTATCAGGGTCAACTTCAATCCCTTTCTCACTTACAATAAATCCCAGCAGCTTAACGGATCGCACCCCGAATGTGCATTTGTTGGGGTTCAGCTTTGTAAACACCCCAAATTTGCCCTCACCCATTCACACCATGGCTTGTGATCTTTTCATATGCATAATTTCAATCATAGCATCCCATATTGTATATTTGCTTCATTGCACTAGGTTCAAAGTCATCTGCATCTAGGGTTTGTGATCTGAGCAATCCAAGAGCTTCTTGAGCCACTCCAAAGGTCATCAATCACTTCAAAGGGGTCCATGTATGTTTAAGCATCATATTATATCCTCTCAAAGTCAAGAATGTCAAAAAATCACAAGAACTGAGATGGCATGGAAGCAGAGCCAGGTTTAATTGCACAGATGACCTAGAATTAGGGTTTTGGTTTCAAAGGCCATAACTCCAAATTTTTTGGTCATTCTTGTTTCTATTGGTCTCTATATGGTATAGGGATCATGCATACCAATTTTCATGAAGAAATTCAACGGGGAAGGCATCTGATCAAGAGTTGACTTTTTGAGCAAGTCAGTGTAAAATCAGGGCATCTGAGGCCCCCAATGACCCAACCAAAGGGTGTTCTTCATCATTTTTATTGTGTATGATCTTTATTTGATCATAGAAGATGTTGGAAGTTCACAAAATTGAAGAATTCCAAGCCATTTGCAAAGTTGACTTTTTGGGAAAATGACTTGTAATTGAAAATTGCCATTTTAGGAAACTTTTTCAACCCTTGCTTTTTGATTCAAAAATGCTTCAAATGGGAAAACTTTGGTCATGAAAGTTGTAGAATGGATCATTCCCTTTTCAAAAATTACAAGAACTCATTCTAATTCATTTTGGATCAAAAGTTATGGCTTGTCAAAGTTGGGAAAAATCACATAATTTGAAGTTTTCTACCAAAGAGGCATTTTGCAAAATGGTATGATCAAGTGTTCTAAAAGCTTCAAAAGTGTACAAACTCTTCACAACATGATCACATGACCTCTAAAGATCATAATGGGCCCAAGAATATTGCCTTTTGGTGCCTTGAATCTCAAGAATTTCCAAAGGGCCAAACTTTGTGAAAATTGCAAAACACCTCATAAGCCTTGATCCACTTGCTGATTTATCTCATAAACAATTCCATGGTTCTCCCTAAACTCAGCTGAGCCAAGACAAGCCAAAAGTCTAGCTATACCATTGCCCATACCTCAAGTACAAGTCAAGTTGACATTTTGGCAACTTGCCCATACCAATCACAACAGGCCACCAACAACTCTCTGCCCAATCCAGACGTTACAAACACACCCCAAGGCTTCATTTTCATAAGACACACAAGCCTGAAAGCTCCAAGAACACATAATTCTAATTTTTCACCTCATATGCAAAACCATTCTAAACTCATCACACAAGCTTAAAACACACAAACAAACTTCACCATTGATCTCAACATGACTCACTGATCACAAACCAACCATTAAAATAACCTGAAAGTCACTGAAATCAAAACACGGTCATCACCCCTCACTGAACAGAACTTCTGCAATCTCCCAAATCAGCCATCAACGAAAGTTTTGAAGCATTCCATTGAGCTCAGGGGGACCAAAGGAGTTAGTTTGCATAAGAGAAAAACTCAGAAAGCTCCAGTTCGAAGAACTTCAGTTCAGGTATCCATCAAGAACAAATTTTCCAGAACTTCATTTACTTGTTATAAATTGATTCTACATGTTATCCTGATCATCATGATGTGTTTAAAAATGAAAATGGTGGAGTATTGAGTATGTATGAGTTGTCTGAAAGTTTCTGCCCTAAATTTGTTTTGCTTCGATTTGCATGATTGATGAATGAAAAATGGTTTTTGTTTGGGGGTTTTGATTCAGTGATGAGTGGGGTTTGATTCTGGGCAGAGAGATTTCATTTTTTTGGAGTTTGGAGAGAGTTAGAAAAAATGGCTCGTCAGAGAAGACGACCGGAACCACTGTTCCGGTCGTCTGAGAGTAATTAAGTTTAATTAGGGTTTAGGTCCAGGTTTGAATTTGGAGCGTAGGATGAGCTGACTTCCTTTGACCCGCGCGCAAATGGACGTCCCAGATTTCCCATTAAAACCCTAATCCAGTCATTTACTTAATTAATTAGGATTAATTAAATTCAAATCTCAGAATGAATCCCAGCCACTCAAACGCGCACCAGTCAATTCCCGCGTGTCAAATTTGAATCTTGGCCTTAGGATCAGCATACTTTCCATTTAATTTCATTTTAATTTCATTTTTATCCCATTTTCTTTGTTATTTATTTTAAAATACTTAGAAAAATCACAAAAATATTTCCTTTCGCATTTTTGTTTCAAATATTTTTCTCATTATGAAAATATTTTTATTTTTATTTTTTGCATCAAAAATTATTTTTAAATCATTTAAAAGTTTATTTTTAATTAATTAATGAAAATTAATTAATTAAAAATACTTTTAGGTATTTAAAAATCACAAAAAAATTCATGTAACATTTAAAAACATTTAGAAACATTGTCCAACTCTCAAACCAAATTTCTTTTTTGTTCTTGATGCCTTTTGATCATTTTTAATGGAATTAATTTCATTTCAAGGCATTATTTTGATTTAAACTTCAAAAATTCATTTCTGCCTAACCATTGAGAGTTGGACAATGATTCTTTTTGCATTGCATCTTGCATGACATGTGGTTTATAGGATTAAATTGGTATGAATTGATCTTGTATTTTCAATTTGTTTTGCATTTTTTCTTGACAAGGTACCTTAAAACCCTAGCAATCTTAGGAAATTCACAACTTCCATTAGGTTTAGAGTTGGATCCCCTCCTTTGGGCAGTGAGTTTGTATAGGTTTAAGGTTCCTTTGAATGCATTTTCAAATTTTTATCATGATGTTTGCTTCTGATTTTGAATTTTGTTTTGTGCATTGATCATAAACCCTAATTTGGGCCTTCCTTTGCATCCATTTCTCATTTGTTTGCATACCATGACTTGCCATGACATTTTGTGCATCCATTTGATTCATAATACATCTTAGGACATGTTAGAACCATATGTGATCATTGCATATTTCATTTGCCATGTTGTATGCCATTTGCATTCCATAACTTTTCATGCATGTTCATGGTTCTAAGCATGCCTCATTTGCATCCATATGCTTGTATGATCATTCTAATGCCTTGCCTCATGTTTGCATCATCTCTTAGCATCATTAACATCATACTCATGCTTCTGGTTTTGGTTTACATCATGCCATTGCATCTCATTTGCATTGCATTTCATTTCTTTCACTAAATTTTCAGGTGGTAAGTTGCTTTGAGAAGTGAATTTGCCTTCACTTATCACAATCTCTTTTCATCTCTCTTATGCATCATTGCTGCATTTTGTATGTGTTTGGGTTTGAGTTTGCTCATTCTTGATCATCTTACTTTCTTTCTTCAAGCAACTTGACTTCTTAAGTGAAGCAAGTTGTTTTGCTTCTCTTTGCTCCTTTCATCTGCTTCCTTCCTGGTGGTTCTTTGAAGATCTTTCCCTTAAGCCTCACCAACCCTAGGACTTCCAAGCATGATAACTTTTTTAGGATTGATTAGTCCCCCACTTAGCTTTTACCTTTGTGTCTCTTTGAGTCTTCTCTTCTCACCTCATAATCCAGGACTAAACCCTAAAGGCTTTAAGGCTTTGTGATTAAGCTTATGCCTGCATCCTTCTATTAGGATGGAGTGTATAAATTTAATCTTAAGTGTCAAACCCTTAATGTGTTTAACTCCTTTAATCAACTCACCTAATAATCACTAAGACATCAAGCTTGTAACTTGGGCCTTACATTAGGGTTCTAATTCTTCCTTAATTGGTTAAGAAGGACTAACCCTAGTGTTAATGGACAAGTCCCCCTCAAGTTGTCTTACAAACCCTAAAAATCACTTCTTCATCTTATCATTAACTAAAATCCACTTAATAAAGGCTTTGTTTTGTCATGAGTTTAATCCCTAATCATGGATTAAGTTGAGGAGCTTTCCTCAGCTTAAACATTCTCATCTATTATCCTTCTATTAGGATGGTGTAATGAGTCTGTTTAATCCTTGATTATGGCTTAATCTCATTACTTAACACTAAACAAAAACACCAAAAACATCTAAATAATCACAAGTAGGTTAATGATCTTAATCCTACACCATGGTGATTAAGTGTGAGATGCTGACTTCACACTTAAGGTATTCTCATTACCCCTAATCAGAGGGAGGATGTGATGAGTTTACTAACCCATTGGTTTAGGCTTAATCTCATTAACTTATGACAAACTCCAAAAAGCAATAAAAGACTGAAAACTCAAAAACAAACCATAATCGTCTCCTTCGGGATTCTTTTCTCATCTCATTCACTCACAAATGAGAACTTGCTTCTTCCGTCTAATGCAAGACAGTTCGCACCTGAGCCAGACAAGTCATACACTTGAGCATAGACAAGCAAGCAATTCACAAGTCAATTTACCTTTCAGTCTCTTTGGGTCGAACTACGGTGTTCTGACTTCCTCATTGCACGAGAGGATACGTAGGCATAACTTAACAGTTATCGAACAAAAGTCTCTATGTATTCCCCCTCTTCCCAGCCTCATTCTTTTAGCCTCATAATCTTGAGAATTTTATTCCTGTTCTTACACTGACACTGTACATTTATACACTTCACATTCTTTTACACTGACACGTGCATTCTTTCCAGCTTTGATACACAAATTGCACTGACACTACCCCTTTAAAACACAAATCTTTTAAGCGTGGATCCCGTCGAGTATGGCGGACAATCTGGGTGCTAATACCTTCCCAGGTTGTAACCAACCCCCTTTCTCAGTCTCTCTGGTTCGCAACCATCTTATCCATATCTTTCTAGGTTTATGCAGCATTACCTTTCCTCCGGGATAAAAATGCCTAGCTGGCGACTCTTGTCTTTTTGAGTTCACTCCTGTGTGTTCTCATTCTTTTCGCCGACCGTTCACGCTTGTACCGGGATGCAAATCTTTGGGAGCGACAGCTTGGCGACTCTGCTGGGGACCCTTATACTGTAACCAGGGCTTCTGGTTCTTTTTGTGGGTTCCTCCTAGCGCTTGTTTGATTTGTATTTACTGGGGTGTTATGTGCTATTTGTGTCTGTATATTTGCTTTATTTACTGCTTTATGTACAGTTATTTATTGTTTTCTTTACAGCTTTATATACATCATACTGTCATACTGTTATCTGGCTGGATCTGGTTTTGTTGCTTTGGTGGGTGGGGTTCTATTGAGAGTTTAAGGTCCTATACCTGGGACCTGAGTGACACCTAGGCTAGAGTGGTTCATGTTCTTTCCCATTCCATTTCGGTCTGGTGCGGGAATATGAAACACGGTTCAGATGTGGGTTTCTTCTTGAGAACTCTGTGCTACAGATCTCCTGTAGTGCTAGGGCTATCTGGGAAGCCTGCTAAGTCTGGATGACCTTTATTATGACCTCCAGAAACTGAGGTGAATTAGAGGAGGATCTTTTATGGTTATTGTAAACACTGTACCTCCGGGTTAGAAGTGTTTACACTTCTCATAACTGATTCAAGTCTGAGGATCCTTGTTTTAGAACACCACCTGTGAGGGGGTTGGGCTGTTTGCAGGTTTGCAGGTACCCTTGGCCACAGCATACCCTGATACTTTGTTTTGATTAAGAGTACTCCATTTTGGGACAGTTCTTGTGATTTGAACCCTGGACATGTGACTCTTTATTTGAGTCCCCCACCTTGGTTACTGGACTTTTGAACCTCCATCTGGACTTCTTAGACATACATGGACTTATATCAAGACAGAAATCAGATCCAGCTTGATCACAAACCCTTGCATATCATTTGCATACATCATCATTGCATCATTTAACATTTTCTTATTTGTTTTTCAGGGTATCCATATTTCATTTGACTTGGTTTTGACCCCTTCATCTGCATAGACCCCTGCTCATCAGCTATCTGCTTCAGCTATCAGTTGCCTGCTTTAGCAACCTCCATCATCATCCTCAGCCTATCAGTAGCTCCTCTCCAGTATCAGTCTTCATCACCAGCATCTGTTCTTAGCTCTTCATCAGCAGTCATGGCACCCAAGAAGAGCAACATTTCATATCACTTCTTTGAGCCTGTGCTGGCTGGCATCAGGCAGGTCCAGGTACTTATCACTCCAGACCACATCCCACTATTCAGAGAGCATTATGGAGGCATCCTTGATATGGTTATGGACTTGGACCCTTCTCAGAGGAGTTTGATTCACACTTGCCTACAGTTCTATGATCCTCCTTTGAGATGCTTCACCTTCCGGAATTTTCAGTTGGGACCCCTGTTGGAGGAGTATTCATCACTGATTGGAGTGCCTATCAGGGGTGGTATCCCCTTCAACCCAGAGATGGTTTCTCCTAGCAATGAAGAAGTGGCTAAGGCACTATATCTGGAACCAATTCTGATTGAGCAGAACATGACAACAAAGGCTGGAATCTCTGGTCTACACTTGGATTTCTTGACTTCTCAGGCTATCCTGAAGGCCTCCTTGGGAGAATGGAAGGCAGTTTGTGCATTGTTAGCCCTCAGCATATATGAGGTTATATTATTTGCAGACGAACCCAAGTTTATCAGCCAGAATGCCATTCATATTTTCTTTCTGAGGAACCCAGTACCCACCTTGTTGGGGGATTTCTATTATTCTGTTCACCAAAGGAATGAGAAGCAGAGAGGAAGGTTGGTGAGATGCTGTGCTCCCCTGTTCCATACCTGGCTGCTTAAACACTTTCCCAAGACTGATGCCTTCCTGAATCCTCACCAACAGAAGAATTGGGCTAAGAGACTTACTGCTCTAACTTCAGACGACATCAGGTGGTGTACCCAGAGCACCAAAGGCAGGGACATAATTACTAGCTGTGGGCAGTTCCCCAATGTACCTCTGATAGGAGTGAAGGGTTGCATCAACTACAACCCTTTGCTGTTTAAGAGACAGTTAGGCTATGCTTTGGTTCACCCTCCTAGAGTGCAAGACTTGGCTGAAACCCTGTATTGTGAGATAAAACCTAACCTAGCTGTTGTCAGGCAAGCATCCTGGGCTTGGGACAACATCCAGACCAAAGGGATGGCCATTCTTGGGAGGTGCAACAATGTGGCTTCAGCTCAGTACTATGAATGGTCCCATGCTAGAGCTCAGATTTCTGGGATGCCTTTCACCATTAAGGATGCACCTGGACCATCCACAGCACCACCTCCAGCCACTGTCAGCCTGGAAGAATTTGAGAAGCTAAAGGAGAGGAATGAGAATCTGTCTCAAGCTCTAAAGAAGACCCTCTGGGAGAGGAGTGATGGTCGTCTAGACATTGAAAGGTTGGAAAAGCTTAAAGTTGAGCATCTAGCCAGGATTGGGAAAGCAGAGGATTACATCAAGAAATCAAGAGCTGGAGAGCAAATTTTGAAGAATGCTTGTAAAGAGGCCCAGTTTCAGAAGGCTAGGACTGATCTCTACCTGAAAGAAAGTCAAGCTAGGTGGGTCAGAATCACTGAAGCTCGTACTCAAGAGGATAAGAGGACTCAAGCCAGGATTGAGCAGTTGGAGGCCAATGAGAAGAAGCAACAGGAGGCTCTGCTGGCAGCCCAGAAGGAAATTTCAGAAATGAAGATTAGGGCTGGTGTGAAGAGGTCAAAGGACCAAGACAGGCACAAGAAGTTGACCACTGCTATTGCCACCAGGAACCTTCTCATTAGAAGCATCACAGAGCATCCGGCTGGTCTTGTAACTGAAGCACTTTTGAAGGAGGTTAAGGAGGATGAGTTTGGATTAGATGTTTGACTTCTTTGCTTGTTGTTATTTCCATTTCATGTAATTTTCTTTTATGTTGTATTTTGACCCCTCAGGGGCATGTGTTGTAAAAACAAACTATGTATGATTCACCATTTGTAATATATTTGTTAGTTTGTTTCATTAAGTTTCTTTTCTCAAGCAACAGCAAAGCATCTTCCTCAAGGTTTGGAAAGGTCAAAACCAAGTGCCAAGCCGGATACCTTGGAAACAAATAAAGCATACTGCATTGCATACTAACTTGTGTTTTGTTTTGTAGGTTTTTGTTTTGTTTATTACTAACTCTGTTGTGGTTCAGGAATTATTGCTCGTCGTCGGGTGTTCCCTCTCAACCGTCCACACAGATATCCTACTCGCAACAATCTTCCTGGTCTCCAGATGGACCAAGTGCAGCAAGATCTGACAGAAGTCAGGACCCAGATGGCTAATGAAAGGCTGGAGATGAGAAACCAAATGACCCAGTTCATGGAAGTAATGAATGGCTTGGCTCAAAGTCAAGAAAGATTGAGGGCATTGGTAGAAAGGCAGACCCCATAAGAGCCCCATATAGGGACTGGAGGAACAAGTAACAATGAGAGGGTTCAGCCTCACGTTAACCCACCAGTATATGGGCCTCATCTACACCCGGAAGTCAATATCCCGGTTAATGTGCAAGGAAATACAACTGCTGGCAGAATCTTACAAGAAGACCCACAAGAGGATCTATTCACTGTAATGGGAGCTGGAGATGAAGCCTATGACAGAAGGCTTGATGAAATTGCTGAGAAATTGAGATCTTTGGAGTCTCAAAATTCTCTGGGCTTTGATGTCATGGATATGGGGTTAGTGGATGGGGTAAGAATCCCTCACAAGTTTAAACCCCCGTGCTTCGAGAAGTACAACGGAACTTCCTGTCCACGAACCCACTTGCAATCCTTTCTGGGGAGGCTTAAGGCATACACCGTGGATGAAAAACTGTGGATGTTTTATTTCGAAGATAGTTTGACTGGGGCCTCAAGGGAGTGGTACTCTCACTTGACCAGAGCTACTATTAGATGCTGGAAGGACCTAGCTGAGGCTTTCATCAGGCAGTACCAATACAACTTAGACATGGCTCCTAACAGGACCCTCCTGATGGGAATGTCTTAGTCCTCCAGAGAAAGCTTCAGGGAATACGCCCAGAGGTGGAGACAGCTTGCTGCTGCTGTCCAGCCACCCATGTCGGAAAGGGAAATGGCCGACATGTTTATGAACACTCTGCAAGGGACATACATTGATAGGCTAGTCGCCTTTTCTTCCACCAGCTTCGCTGACGTAGTTATAGCTGGAGAAAGAATTGAGAGCCTTCTGAAGATGGGCAAAATTACTGATAATGGTGCAAGTTCGTCAAGCAATCCCAGGAAGCCTTTTGTGGGACCTAGAAGAACTGGAGAGACAAATTCCATTCATGCCAGCAGGGGCAGACCTCAGTATGTTCATAGGTCAGTGGCAGCTGTCACTATTCCAGCTCTGATTCCTCAGCAACCAACATATCAACCACCACAACAACCACATTATCAGCAACAAGTTCAGTATCCGCCACAGAGAAACTACAACAACAACAACAGCAATCAACCGCAAAGACCCTTTCAACAAAGACCATCACAGGCAAATAGGGTGATTGACCCTATCCTTATGCCTTATGCCGCTTTATTGCCACAACTCCTGAAACTCAACCTGGTTGAATTAAGGACGTTGGCACCACCAGACCCCTCCAGTCTTCCAAGGAATTATGATGCCAACGCCAGATGTTCTTTTCACTCCAATGCACCTGGCCACAGTACGGAGAAATGCAGGGCTTTGCAAATGAAAGTACAGGATCTAGTGGATTCCAAAGCCCTCAACTTTGCACCCCCGCCAAATGTCAACAAGAATCCCATGCCCAATCATGGAGGACCAAGAATTAATGCCATTGAGGAAGATAAGCCATCTTTCTTAATCACCAGTGTTGGGCAGATTCGGACACCTCTGGTAGAAATTAAAGCTCAGCTCCTAGAATGCCAGATGTTCCCCGGGTGTGAGCTCGGTTGTGGTTATTGCAACATTTCGGTCAACGGGTGTGATAACTTGAGAAGCGGCATAGATGGTCTTATCCAGAGTGGCATACTTCAAATCACAACATCAGCACCTACAGATCCAGCAATCTCTTTGACAACAATTCCTGAGTCTTCTACAACTGCGACGACAATCATTCCGAACAATTCATCAATTTCATCAACAAATGCTTCGTCTATCACTTCAACGAACCAGATATCAACAACCATCTCTTCTACAACATCAACACCCATTCATTCAACAGAATTTTCTACAACGCCAACAGATATCTCAGCAGTCACTATTTACTATGATCCATCAAGTGTTCCTCAACAACAAACAGTGGCACCTCTTGCCAGGTCACCAGTCACCATCTACTAAGATCCGCACACCATTTCAGTACCCTCCTCTACAGCAGTCAGCCCAGTGACCATCACGATACCTGGGCCAGTTCCATATGAAAGCAGTAATGTCGTACCCTGGCATTATGGCTCTGACCTCTACTGCAACGGGGAGAAAATTACTTTGGACTCTTCAACTTCTTCTCCACAGATTGATAATGTTGGGGGAGGCGGAGGCTTCACCAGAAGCGGACGCCTTTTTGCCTCACAATTGCAAAGACCTAATGCCGAAGCAGAAGCTGCTGCCAAAGCAAAGGGGAAGAGTGTGGTATTTGAAGAGCCGGCTGTCAAAGAAACTCAGAAGACATCTTTTGAGCAAGATGTAGACGAGTTCATGAGAATTATAAAGAGAAGTGGTGGTGGATCAGCTTCACCAAACTCCCTCAAAGATCTCCATACTATCCCTGCTGATGTGTTCTGAAGCTCACAGGAATGCATTATTGAAAGTCCTGCACGCAGCATACGTGCCAGAGGAGATCACTGTTAATCAGCTAGAAACTGTGGTGGCAAATGTCAACACCAGTCATGGACTGGGCTTTACCAATGCTGACTTGACAACTGAGGGACGTAACCACAACAAGGCTTTACACATCACTCTAGAATGCAAGGGTGCTGTCCTATCCCATGTGCTGGTGGACACTGGGTCTTCACTCAATGTTCTACCAAAGAAAGCCTTGGTGAAGCTGGAGTATGATGGCTTGGCATTGCATCCAAGTAATTTGGTGGTAAGAGCATTTGATGGCTCTAAAAGATCAGTGCTAGGGGAGATTGATCTGCCTGTGATGATTGGCCCGCAGACCTTCAAAATTACCTTCTATGTGATGGACATTCAGTCGGCCTACAGCTGTTTGTTGGGTAGACCTTGGATCCATGCCGCTGGCGCAGTTACGTCTACCCTTCACCAGAAGCTGAAATTCGAGTGGGAAGGCCAGATCATCACCATCTGTGGTGAAGAAGACATTTTTGTTAGCCATCTGGCTACGTACAAGTATATTGAAATGGATGGAGAAATCCATGAAACCATGAGCCAGGGGTTTGAGGCCCTGAATATTAATGAAGCATCTGTTGTACTGGGAACCTCCATGACATCTTATCAGCAAGCCAGGAAGGTTGTTGAAGAGGGGACCGCCCAAGGCTGGGGCAAGCTGCTGCCCGTGGAGAAGAAGGAGGACAGATTTGGGTTGGGTTACAGACCAACTCAACAAGATCAATCAGAGGCTGCCAAGAAGCCCAGTTTTGTCAGCGGGGGAATGCTTACCCCGGATGCAGTGAACAACTTGGAAGACGAGGATGAAAGCGACCGCAACCTGGAGAGCTGGATACGTCCAAGGATCCCGGGGAGCCGTATCTCAAACTGGTCTTCCCAGGAAATTATAAGGGCTACTTCTGCAGAGTAATTATTATTTCCTGTATTTTTAAGCATGCATCAAGTCTCGCATCTTGCCCAAGATGTCAAGACTCATTTTGTAATCGGGCCATCTTGTAATTTTGTGCAAACAGATTAATCAATGAATATCAGACATCTTTTTGCAAATGAGTTTTTTTTTCTTTTCCGCTCACTGTTTTCCATTTTTCTTTTTGTACAAAAATAAAATGGCAATGTTTTCAAAATGATAACTTCATTGCACTTTTTTTTTAAACAAGATTAAAATCAATCACTAAAATGAACAATCTAAACCCTTGCAGAGAGTGCCTTTCAGACTGCACCGACAACAGCACAACTATGGCTTCGTATGACTTTGACAATCCAATCAATCAAGCTGATGAAGGGGTTGAAAAGGATTATGAGCTTCCTGAAGAGTTAGCCAGGTTGTTAAGACAAGAGGAGAAGGTTATCACTCCTCATCAGGAGGAGATCGAAACGATTAATCTTGGTACGGATAAAGATGTGAAAGAGGTTAAGATCGGGGCCTGCTTACAAAACTCATTAAAAGAGCAACTGATTGACCTGCTTCGTGAATATGTGGATGTGTTTGCTTGGTCTTATCAGGATATGCCAGGGTTGGACACCGATATTGTCATGCACAAGCTGCCTTTAAGAGAAGATTGCCCACCGGTTAAATAGAAACTGCGCCGTACTCGCCCAGACATGGCAATGAAGATCAAAGAAGAGGTACAAAAGCAGTGGGACGCCGGGTTCCTTGCTGTGACTAGCTATCCGCCGTGGGTTGCTAATATCGTACCTGTACCTAAGAAAGATGGCAAGGTGAGAATGTGTGTGGATTATCGGGACCTGAACAGAGCCAGCCCGAAAGATGACTTCCCTTTACCTCACATTGATGTATTGGTTGATAATACGGCTCAGTTCTCGGTGTTCTCCTTCATGGACGGATTTTTAGGATACAATCAGATCAAAATGTCACCTGAAGACATGGAGAAGACAACTTTTATCACCCCCTGGGGCACGTTCTGTTATAAGGTGATGCCATTTGGACTGAAGAATGCTGGTGCAACCTATCAACGGGCTATGGTAACATTATTCCACAACATGATCCACAAAGAAATTGAATGTTATGTGGATGACATGATTGCCAAGTCCCTCACAGAAGAAGACCATCTGGTGAATCTGCTGAAGTTATTCAAGCGTCTGAGGAAGTACTAACTGAAATTGAACCCCAACAAGTGCACATTCGGGGTAAGATCTGGTAAGCTACTGGGATTTATTGTAAGCGAGAAAGGGATTGAAGTTGACCCTGATAAAGTTAAAGCCATTCAAGAAATGCCTGCACCAAAGTCAGAGAAAGAAGTTCGAGGGTTTCTAGGCAGATTGAACTACATTTCACGATTCATATCTCACCTTACAGCAACTTGTGAACCCTTGTTCAAGCTGTTAAGAAAAGAATAAACGGTCAGGTGGAACGAAGACTGCCAAAGGGCTTTTGACAAGATCAAGGAGTACTTGCAAGAACCTCCCATCCTCATGCCTCCAGTTGAAGGAAGACCTCTGATAATGTACTTGACAGTATTAGAAGAGTCAATGGGGTGTGTGCTGGGCCAGCATGACGAGTCTGGTCGAAAAGAGTATGCAATTTACTACCTAAGCAAAAAGTTTACCGACTGTGAACAACGTTATTCACTGCTCGAAAAAACTTGTTGTGCTTTAGCGTGGGCTGCTCGCCGACTGAGACAGTATATGTTGACCCACACTACTTTATTGATCTCCAAGATGGACCTAGTTAAGTACATTTTCGAGAAGCCAGCACTTACCAGACGGGTTGCAAGATGGAAAATGATCCTCACAGAATATGACATCCAATACACATCTCAGAAAGCCATCAAAGGTAGTGTATTGTCTGATTATCTTGCTGAGCAACCCATTGATGATTACCAGCCTATGAGATTTGACTTCCCTGATGAAGACATTATGTTCATAAAAGCAAAAGATCATGAGGAGCCTGCTCACACTGAAGGGCCTGACCCGGAAGAAGAATGGACTATGATGTTTGATGGGGCTGTTAATATGAATGGTCGTGGTGTTGGTGCAGTACTCATTACACCCAAGGGAGTTCACATGCCCTTCTCGGCAAAACTCACCTTCAACTGCACTAACAACGAAGCCGAATATGAAGCTTGTATTATGGGTCTTGAGGAAGCCATTGACCTCAGGATCAAGACTTTGACTGTATTCGGAGATTCAGCTCTGGTAGTTAATCAAACCAACGGCAAATGGTACACACACCAAGATCATCTGATACCTTACAGGGATTATACAAGGAGGTTATTGACTTTCTTTACAACGGTCAAGCTTGAGTATATCCCTCGGGATGAGAATCAGTTTGCAGATGCTCTGGCTACCATTTCATCAATGATCAAAGTTCAAGCTGCCAACTTTGTGCCTCGGATTTCAGTGTCCAGACTTGACAGACCAGCATATGTATTTGCAGCAGACGCTGTAAAAGATGATAAGCCTTGGTTCCATGACATTAAGTGCTTCTTGGAAGATCAAACATACCCACCTGGGGCATCTTCCAACGATAAGAAGACTCTAAGAAGGCTTGCTGGTAGTTTCTTTCTAAATGCTGACGGTTCCCTGTATAAGAGGAACTTTGATATGGTACTCCTCAGATGCGTTGACAGAACAGAAGCAGACTTGTTGATGCATGAAGTGCACGAAGGATCCTTTGGTACCCATGCAGGAGGGCATGCCATGGCTAAAAAGTTGCTAAGATCAGGATATTACTGGATCACAATGGATGCCGACTGTTGTGCCTATGCCAGGAAGTGCCATAAATGTCAGATTTATGCGGACAAAGTGCATGTGCCTCCCAATCCTCTGAATGTGATGTCTTCACCCTGGCCCTTTGCCATGTGGGGCATTGATATGATCGACAAGATTGAACCGACTGCTTCAAATGGCCACAGATTCATCCTGGTAGCCATTGACTATTTCACCAAGTGGGTTGAAGCGACTTCCTATGCCAATGTTACAAGGCAAGTGGTAGCCCGATTTCTGAAGAGAGACATCATCTGTCGGTATGGAGTACCCGAGCGAATCATTACTGATAATGGTTCTAACTTAAACAACAAAATGATGGCAGCGCTATGCCGGGACTTCAAGATCCAACACCACAATTCTTCCCCTTACAGGCCAAAGATGAATGGCGCTGTTGAGGCAGCTAATAAGAATATCAAGAAGATTGTGCAGAAGATGGTAGTCACCTATAAAGACTGGCATGAAATGCTACCGTTTTCCTTGCATGGGTACCGTACATCAATCAGAACATCCACTGGGGCAACGCCGTATCAACTTGTGTATGGTATGGAAGCAATCCTACCTATTGAAGTTGAGTTACCCTCCCTACGGGTATTAATGGATGTTAAACTGAACGAAGCAGAATGGGTCCGATCCCGATATGAATAACTATGTCTGATCGAAGAGAAGAGATTGGCTGCAATCTGTCATGGGCAGTTATATCAAAAAAGAATGAAGAAAGCCTTCAATCAGAAAGTCAGGCTCCGAGAGTACCAAGTAGGAGATCTTGTACTGAAAAGACTCATCCCTCCTCATACAGACCACAGGGGCAAGTGGACTCCGAACTATGAAGGACCATTCGTAGTAAAGAAAGTTTTCTCCGGTGGAGCACTCATGCTCAATACTATGGATGGTGAAGACTTCCCGTCCCCTGTAAATTCAGATGCAGTTAAAAAATACTTCGCATGAAAATGACCCGCTGGACATAAAAACAGAATGTAAGTCCAGGCAAAAATAGGGCATCCCGGCGAGTCAAAAACAGAATAAGAGACTCGGGCAAAAATAAGGGAAATAAACAATATAAAAAATGTACACCCGCTGAGTTGAAAAGCCGCATTGGACAACTCAGGCAAAAATGGGTATCCCGATGGATTGAAAACCCGAAAGGGCAATCCATGCAAAAAAAGGGAATAAGCGAACAACTGCATTCTGAATTCGTCTGTGTCACTTACAACTTGGTAAACTTCGAAAGATTCAAGCGCCGGTCAGAATCAACCTTCTTCAGAAAGCAAGAAGAGAAGAACGTCAAATGTCATACGAGTCATAGCAAAGGGAAGCTCTTTGAAGCGTCATCAACATTGCCAACATCTTCTGTTTCTCAATTTATAACAATCTCCTCATTTTAGGGGATTTGTTTCCTTGACTGTATCTTGCCAATTCAGGGCACATGAATTAATAAAATCAGATTTTTCAGTCATGTTTCGTCTTATACGGTCCATTTTCGTTTGCAAAATGTCCGATGTCTCTAAGATATTGATTGCATAAATACAGATGCTTCTCTTCTGAAAAATGCGTGCTCACAGGAAATATGCTTACTCCCGGGAGCGTCCAAACTCCTACGACGGAATCCGGTAAGGGATACCTTGGGATAACTTGTGCGTTTCTCTGTCTTTGCAGGATTGCAGGTATTCAAACCCAAGTGCAAAAGCCCGGGAACCATCTCCCCACAAAGTTTCAGCCTCTATCCAGGAGAGAAACGTCTGAAGATCTCACAACAGAGTGAAGAAAACTTCTACAAACCCCAGCTGGGTCCCTCATTACCAAATATAGGTCTATCAGTGACCAATTCCCCAAGCAGATACATCTTATCAGATCTACCAATGATTTCACCCCCAGCTGGGATGTTCACTTCAAGCAAATCAGCCAGAGATCTTCGTAGCAGAGGGATCCGAATCCCGGATCGGTATCTTTGCATAATCATAGCATTCACATCATATTCTCCCCACAAAGCGTAGCATTCCGTCTAATACGGAGCATTACGGCAAAATTCAAACATATTGCATAATCATAAGCCATGTTCTGAATCAAACACTTGTAAATACTGACAATCCATCAAACAATATACAGAAAACTCCCCCAGAGTCCCCGGCAGAAAGCCCAAACATTCTTCTTACAAATACAGATACTTCTTGACACCCGTCCGTGTCATTTCCCCAACAGGGAGCCAAAGCACTGGCCCTACACTCACAAATACAAGTACATACTCCTTTTGGCACCCGTCCGTGTCATCATTCCCCAGTAAAGTCGCCCAAGTTCTCTTTACAAACAAACACTTATACATATCCCAGATACTTCTTGACACCCTTCCGTGTCATACCCCCAACAGAAAGCCAAAGCGTCCTCTTTGCACTCACAGATACATATGTCTACAAATTCCTCGACACCCGTCCGTGTCACCTTCCCCAACATAGCTACCTGAACACTTTGTAAATCATATATTTGTTTATAATATACTTTTCTCCTTTTGACACTCGTCCGTGTCACTCTCCCCAGCACATTAAACACTCCTCTGTACACCACTCATACTTATTACTCCTGTTTCACCCATACAGATACTCGTCCGTATCTTGTATATATCACTCAAATCCCCTCATATCCGACACTCGTCCGTGTTCTTTGTTAACCAGTTGATACTCGTCCGTATCATCATCTCAGAACATGCGTCAAGCGTTTGTTTCTACCCGATACTCGTCCGTATCGTAGTCTTAAGGATGCTCGTCCGCATCTTTAGTCCATACGCGTATCAAGTACTTGTGTCTTCTTGAATTTAGACACTCGTCTGTGTCTGCTATTCCCCAGAAGAGTCCCCTCAGAATCAACACTCGTCCGTGTTCCTTGTTAACCAGTTGATACTCGTCCGTATCATCATCTCTGAACACGTGTCAGTATTTATTTCTACCCGATACTCGTCCGTATCGTAGTCTTAGGGATGCTCATCCGCATCTTTAATCTATACACAACGTCAAAACACTTATACCTTTTATTTCTAGGATGTAAACACTTGTCCGTGTTTACTATTCCCCAGTAGGTCGCCAGCAAAGCAACCTTTTTCTATCCGACATTCGTCCTATGTCATGATACCTTTCGGCAGCCGTACCCTGCCAGGTGATCGTCCTTCACCTTTGGATGACCGTCCCTCATCCTTTCCCCAGCGGAGTCTCTATTCATTAGAACCCCCTTTTCTATCCGACATTCGTCCTATGTCGTGATTTTTAGCAGCCGTATCCTGCTAGGTGATCGTCCTTCACCTTTTGATGATCGTCCTTCATCATTTTATCCGATGGCCGTCCCCATCGTTGATCTTGTTATCTGGCATTCGTCCTATGTCATGATAAATCTTGAGAGCAGCCGTCCCCTGCTAGGTGATCGTCCTTCACCTCTTGATGATCGTCCTTCATCATGCCCATCCGATGGCCGTCCCCATCGTTGATCTTGTTATCTGACATTCGTCCTATGTCATGATAAACTTTCAGAGCAGCCGTCCCCTGCTAGGTGATCGTCCTTCACCTCTTGATGATCGTCCTTCATCATGCTCATCCGATGGCCGTCCCCATCGTCGACCCTTTTATCCGGCATTCGTCCTATGTCGCGATACTTTCGGCAGCCGTACCCTGCCAGGTGATCGTCCTTCACCTTAGATGATCGTCCCCCATCTTATCCCCAACAGAGCAGCCGTCCCCTGCTAGGTGATCGTCCTTCACCTTTGATGACCGTCCCTCATCATTATTTCATTTATTCTTTAACCCGATGGCCGTCCCCTTCGTGGTCCCTTTTCCTTTTCCTGATGATCGTCCTTCATCAGTTTAGCCCGATGGTCGTCCCCATCGCTGTTTACATTACTTTATGAACCTGATGACCGCACCTCATCATTTATTTTTACCTATAATCCCCAGAGAGTCCTGATGGCCATCCCCATCATAATCTCTCATATGCCCAGCTAGTCGGCCGTCCCCGTCTTTGCTTTATTTCCCGCATCTTCCCCAGCTAGTCGGACGTCCCCGTCTTTGCTTTATCCTCCCGTTTCTTCCCCAGCATGTCGGCCGTCCCCGTCATTGCCCCTTCCCCAGCAGTCGTCCTCTGCTCGACGGTCGTCCTCCGTCGCCCGCACTTTATAATATACTTTATTTTCTTTTACAATCTATATCCCTTTTCTTCTTCATTCTGTGAGTGCAAATTTTGGACTGTCTTTTGGTATTCAACCACAAGTTATCTTGTTTGCCTGTTAAGCCGTTGCTTACATCCTGCACAGCTAACTCATGCTTGAATAGGGGCAGCTGTAAACACCCCAAATTTGCCCTCACCCATTCACACCATGGCTTGTGATCTTTTCATATGCATAATTTCAATCATGGCATCCCATATTGTATATTTGCTTCATTGCACTAGGTTCAAAGTCATCTGCATCTAGGGTTTGTGATCTGAGCAATCCAAGAGCTTCTTGAGCCACTCCAAAGGTCATCAATCACTTCAAAGGGGTACATGTATGTTTAAGCATCATATTATATCCTCTCAAAGTCAAGAATGTCAAAAAATCACAAGAACTGAGATGGCATGGAAGCAGAGCCAGGTTTAAGTGCGCAGATGACCTAGAATTAGGGTTTTGGTTTCAAAGGCCATAAATCCAATTTTTTTGGTCATTCTTGTTTCTATTGGTCTCTATATGGTATAGGGATCATGCATACCAATTTTCATGAAGAAATTCAATGGGGAAGGCATCTGATCAAGAGTTGACTTTTTGAGCAAGTCAGTGTAAAATCAGGGCATCCGAGGCCCCCAATGACCCAACCAAAGGGTGTTCTTCATCATTTTGATTGTGTATGATCTTTATTTGATCATAGAAGATGTTGGAAGTTCACAAAATTGAAGAATTCCAAGCCATTTGCAAAGTTGACTTTTTGGGAAAATGACTTGTAATTGAAAATTGCCATTTTGGGAAACTTTTTCAACCCTTGCTTTTTGATTCAAAAATGCTTCAAATGGGAAAACTTTGGTCATGAAAGTTGTAGAATGGATCATTCCCTTTTCAAAAAGTACAAGAACTCATTCTAATTCGTTTTGGATTAAAAGTTATGGCTTGTCAAAGTTGGGAAAAATCACATAATTTGAAGTTTTCTACCAAAGAGGCATTTTGCAAAATGGTATGATCAAGTGTTCTAAAAGCTTCAAAAGTGTACAAAATCTTCACAACATGATCACATGACCTCTAAAGATCAGAATGGGCCAAAGAATATTGCCTTTTGGTGCCTTGAATCTCAAGAATTTCCAAAGGGGCCAAACTTTGTGAAAATTGCAAAACACCTCATAAGCCTTGATCCACTTGCTGATTTATCTCATAAACAATTCCATGGTTCTCCCTAAACTCAGCTGAGCCAAGACAAGCCAAAAGGCTAGCTATACCATTGCCCATACCTCAAGTACAAGTCAAGTTGACTTTTTGGCAACTTGCCCATACCAATCACAACAGGCCACCAACAACTCTCTGCCCAATCCAGACTTTACAAACACACCCCAAGGCTTCATTTTCATAAGACACACAAGCCTGAAAGCTCCAAGAACACACCATTCTCATTTTTCACCTCACAGGCTGTCTTGGAAGCAATGGATCATGAGTTTATCGTCTTTGGCATGAGCGGCCATTTTTCTGCAGTACATCCTCAAATGAAGCTCAGGACAGCTGAGGCCTTTGTATTTCTCGAATTCTGGAAGTTTGAACTTAGTAGGGATCACAACATCTGGAACTAAGCACATGTCTGAGGCACTCAGAGAAGTTGAGTTGTGTCCTTCCATGATTCAGAGTTTTTCGGCTAACTCGCGACACATCTTCATAGCTTCAGATTCTTGAACAGCATGAGGATTGGTGATTGGAACAACGGTATGCATCTCATACTCAACTTGATGATTCTCTTCAGTTTGAGGAAACTGGACTTGAGTTGGGATAGGTTGAGCTTGGGGAATAGCACCAATAGTAACGCCAGAAGCAGGTATTGGTTGGGAAGTGACCTCTTCAACAGCAGGAGTGAAGCCTGGAGGCAAACCGTAGACCAAAGGATTCGGAACGGGAACTGAAGGCATTGCCCGTGAGGTAGATCCTTGCACTTGAGCATTGTTCATTGCGGCAGCAGCTTCGCGATGTTCTTCCATTCTTCCCAAAGCTTGCAAAGTCTTATAAATCTGGTCAATCTTGCCCTTGACCGAGTCAATCTCTTCCCTCATGGCAGCTTGTTCTTCTTGAATCACGTCCATCAGTCTTCTAGTATTGGCTCTAGTTAGATACGGTCGTCTAGCTCGATACGGGCGTCGGGAAACCAGCTTGATTTACTGAAGATGGAGGGACATGAAATGAGTTTCTTGGTTTTGGAATGAAATGCAATATGGATAATTAATGCAAATGAAATGATATGCAATGTCAGAATCCAGGATCACAAGATCAAGGTCTCACGAGTCCAAGGTACAGATGGAGGATACTCTGATCAAGAACTCACTGGGTAGACTCTAAGGTTTAGGGACCCCAAAGTTATCAATTCATATGGCTGTTCATCACACACGCCATAAGCATGACGGTTGATTGACTCCGCCACATGAATCTATTTTGGGTGAGATCTTCGTATCGAAAACCCACGAGAGAAAATTTTCTCGGGAGTCCATACTACGTGATCATCGACACAAGGTTTAAAACAAAGTCCTGGAGTTATGGAACTTTCTCAACTGTTTGATGCACGTGTCAATTTCATACATTCTTGACAGTCAATCAACTCCATTGAGTAAGTCTATTCCAAGTGAGGTTTTCGTATCGAGCCACGCGAGGGCGAACCCTGGTGCCCAATACTACGCAACCATCAACCGATGTTTTTAACCAAAAGGTTCTAAAGGTCCTCATAGTTAATGACCCTAATGAAAGCAGCTGAGCACACACGTCAAGAACTTGACGGTTGTCAGTATTTTCATCAGAATCTACTCCAAGTGAGGTTTTCATATCGACAACCCACGAGAGAGGTTCTCTCGGGAGCCCATACTACACAACCTCGCTAACTTATGTTTGTACTCGCAAGCCCGGGTATAGAGCTTTTCCCTCAAGTTTCTTTTGCAAAGTATCGATCCAAATTATAGTACCAAGGAGCCACAAGATATATAAAATGGAATGCGATAAAGAGAGCGGTAAAAATAAACAAGCAAGGCATAGAAGCAAACATCCAAACAAATGCAAGAACTTAGACTAGGCTTGACTCGCATAGGGGTGAACCATTCCCCAGCAGAGTCGCCAGCTGTCGTACCCCGAAAAATACGACCTCACGCGATCCGAATGAACGGTAGCCGCGCGCCGGACTGACTGAAGAGTCGCCACCTAATTCTATTTATTCCCGAAGATGGAAAGGGAAGATATAGATATAACCCGGGAGGAAAAGGATGAGGACAAAGGTCAACGAAACCATTGCCTGGGTTCGGGAGTCGGTTATGCAGGGGGAAGGTATTAGCACCCCCTACATCCATCGTACTCGATGGGAACCATCTAAGTTAACGCGCGCGAAAGGATGTCTATGCTTAAACGAATTACTTGCTATAGGGAAATGAGTTGAATTATAAGTTAGATTGGACCTAGGTGCTCGGCAAGGATTGAGATCCTCGTGCCTACGTACTCCCGCGTGCAATGGGAAAGTCAGAGCCTCGTAGTTCGGCCTACTAAGGGTAATGGTTGTTGATTTTATTACCTTTCGTCGATGAAAGGGTTTAGGAGTTGAAATGCACTAAAGACTAGGGATAGTTTATCTCGCCCAACAAGACGGGTGTCCTGCGTCGAAATAATCGGAGCGAGTAACGAGAGCTCGTTATCCTCCTTTCTACCGCTTAAGGCTCGTGGCGTACAAATCTTCTCGTATTTATTAAAAAAATTTATTTCCTAAGACCGCTTGACGTTGGATCAAGGGTTTGGATCTAATCGAAACGTTTTGGTTTTTTGAGGTTTAGAGGGTGCATGCAAATGGAGGTTATTTTTGTGGTTTGTTAGCGAGACACAATGCGCTCGGCTCACAAAGTAAGGTGGATCCTAATAAACGAAAATAACTGGAAAATAAAGTGCAGGTGTGCAAGTGAGATCGCTTGGCGTTGGACCAAGGATTCGAGATTAAATAAAATACAGAAAATAAAGTACATACAAAGTAATGGGAGAGGGATACAAAATAAATACATGGGATTGCGAGAAATAAAGGGGTCTCGTTGTAATTAGCCCAAGAGAAAGCGTGTGTGCAGTGTGTTTGAACTATTCGAAGGCGTTCGGCCTGTTTATTCGGGACGCAACTATTCGAAGGCGTTGGACCTTTTAATCGAGCGCAACTATTCGAAGGCGTTGGACCTTTTTGGGACGCGACGAAATTTGGTTCGTTTACTGCCTTAGAGCCGATTTAATGAAATCGTTCTATGAGGAGTCGAATCGTAATTTAAAATGCGATAATAAAATGAATGAATTGAATCGCGAAATATTAAATAAAATAATAAATTGAATATCTAAATAAATTAAATAATGAATAAAATAATGAATAAAATGAATTAAATTATATTACAAGTGTTTTTTTGTTCAAAATAAAAATAATAAGAATAAAAATAAAAGAGGGCCTCATATTGACCGCTCATCACCGATTAAATGTAATCGGGCGAAAAATGGCCTTTTATAATATCATCGGCCCCAAAGAGATTTAATTAAAGAAGGTGAAATTATGAATAAAACATGTATAAAATGAACCTAAGATATAAGAACCACATTAATAACTAGAAATCATCAATTAATCTAAAAAATCAAAAAAAAAAGAAGAAGAGGGTAAGCCGTATAGGTCAGTGGTGTGACAAATGAATCAGAATGGGCTTTAAACTCAATCCATCAATGACAGTAAAATAATAAAATTATAAAAATTAGATAGTCATAATGATAATAAATAAATAAAAAGGTGCGATGGTTATGCTGTGAAAATAGAATAGAAAATCCAGATTTATGGGCCATAAAAGTCAGCCGGCAACTCATAATAATAAAAAAAAAGCAAAAAAAATAAATCAAGAAAGTAAGAGTGTTGTGTGATTATTAGTGTGTATGGAAAATCCAGTTGGGCTTATGACCCAGACGAGAATAAAAGAATAAAATTTGTTTATATACATAAAAAACAAAAACAGCTATTAGTATTCATAAACAAAAAAATTGAAAAAGAAGTTTTACAAAATCGACATTAAACAACAGATTTTCAGCTTCAGGCAAAACACCAAAACTCAACCTCAACTTCATTCCAAATCAACGGTTAAAAATAAAAAGCATAAAAACAACGTGCCGCTACCTTACTTTCCTCGTATCTCTCTCACGGTCTCGCTGCTTTGGCTCGCGCTTCGACGGCAGCGGCTTCGGCTTTCCGTATCTCACTGCACTTTGGCTTCGGATTCGAGATCGGCGGCTGGGCTTGTGTGATACAGATGGTGTCCTGCTTCTCCTACTTCGGTACCTTGGTGGAGTTTTTCTCCGTGGCGGTGGGCTCCTATGAGCGATGGCGAACCGGGCTACGGCTTGGGCTATACCGTCGAGAAAGGCGAGGTGGGTTGGATGTTCGCGGCTGTGTTCCTCGTACGGCTGTGTTCGGCTTTGCCGTTTCGAATCTCTCTTCTCACGGTGGCTCAGAGATGGAAGGGATGGGTTTCGGCTGACGAGATGGGCTGCGGATACGGTGGTTTCGGTTGGTTTTGTGGCTTGGAGATTTCACGGATGGCTACGGCTTGACGGAGGTGAAGGGTGATTTGAGGAAGAGGCAAGGGTTCGCGATTTACGGCGGTGAGGTTTGAGATGTTGAACGGAAGAGGGTTCTGGGTTTATCTTCAAAAGTTTGTGGATTTCTGTTCGCGGCGGAGTTCGCAAGTTGTTGGTTCAGTTTGTGTGGGTGATTTCGGTTCTGTTTCGATAAAGGTTAATGAGGTGATGGCGGTGAGATGGTGATGGTGATGGTTCTGAAGGTGTTCTCTCTCACTGCTGCGATGTTTTCCAGATTTCACTGCATTTTTATCTGGTTTTTTCGGTTTTGCGATTTCGTGTTTGGATGTTGTTTTGGATTTTCTGGTTGATTCTTTTTCCTGCGGGGAGTAGTACGGCTTACTTTATGGTTTTGCTGAAGGAAGAATGGGGTGAGTTTGAAGGTTAGTGGTTTGAAGGGCTGGTGTGAGTTGTGCGATTTCAGCAGGTTGTGTGTTGGTTCGGAGAAGATGGTGGTAAACGGATTTTGGTGGTGAAAGGTTGTTGATTGAAGTGATGATGGAGAAAGGGTGTTCTGCAGCTGAAAGATGGAGGAGATTTGGTTTGTTTCTCAGCGGATTCACGGTATTTGACGGTTGCGTCTCTCTCCGATCTCTCACAAGTTCGTCTACGTTTTGGGTGCGTGGTTTATTTGGTGGAAAAACAAATATGGTTTTAGGATGGTGGTAAATGAAGTGAATCTGTTTATGTTGGTGCTTAGAATATGATTTTTTCAGAATTTTTTTTTGGTTCGTTCAAGCCCCCTCATTAGTGTGAGTGAGGGGTTGTTTTTTATAGAGAGATTGAAAAGGGATAAAATAGGAAGATTTGGGGAAAGAATTGGATAAAGATGAAGTTGAATTACAGGCTGTGTTTGTGAAATGCATTGGTGATTTTTCTGTTGTAATGATGTGTTGTGGGAAGGCTTGAATTGGGGTGGGGAGAATTGGTTAGTACAGGTAGTGGGAAAGCTGGGTGTGTGGTGGAGGTTATTGAGTTAGCTCTTTTTGGTTTGGATAATAATAAGAATAGAAAACAAAAAATAAAAATGCTAATAATAATAATATTAAAAAAAAAACTATAATAATAATAATAGCAATAAATGGAAATAAAATATAAGAAAATGATAAATGAGATGAATATTTTTGTAATTGTTTTGTATAGATAATAATGCCAAGGACTAATAATAATAATAACAAAGGGATTAATAAATAAATAATAATAATATTACTAATAATAAAAATGTGATAATAATAGAAAAAATAACAATGGTTTAAAAATAAAAATAATAATAATAATAAGTAATATCAATAATAATATTAAAGGTAGTAAAATGGGTAACAATAAAAGTAATAAAAAAATGAGATAATGAAGTGATTTTTTTTGTAATTTTGTAATTAGATGAATAAAAAAAAAGGTAATTGACTATTGGGCTTAAAAGTAGTGATGGGTTAATGTTTGATGATAATTGATATTTAAACAAAATATAGAATAGAAATAAAAATATAAAAAATGGTAATTGGAAAAAAAACAAAAGATGAAAAATCGAAAAATCGGTTAATTTGAAATCGGGGTGAATGTATGGATATTTTAATAAAAGTGGAAAAATAAAAGAGAAAGTAAGAATTTGATTTTATTTGTAGAATTTTCATTATGTAAGAAAATGATTTATGATAAAAATGATTTATGGCAAAATGAATATGACAAATGTACAAAAGGCCTCCACACAACACACTGCACACATACGCACTCGATAGACTCACACCAGAACTTAGACGATAAAAGGAGCCGACATATTTTTTTGAATTTTTTGAATATTAGTTAGAAAATAAAATGGGTACATATTTTTTGAAATTTTGAAGTATAACAGAAAAATAAAGGTAGGACAAATTTGGGGTATGACAGATGCCCCTATCTAATTGACTTAGACCGAGTAAGAGGAGCTGGCTCGCGTTCGATCTTTCAAGGTATAAGATAATTAGATATTAACAGACTCCAAATTTGTCCGACAAAGAAAGAATTCGTGAAAATAGCAAATGACATAAACTGGGAATAATGAGTGACATATTGACAAAATAAATCACTTATCATCAGAGGATGATAAGGCAAATGACTGAAAATAAAATCACTCATCACCAGAGGATGATAAGGCAAATAACTGGAAAAAATAAAAAATAAAATCACTTATCAACAGAGGAAGATAAGGCAATAGACAGAAAAATAAACTCACTTATCAACAGAGGAAGATAAGGCAATAGACAGAAAAATAAACTCACTTATCAACAGAAGATGATAAGGCAACGGACTGAAAATAAAATCACTTATCACCAGAGGATGATAAGGCAATAGACAGAAAAATAAACTCACTTATCAAAAGAGGATGATAAGGCAATAGACTGAAAATAAAATCACTTATCACCAGAGGATGATAAGGCAATAAACTGAAAATAAAATCACTTATCACCAGAGGATGATAAGGCAATAAACTGAAAATAAACTCACTTATCACCAGAGGATGATAAGGCAATAGACAAAAAAATAAAATCACTTATCACTAGAGGATGACAAGGCAATGAACTGGAATTTATACACGGCTATTGAATCCGCCAAGAGGATGCCTGGAATCTTTGATTGATATGATCCTCCGCTGGGGAAAGGACCGGAAACTTATATAGATCCTGGATCCTGAACTATGCATGTATGCTTGATTAAATTGAAATAGTATCCCATAGGGATGGAGATACAATGCAAATGCTTATGCACTGAGATGTAGGTTGAAACTGTTGGGGGAAAATAAAAGGTCTGATTTATTTGGGCATGCAAATGATGCATATGCTGCAAATGATTGATGTAAATGATGTGTATGACGTTGATGATGCGTAATGATGCATATGGGTGATTGAAAGATGCCAGCTTGATGGACTTTTGGTTTGGTAGTTGCCAATGGTAATTGGACTTTGGGTGGGTGGAGGGCTTGATTCCCCGACACTCGATCTTCGACGATGTATGATCAGAAGATGGATCTGAGAGCTCCAAGTTTGGGTCACTTGCTGATGAGCGAAGCGACTTAATTGATACATGAAGACTGACTTTGCTTCGAATGGTTACCAACGTCTAGCAATGACTGCCTGCTCAGTTGGGGAGAAGAGATAGGAAGATTTTCTCCTTGTTCGCTTGCCCCTGCCTGCAAGGTATTTGAAATAAATCGGGTGGGGAAGCTTTGACAATGGTCGTGACATGACCTGCCCCTGATTGAGCCTTTGAAGGTGATTTGCCCCTGATTGGGCTATTGAAAGATAATTTGCCCCTGATTGGGCCATTGAAGATAATTTGCCTCTGATTGAGCTGATTTTGAAATAAATTGCCCCTGATTGGGTTGTCGAAGATAATTTGCCCCTGATTGGACTGACTTTGAAGAAGTATTGCTTCAAGTTCCTCTTTTGATTTCCCTTTGTTGGGATTGCACTGATGTCAAGCACTAAATTGCAATTAAATTGTTCATACGCAAATGGTAATGTTAATGTAAAGTTCATGTAAGTTTTGAAAAAATCAATTTATTTGAATGATTGTGAAAGTGTAACGAATGGACCGTTAGTCCAAACGAGGTGTTGATTTAGAAAGTGCACGAAAGATGCAGCAAGAATATTGTGCAATCGAGATTTGAAAATTAGCAAATATATGGGAGTCAATTTACGCAACCTTGTTTGTAATACGCTTTCAGAATAAACCGTGCCTCAATTAGGTCTTTAAAGGGTTGTAACGTGGTCTGGTTAATGGTTTGAGAAACAAAGGATATTAGGCTCAAAGTTTTATTTGTACCCAACCCTTCTTCGTAATGTTCTCCAGTTCTATGTTCAGTTAACTTTACACATGCATTTGTTTTCGACGTTGCAAGAATGAAGATGAAGCTTTAAAGTTTGCTTGGAAATGGCAGTCATCTTTTTTGCTGGTGACCCTTTGATTCTTGATTTTTATGGTCACTGATATTTGTTTTGCTTTTGCTGAGGATTTGAGTTCCTCTTTTGATTTGTTTTTTTTTTGTCGACTAAGTCTCCCTTCAGGTGCTCAACTTAGTGGTTTTTTCTTTTTCTATTTTTTGTATTGAATGTTGCGACTGCCAAGTTGTTTGTTGATAGTCCTCTGACGGGATGTCTTATCTTGCAATTGGAAGGTGTAGTTAGGTTAACTGAACAACTACCCTGCCCCGGGTTAAATGTAAGGGTTGTATCCGAAAGAAACTCCTACTTCTAGGCTCGAAGTGGTTGACTAGGGATTAACTCCTTATATCTCCAGTGTTTGGGGATTTGAAAGAATGCCTGTACATCATTGACGAGGTTTTATTTGAAAGCATACCGCAACAGTTATGGGTACTTCGTTTTCATCATCCTCCCTCAAATATTTGCTAAAGTGAAATGAAGGAATATTTTTGTGATTTTTGCGATAAATGATAAATATGAGCGAATGCGAATAAATTGATTCAAAACATGCATAAACATAACATTAACATAACCAAGTACAGATAACAATGTTCAAAGCAAATAGTACTTAAACAAACAATACAAAACAACAGGAATGCGGAAATAATAAATGGCATTGGCTGCCTTGATCTGAGGAATTGAACTTCTTTTGATTGAATGCTTCAAAGTTGGAGACTACTCAGCTTAGTCCTCAACAACCCTTCAGATGTCTTCACTTGTTGGCACCGTGTGGCGGCATTGGATCGTTCTGGACATTTGGATTTCTCGGAGTGAGAGTGAGGTCCTTAGAATTGATCATATCCTGAATCAAGTGTTTGAAGGCATGGCAATTCTCGATTGTGTGACATGGAGCGCCTTTGTGATACTCACAGCGAGCATTGGCATCATAGTTCCGGGCATTGCCAGTCTGAGGTGGCATATCTCTCAACACAAGAGTTCCTTTTTCCATTAGCCCCTTAAAGATTTCGGTATACGTCATAGGCAGGGGATCAATGTGCCTATCATATCCTCTTTGCTGATATGGGGGACGCTGTTGAGGAGCGCGTTGTTGTTGTTGACCAGGCCGTTATGGATAAGCCGGTTGTTGGTACGGTCCAGGTGCATATTGCGCGGCTGCAACCATAGGACGTGGATGATGAGCCATCTGAGGCAGAAATAAGGCTTGAAAGGCCTGCTGATAAGGCATTGGAGGAACTGACTGATATGGCATAGGAGCATATTGTGCAGCAGCAACATAGGGGTACTGATAGTAGGGAACTGGTACAGGTGCACTCTGTTGGAAATTCCCACTTGCAGCGGAAATAGCATTTGTTTCACCCTTTTTATACCCATTGAAAGGTTTCTTGGCATTGTTTTGGCTGCTAGGGCCTCCTTGGATCTTTCCACTTTTCAAGCCTTCTTCGATTCTTTCTCCGACCATTACCATGTCTGAGAAACCAGAAGATACGCTGCTGATCAGCTTCTCGTAGTATTGCCCCTGTAGGGTACCCATGAAGATATCGATCAATTCACGGTCAACCAATGGAGGATGAACTCTGGCAGCTAACTCCCTCCAGCGTTGGGCGTACTCCTTAAAGGATTCGCTCTCCTTCTGAGACATACTCTGAAGTTGAGTACGGTTAGGATCTAAGTCAGTGTTGTACTTGTACTGCTTTTTGAATGCATCAGATAAATCCAGCCAAGTACGAACATTGTTGCATTCGAGCTGCATGTACCATTCTAGAGACGCTCCAGGCAGGCTGTCTTGGAAGCAATGGATCATGAGTTTATCGTCTTTGGCATGAGCGGCCATTTTTCTGCAGTACATCCTCAAATAAAGCTCAGGACAGCTGAGGCCTTTGTATTTCTCGAATTCTGGAAGTTTGAACTTAGTAGGGATCACAACATCTGGAACTAAGCACATGTCTGAGGCACTCAGAGAAGTTGAGTTGTGTCCTTCCATGATTCGGAGTTTTTCGGCTAACTCGCGACACATCTTCATAGCTTCAGATTCTTGAACAGCATGAGGATTGGTGATTGGAACAGCGGTATGCATCTCATACTCAACTTGATGATTCTCTTCAGTTTGAGGAAACTGGACTTGAGTTGGGATAGGTTGAGCTTGGGGAATAGAACCAATAGTAACGCCAGAAGCAGGTATTGGTTGGGAATTGACCTCTTCAACAGCAGGAGTGAAGCCTGGAGGCAAACCGTAGACCAAAGGATTCGGAACGGGAACTGAAGGCATTGCCCGTGAGGTAGATCCTTGCACTTGAGCATTGTTCATTGCGGCAGCAGCTTCGCGACGTTCTTCCATTCTTGCCAAAGCTTGCAAAGTCTTATAAATCTGGTCAATCTTGCCCTTGACCGAGTCAATCTCTTCCCTCATGGCAGCTTGTTCTTCTTGAATCACGTCCATCAGTCTTCTAGTATTGGCTCTAGTTAGATACGGTCGTCTAGCTCGATACGGGCGTCGGGAAACCAGCTTGATTTACTGAAGATGGAGGGACATGAAATGAGTTTCTTGGTTTTGGAATGAAATGCAATATGGATAATTAATGCAAATGAAATGATATGCAATGTCAGAATCCAGGATCACAAGATCAAGGTCTCACGAGTCCAAGGTACAGATGGAGGATACTCTGATCAAGAACTCACTGGGTAGACTCTAAGGTTTAGGGACCCCAAAGTTATCAATTCATATGGCTGTTCATCACACACGCCATAAGCATGACGGTTGATTGACTCCGCCACATGAATCTATTTTGGGTGAGATCTTCGTATCGACAACCCACGAGAGAAAATTTTCTCGGGAGTCCATACTACGTGATCATCGACACAAGGTTTAAAACAAAGTCCTAGAGTTATGGAACTTTCTCAACTGTTTGATGCACGTGTCAATTTCATACATTCTTGACAGTCAATCAACTCCATTGAGTAAGTCTATTCCAAGTGAGGTTTTCGTATCGAGCCACGCGAGGGCGAACCCTGGTGCCCAATACTACGCAACCATCAACCGATGTTTTTAACCAAAAGGTTCTAAAGGTCCTCAGAGTTAATGACCCTAATGAAAGCAGCTGAGCACACACGTCAAGAACTTGACGGTTGTCAGTATTTTCATCAGAATCTACTCCAAGTGAGGTTTTCATATCGACAACCCACGAGAGAGGTTCTCTCGGGAGCCCATACTACACAACCTCGCTAACTTATGTTTGTACTCGCAAGCCCGGGTATAGAGCTTTTCCCTCAAGTTTCTTTTGCAAAGTATCGATCCAAATTATAGTACCAAGGAGCCACAAGATATATAAAATGGAATGCGATAAAGAGAGCGGTAAAAATAAACAAGCAAGGCATAGAAGCAAACATCCAAACAAATGCAAGAACTTAGACTAGGCTTAACTCGCATAGGGGTGAACCATTCCCCAGCAGAGTCGCCAGCTGTCGTACCCCGAAAAATACGACCTCACGCGATCCGAATGAACGGTAGCCGCGCGCCGGACTGACTGAAGAGTCGCCACCTAATTCTATTTATTCCTGAAGAGGGAAAGGGAAGATATAGATACAACCCGGGAGGAAAAGGATGAGGACAAAGGTCAACGAAACCATTGCCTGGGTTCGGGAGTCGGTTATGCAGGGGGAAGGTATTAGCACCCCCTACATCCATCGTACTCGATGGGAACCATCTAAGTTAACGCGCGCGAAAGGATGTCTATGCTTAAACGAATTGCTTGCTAGAGGGAAATGAGTTGAATTATAAGTTAGATTGAACCTAGGTGCTCGGCAAGGATTGAGATCCTCGTGCCTACGTACTCCCGCGTGCAATGGGAAAGTCAGAGCCTCGTAGTTCGGCCTACTAAGGGTAATGGTTGTTGATTTTATTACCTTTCGTCGATGAAAGGGTTTAGGAGTTGAAATGCACTAAAGACTAGGGATAGTTTATCTCGCCCAACAAGATGGGTGTCCTGTGTCGAAATAATCGGAGCGAGTAACGAGTGCTCGTTATCCTCCTTTCTACCGCTTAAGGCTCGTGGCGTACAAATCTTCTCGTAATTATTAAAATGTTTTATTTCCTAAGACCGCTTGACGTTGGATCAAGGGTTTGGATCTAATCGAAACATTTTGGTTTTTTGAGGTTTAGAGGGTGCATGCAAATGGAGGTTATTTTTGTGGTTTGTTAGCGAGACACAATGCGCTCGGCTCGCAAAGTAAGGTGGATCCTAATAAACGAAAATAACTGGAAAATAAAGTGCAGGTGTGCAAGTGAGATCGCTTGGCGTTGGACCAAGGATTCGAGATTAAATAAAATACAGAAAATAAAGTACATACAAAGTAATGGGAGAGGGATACAAAATAAATACAGGGGATTGTGAGAAATAAAGGGGTCTCGTTGTAATTAGCCCAAGAGAAAGCGTGTGTGCAGTGTGTTTGAACTATTCGAAGGCGTTCGGCCTGTTTATTCGGGACGCAACTATTCGAAGGCGTTGGACCTTTTAATCGAGCGCAACTATTCAAAGGCGTTGGACCTTTTTGGGACGCGACGAAATTTGGTTCGTTTACTGCCTTAGAGCCGATTTAATGAAATCGTTCTATGAGGAGTCGAATCGTAATTTAAAATGCGATAATAAAATGAATGAATTGAATCGCGAAATATTAAATAAAATAATAAATTGAATATCTAAATAAATTAAATAATGAATAAAATAATGAATAAAATGAATTAAATTATACTACAAGTGTTTTTTTGTTCAAAATAAAAATAATAAGAATAAAAATAAAAGAGGGCCTCATATTGACCGCTCATCACCGATTAAATGTAATCGGGCGAAAAATGGCCTTTTATAATATCATCGGCCCCAAAGAGATTTAATTAAAGAAGGTGAAATTATGAATAAAACATGTATAAAATGAACCTAAGATATAAGAACCACATTAATAACTAGAAATCATCAATTAATCTAAAAAATAAAAAAAAAAAAGAAGAAGAGGGTAAGCCGTATAGGTCAGTGGTGTGACAAATGAATCAGAATGGGCTTTAAACTCAATCCATCAATGATAGTAAAATAATAAAATTATAAAAATTAGATAGTCATAATATAATAAATAAATAAAAAGGTGCGATGGTTATGCTGTGAAAATAGAATAGAAAATCCAGATTTATGGGCCATAAAAGTCAGCCGGCAACTCATAATAATAATATAAAAAAAGCAAAAAAAATAAATCAAGAAAGTAAGAGTGTTGTGTGATTATTAGTGTGTATGGAAAATCCAGTTGGGCTTATGACCCAGACGAGAATAAAAGAATAAAATTTGTTTATATACATAAAAAACAAAAACAACTATTAGTATTCATAAACAAAAAAATTGAAAAAGAAGTTTTACAAAATCGACATTAAACAACAGATTTTCAGCTTCAGGCAAAACACCAAAACTCAACCTCAACTTCATTCCAAATCAACGGTTAAAAATAAAAAGCATAAAAACAACGTGCCGCTACCTTACTTTCCTCGTATCTCTCTCACGGTCTCGCTGCTTTGGCTCGCGCTTCGACGGCAGCGGCTTCGGCTTTCCGTCTCTCACTGCACTTTGGCTTCGGATTCGAGATCGGCGGCTGGGCTTGTGTGATACAGATGGTGTCCTGCTTCTCCTTCTTCGGTACCTTGGTGGAGTTTTTCTCCGTGGCGATGGGCTCCTATGAGCGATGGCGAACCGGGCAACGGCTTGGGCTATACCGTCGAGAAAGGCGAGGTGGGATGGATGTTCGCGGCTGTGTTCCTCGTACGGCTATGTTCGGCTTTGCCGTTTCGAATCTCTCTTCTCGCGGTGGCTCAGAGATGGAAGGGATGGGTTTCGGCCGACGAGATGGGCTGCGGATACGGTGGTTTCGGTTGGTTCTGTGGCTTGGAGATTTCACGGATGGCTACGGCTTGACGGAGGTGAAGGGTGATTTGAGGAAGAGGCAAGGGTTCGCGATTTACGGCGGTGAGGTTTGAGATGTTAAACGGAAGAGGGTTCTGGGTTTATCTTCAAAAGTTTGTGGATTTCTGTTCGCGGCGGAGTTCGCAAGTTGTTGGTTCAGTTTGTGTGGGTGATTTCGGTTCTGTTTCGATAAAGGTTAATGAGGTGATGGCGGTGAGATGGTGATGGTGATGGTTCTGAAGGTGTTCTCTCTCACTACTGCGATGTTTTCCAGATTTCACTACATTTTTATCTGGTTTTTTCGGTTTTGCGATTTCGTGTTTGGATGTTGTTTTGGATTTTCTGGTTGATTCTTTTTCCTGCGGGGAGCAGTACGGCTTACTTTATGGTTTTGCTGAAGGAAGAATGGGGTGAGTTTGAAGGTTAGTGGTTTGAAGGGCTGGTGTGAGTTGTGCGATTTCAGCAGGTTGTGTGTTGGTTCGGAGAAGATGGTGGTAAACGGATTTTGGTGGTGAAAGGTTGTTGATTGAAGTGATGATGGAGAAAGGGTGTTCTGCAGCTGAAAGATGGAGGAGATTTGGTTTGTTTCTCAGCGGATTCACGGTATTTGACGGTTGCGTCTCTCTCCGATCTCTCACAAGTTCGTCTACGTTTTGGGTGCGTGGTTTATTTGGTGGAAAAACAAATATGGTTTTAGGATGGTGGTAAATGAAGTGAATCTGTTTATGTTGGTGCTTAGAATATGATTTTTTCAGAATTTTTTTTGGTTCGTTCAAGCCCCCTCATTAGTGTGAGTGAGGGGTTGTTTTTTATAGAGAGATTGAAAAGGGATAAAATAGGAAGATTTGGGGAAAGAATTGGATAAGGATGAAGTTGAATTACAGGCTGTGTTTGTGAAATGCGTTGGTGATTTTTCTGTTGTAATGATGTGTTGTGGGAAGGCTTGAATTGGGGTGGGGAGAATTGGTTAGTACAGGTAGTGGGAAAGTTGGGTGTGTGGTGGAGGTTATTGAGTTAGCTCTTTTTGGTTTGGATAATAATAAGAATAGAAAACAAAAAATAAAAATGCTAATAATAATAATATTAAAAAAAAAAACTATAATAATAATAATAATAGCAATAAATGGAAATAAAATATAAGAAAACGATAAATGAGATGAATATTTTTGTAATTGTTTTGTATAGATAATAATGCCAAGGACTAATAATAATAATAACAAAGGGATTGATAAATAAATAATAATAATATTACTAATAATAAAAATGTGATAATAATAGAAAAAATAACAATGGTTTAAAAATAAAAATAATAATAATAATATGTAATATCAATAATAATATTAAAGGTAGTAAAATGGGTAACAATAAAAGTAATAAAAAAATGAGATAATGAAGTGATTTTTTTTGTAATTTTGTAATTAGATGAATAAAAAAAAAGGTAATTGACTATTGGGCTTAAAAGTAGTGATGGGTTAATGTTTGATGATAATTGATATTTAAACAAAATATAGAATAGAAATAAAAATATAAAAAATGGTAATTGGAAAAAAAAACAAAAGATGAAAAATCGAAAAATCGGTTAATTTGAAATCGGGGTGAATGTATGGATATTTTAATAAAAGTGGAAAAATAAAAGAGAAAGTAAGAATTTGATTTTATTTGTAGAATTTTCATTATGTAAGAAAATGATTTATGATAAAAATGATTTATGGCAAAATGAATATGACAAATGTACAAAAGGCCTCCACACAACACACTGCACACATACGCACTCGATAGACTCACACCAGAACTTAGACGATAAAAGGAGCCAACATATTTTTTTGAATTTTTTGAATATTAGTTAGAAAATAAAATGGGTACATATTTTTTGAAATTTTGAAGTATAACAGAAAAATAAAGGTAGGACAAATTTGGGGTATGACACCATTGCATCTCATTTGCATTGCATTTCATTTCTTTCACTAACTTTTCAGGTGGTAAGTTGCTTTGAGAAGTGAATTTGCCTTCACTTCTCACAATCTCTTTTCATCTCTCTTATGCATCATTGCTGCATTTTGTATGTGTTTGGGTTTGAGTTTGCTCATTCTTGATCATCTTACTTTCTTTCTTCAAGCAACTTGACTTCTTAAGTGAAGCAAGTTGTTTTGCTTCTCTTTGCTCCTTTCATCTGCTTTCTTCCTGGTGGTTCTTTGAAGATCTTTCCCTTAAGCCTCACCAACCCTAGGACTTCCAAGCATGATAACTTTTTTAGGATTGATTAGTCCCCCACTTAGCTTTTACCTTTGTGTCTCTTTGAGTCTTCTCTTCTCACCTCATAATCCAGGACTAAACCCTAAAGTCTTTAAGGATTTGTGATTAAGCTTATGCATGCATCCTTCTTTAGGATGGAGTGTATAACTTTAATCCTAAGTGTCAAACCCTTAATGTGTTTAACTCCTTTAATCAACTCACCTAATAATCACTAAGACATCAAGCTTGTAACTTGGGCCTTACATTAGGGTTCTAATTCTTCCTTAATTGGTTAAGAAGGACTAACCCTAGTGTTAATGGACAAGTCCCCCTTAAGTTGTCTTACAAACCCTAAAAATCACTTCTTCATCTTATCATTAACTAAAATCCACTTAATAAAGGCTTTGTTTTGTCATGAGTTTAATCCCTAATCATGGATTAAGTTGAGGAGTTTTCCTCAGCTTAAACATTCTCATCTATTATCCTTCTATTAGGATGGTGTAATGAGTCTGTTTAATCCTTGATTATGGCTTAATCTCATTACTTAACACTAAACAAAAACACCAAAAACATCTAAATAATCACAAGTAGGTTAATGATCTTAATCCTACACCATGGTGATTAAGTGTGAGATGCTGACTTCACACTTAAGGTATTCTCATTACCCCTAATCAGAGGGAGGATGTGATGAGTTTACTAACCCATTGGTTTAGGCTTAAGCTCATTAAATTATGACAAACTCCAAAAAGCAATAAAAGACTGAAAACTCAAAAACAAACCATAATCGTCTCCTTCGGGATTCTTTTCTCATCTCATTCACTCACAAACGAGAACTTGCTTCTTCCGTCTAATGCAAGATAGTTCGCACCTGAGCCAGACAAGTCATACACTTGAGCATAGACAAGCAAGCAGTTCACAAGTCAATTTACCTTTCAGTCTCTTTGGGTCGAACTACGGTGTTCTGAATTCCTCATTGCACGAGAGGATACGTAGGCATAACTTAACATTTATCGAACAAAATTCTATGTGTATTCCCCCTCTTCCCAGCCTCATTCTTTTAGCCTCATAATCTTGAGCATTTTATTCCTGTTCTTACACTGACACTGTACATTTATACACTTCACATTCTTTTACACTGACACTTGCATTCTTTCCAGCTTTGATACACAAATTGCACTGACACTACCCCTTTAAAACACAAATCTTTTAAGCGTGGATCCCGTCGAGTACGGCGGACAATCTGGGTGCTAATACCTTCCCAGGTTGTAACCAACCCCCTTTCTCAGTCTCTCTGGTTCGCAACCGTCTTATCCATATCTTTCTAGGTTTATGCAGCATTACCTTTCCTCCGGGATAAAAATGCCTAGCTGGCGACTCTTGTCTTTTTGAGTTCACTCCTGTGTGTTCTCATTCTTTTCGCCGACAGTTCGCGCTTGTACCGGGAATCAAATCTTTGGGAGCGACAAGCTTCAATTGGTACTCCCTCAGACGATTGAATAGTTTCAACAGATTTACCAAGTGGTCTTCTTTTGTGAGGGACTTGGCAATAATATCATCCACATAACATTCAATTTCTTTATGGATCATGTCATGGAATAATGTTACTATAGCCCGTTGATAAGTGGCACCAGCATTCTTCAGTCCAAATGGCATCACCTTATAACAGAATGTGCCCCAGGGTGTGATGAAAGTTTTCTTCTCCATGTCTTCAGGTGACATCTTGATCTGATTATATCCTGAAAATCCATCCTTGAAGGAGAACACCGAGAACTGAGCCGTGTTGTCGACCAATACATCAATGTGAGGTAAGGGGAAGTCATTTTTCGGGCTGGCTCTGTTCAGATCCCGGTAATCCACACACATCCTTACTTTGCCGTCCTTTTTAGGCATAGGTACAATGTTAGCAACCCACGGCGGATAGCTAGTTACAGCAAGGAAATCGGCGTCCCACTGTTTTTGTACCTCTTCTTTTATCTTCATTGCCATATCTGGGCGAGTACGGTGCAACTTCTGTTTTAATGGAGGACAGTCTTCCTTTAGAGGCAGCTTGTGCATAACAATGTCGGTATCCAGACCTGGCATGTCCTGATAAGACCAAGCAAAAACATCCACATACTCCCGAAGCATGTCAATAAGTTGCTTTTTCACTGAATCTTGCAGACGGGCCCTGATTTTAACTTCTTTCAAGTCTTCTTCTGTACCTAGATTAACCGTCTCAACTTCCTCTTGATGAGGAGTGATAACCTTCTCCTCTTGTCTTAACAACCTGGCTAATTCTTCAGGTAGCTCATAATCTTCTTCAACCCCTTCATCGGCTTGATTAATCGGATTGTCAAAGTTATACGAAGTCATAGCGGTGTCGTTGTCGGTGCAGTCTGGAGGGCACTCTCTGCAAGGGTTTAGATTTGTTCGCTTTAGTGATAAGTTTTATCTTGTTTAGAAAAAGTGAAAATGAAGTTATTATTTTGAAAAACATTGCCATTTTATTTTTGTACAAAAATGAAAAATGAAAGACAATGAGCGGAAAAAGAAAAGACTCATTTGTAAAAGATGTCCTGATATTCATTAATTTGATCGTTTGCACAAAATACAAGATGGCCCGATTACAAAATGAGCCCTGACATCTTGGGCAAGATGTAGGACTTGATGCATGCTTAAAGACAGGAAATAATAATTACTCTGCATGAGTAACTCTTATAATTTCCTAGGAAGACCAGTTTGAGACTTGGTTCCCCAGGATCCTTGGACGTATCCAGCTTTCCAGGTTGCGCTCGTCTTCTGACTCATCTTCCAAAGTATTCACAGTATTCAGGGTCAGCATTCCCCCGCTGACAAATTTGGGCTTCATTGCAGCCTCTGGTTGATCTTGTCGAGTTGGTCTGTAACCCAACCCGAATCGGTCTTCCTTCTTTTCAACTGGCAGCAGCTTGCCCCAGCCTTGAGCGGTACCCTCCTCAACAACCTTTCGGGCCTGTTAATATGATGTGATGGAAGTCCCAGACACAGCAGATGCTTCATTAATATTAACAGCCTCAAACCCTTGACTCATGGTCTCATGGATCTCCCATCCATTTCTATGTACTTATACGTAGCCAGCTGGCTAACAAAGATGTCCTCCTCCCCACAGATGGTGATGATTTGGCCTTCCCACTCGAATTTTAACTTCTGGTGAAGGGTAGACGTAACAGCGCTAGCGGCGTGGATCCAGGGTCTACCCAACAGACAGCTGTAGGCCGGCTGTATGTCCATCACAAAGAAGGTAGTTTTGATGGTCTGCGGGCCAATCAACACAGGCAGATCAATCTCCCCAAGCACTGATCTTTTAGAGCCATCAAATGCTCTTACCACCAAATTACTCGGGCGTAATGCCAAGCCATCGTACTCCAGCTTCACTAAGGCTTTCTTCGGTAGCACATTGAGGGAAGACCCCGTGTCCACCAGCACATGAGACAGAACAACACCCATGCATTCCAAGGTGATATGCAAAGCCTTGTTATGGTTACGCCCTTCCGTTGTTAAATCAGTATTTGTAAAGCCCAGTCCATGACTGGTGTTGACATTTGCAACCACAGTTTCTAACTGATTAACAGTAATCTCCTCCGGCACGTATGATGCGTGCAGGACTTTCAACAATGCATTCTTGTGAGCTTCGGAACACATTAATAGTGATAATATGGAGATTTTGGAGGGTGTTTGGTGAAGCTGGTCCACCACCTTATAATCACTCCTTTTTATGATCCTCATGAACTCGTCTACATCTTGTTCAAAAGATGTCTTTTGAGTTTCTTTGGCAGATGGTTCTTCAGATACCACATTCTTTCCTTTTGCCTTAGCAGCAGCTTCTGCTTTAACATTAGATCTTTGTGTTTGTGAGGCAAAAAGGCGTCCGCTTCTGGTGAAGCCTCCGCCTCCATCAACATTGTCAATTTGTGGCGAAGAGGTTGATGAATCCAGAGTGATTTTCTCCCTATTGCAGTAGAGATCAGAGCCGTAGTGCAAAGGTATGGCATTACAGCTTTCATAAGGAACAGGCCCAGGTACCGTAATGGTAACTGGACTGATTGCTGCAGATGAAGGTAATGTAATGGTGTGCGGATCATAGTAAATGGTGACTGGAGATCTGGCAGGAGGTGCCACAGTTTGTTGTTGGAAATTGCTGTTGGGAGGAACATTTGATGGGTCATAGTAGATTGTGACCGTTGAGACATCTTCATTAATTCTTGCTGGCGTTGTAGAAGATTCTATCAATAAAATGGATGCTGATGTTGTAGAAGAAACAATTGTTGAATTTTGACTTGTTGAAGTGATGGACGGAGTAATTGCTGGTGATGTCGATGAATCAGTAGGAATGATTGTTGTTGCTGTTGTAGGAGAATCTGTTGAAAGGAGAACTGTTGGTGTTGTATGAGGATCCTTTGTTGAAACATGAGTCGCTGAAGGTGTTGTTGACGTAATTTGTAAGATTCCATCTTGGATAAGGCCATCTATGCCAATCCTCAGCTTCTCACAACCATTACTAGCTGTCTTACACAATTCACAGCAGGCCCCACAGCCTGGGAACACTTGGCATCTTAAAAGTTGAATTTTGACTTCAGCCAGTGGTGTTTGAATTTGTGCAACATTATCAATCAATGTAGATGGTTGGTCCTCTTCAATGGCATTAATCCTAGGCCCACCATGATTAGGCATAGGATTTCTGTTGACGTTCGGAGGGGGTGCGAAGTTGAGGGCTTTAGAATCGACCAAATCCTGAACCTTCATCTGTAATGCTCTACATTTCTCAGTATTGTGACCAGGTGCGTTGGAGTGAAAGGCACACCTGGCGTTGACATCATAATTCTTTTGGAGATTGAGAGGATCTGGTGGTGCCAACGTCCTTAACTCAACCAGGTTGAGCTTCAGGAGTTGTGGCAATAAAGCAACATAAGGCATAGGGATAGGGTCAATTACCCTATTTGCCTGAGATGGCCTCTGTTGGAAGGGAAGCTGCTGTTGGTTGCTATTGTTGTTGTTGTTGTAGGTTCTCTGTTGTGGAAAATGAGATGGTTGTTGATAGTGATGTTGTTGTTGTTGAGGATATAATGGTTGTTGTGGAACTGGAGTTGGGATGGTAATAGCTGCTACTAACCTGTGAGAATATTGGGGCCTGCCCCTGCTTGCATGGATGGCATTAGTTTCACCCGCCCTTCGGGGTCCTGCAAAGGGTTTTCTGGGGTTGCTGGAGGAACTTGCACCATTGTCAGAGATTTTGACCATCTTCAAGAGAATTTCAATTCTCACACTAGCTATGACCACATCAGCAAAACTGGTGGAGGATAAAGCAGCAAGTCTATCAATATAAGTCCCTTGCAATGTGTTCATGAACATGTCAGCCATTTCTCTTTCTGACATGGGTGGTTGGACAGCAGCAGCAAGCTGTCTCCATCTCTGAGCATAATCCCGGAAGCTCTCTCTAGAAGACTGAGACATGCCCATTAGAAAAGTTCTATTGGGAGCCATTTTTAGGTTGTACTGATATTGCCAGATGAAAGTCTCGGCCAAGTCCTTCCAACATCTTATGGTGGCCCTAGTCAGATGCGAATACCATTCTCTCGAAGCTCCAGTCAGACTGTCCTCAAAGTAGAACATCCATAACTTTTCATCCATAGTATAAGCCTTTACCCTTCCCAAGAAAGATTGCAGATGAGTAAGCGGACAGGAGGTACCATTATACTTCTCAAAGCATGGGGGTTTGAATTTGTGGGGAATCCTCACCCCATCTACTAATCCCATATCCATCACGTCAAAACCCAAAGAATTCTGAGATTCCAAATATCTTAACTTTTCAGCAATCTCATCCAATCTTCTATCATATACCTCATCTTCAGCCCCTATAATAGTAAATTGTTCTTCTTGGGGATCCTCTTGCCGGATTTTACCCCCATCAGTATTACCTTGAACATTCCTCGGGATGTTAACTTCTGGATTCATATGGGGTCCATATTCTGGTGGGTCAATACGAGGCTGCCCCCGTTCATTGTTGCTAGTTCCCCCTGTTCCAATATTGGGCTCCTCAGGTGTCTGTCTTTCTACCAATTCTCTCAGACTTTCTTGGCTCTGGGCTAAGCCAGTCATGACAGCCATGAATTGGGACATCTGGTTTCTCATCTCTACTCTCTCGTTTGCCATTTGATTTCTGACCTTATTCAGGTCCTGCTGTACCTGCTCCATTTGAATGCCGGGAAGGTTGCTACGAGTAGGGTACCGGTGTGTGCGGTTGACAGGGAACACTCGGCGACGAGCAATGTTTCCTGAGATCACAACAAAGTTAGAAACAATAATAACAAAAACCTACAAAACAAAAACAAAGTTAGTATGCAATACAGTATGCTTATTTGTTTTCCAAGGTATCCTGTTTGGTTCTTGGTTTTGACCTTTCCAGACCTCGAGGAAGATGCTTGATGTTGTTGAGAGAAAACCCAAATGAACACAAACTAAAATATATTACAAATGATGAAACATTCATAGTCTGTTTTACAACACATGCTCATGGATGGTCAAAAAATACAACAAAAGGAAAAGTACATCAAGAGGAAAGAACAACAAGCAAAGAAGAATCAGACATCCAATCCATAATCATCTTCCCTGACCTCCTTCAGGAGTGCCTCAGTCACTGGACCAGCTGGATGCTCTGTAATGGTCCTAATGAGGAGGTTCCTAGTAGCAATGGCAGTAGTCAGCTTCTTATGCCTATCCTGGTCTTTTGATCTATTTATCCCTGCTCTGAGCTTCAATTCTGATATCTCCTTATGAGATGCCAACAAAGCTTCCTGCTGCTTTTTCTCATTGGCCTCCAGCTGTTCAATCTTGGCTTGAGTCATCTGGTCTTCTTGTGCACGGGCTTCGGTGATCCTGACCCACCTAGCCTGGCTCTCTTGCAGATAGTGCTCAGCCCTAGCTTTCTAAATCTTGGCCTCTTTGCAGGCATTCTTCAATATCTGTTCCCCAGCCCTTGCTTTCCTTATGTAGTCTTCTGTCTTTTCAATTTTGGCAAGGTGCTCAACCCTGAGCTTTTCCAATCTCTCAATGTCCAGGAGACCATCACTTCTTTCCCAAAGAGTCTTCTTCAAGGCCTGGGATAGCTGCTCATTCCTTTCTTTCAACTTTTCAAATTCCTCCAGGCTAACTGTTGCTGCAGGCTGTACTGTAGATGGTCCAGGTATGTCTTCTAAGGTAAAAGGCATTTTGGTAATCTGAGCTCTAGTACGGGATCAGTCATAGTACTGAGCTGAAGCAACATTGTTACATTTTCCAAGAATAGCTACCCCTTTTGTCTGGATGTTGTTCCAAATCCAGGCAGCTTGCCTGACAACAGCTGAATTGGGTTGCACTTCACAATATAGGGTCTCAGCTAAATCCTGTCCTCTGGGAGGGTGAACTAAGGCATAGCCCAATTGTCTCTTAAACAGTAAGGGGTTATAGTTGATGCAACCCTTTACTCCTATCAGAGGCACATTTGGGTATTGTCCACAGCTGGTGATAATGTCCTTGCCCTTGGTGCTCTGGGTGCACCATCTGATATCATCTGAAGTCAAGGCAATGAACCTCTTGGCCCAATTCTTCTGCTGGTGTGGGTTCAAGAAAGCATCTGATTTAGGCAGGTGTCTGAGCAGCCAAGAATAAAACAAAGGAGCACAGCATATAACCAATTTCCCTCTTTGTTTCTCATTCCTCTGATGGATAGAATAGTAAAAATCTCCCAGCAATGTAGGTACTGGGTTCTTCAGAAGAAACAAATGGATGGCATTCTTACTGACAAATTTAGGCCCATCTGCAAACAGTATAGCCCCATATATGCTGAGGGCCAAAAGTGCACAAACTGCCCTCCACTCTCCCAATGAAGCCTTCAGGATGGCCTGAGAAATCAAGAAGTCCAGATGCAAACCAGGAATCCCAGCTTTTGTTGTCATACTTTTCTCAACAAAGGCAGGCTCCAAATACAGTGCCCTTGCTATCTCTTCACTCCTAGGAGCAGTCATCTCTAGGTTGAAGGGGGTTCCACCTCTGATAGGTACTCCAATCAATAAAGAAAACTCTTCCAGCAGAGGCCCTAACTGAAAGTCTGGAAAGGTGAAACATCTCAATGGAGGGTCATAAAACTGTAAGCATGTGTGGATCATGCTCCTCTGAGAGGGATCAAGGTCCATAACCATATCCAAGATACCCCCATAGTGCTCTCTAAACAGTGGGATGTGGTCAGGTGTGATAAATGACTGGACCTTCCTGATACCAGTCAACACAGGCTCAAAAAAGTGGTAGGATATGTTGCTCTTCCTGGGAGTAGCCATGAGTGCTTTTGAAGAAGCTGAAGACAAATGCTGATGAAGATCATAGACTGAAGCTGGAAGTAAATCTCTGACAGACTGATTCTGGTGAGGATGGAGATGACTGAAGCAGATAGCTGATGAAGACAGCTGAAGCAGAGGTCTATGCAGAAGAAGGGGTCAAAACCAATAACCAAGATACAATGAGGTGGATACCCTGAAAATCAAATAAGCAAATGTTAAATGATGCAATGATGATATATGCAAATGATATGCAAGGGTTTGTGATTAAGAACTGGATCTGATTATCTGTCTTGACATAAAGCCCATGTATGTTCAAAAGTTCAGATGGAGGTTCAGAAATTCGGTAACCAGGGTGGGGGACTCAAATAAAGAGTCACATGTCCGGGGTTAATCACAAGAACTGTCCAAAGTGAAGCATTCTTAAACAAAACAGTAACAGGGTATGATGTGTTCAAGGGTTCCTGCAAACCTGTAAACAACCCAACCCCCTCACATGTAATGTTCTAGAACAAGGATCCTCAGACTTGGATCAGTTATGAGAAGTGTAAACACTTCTAACCCGGAGGTGCAGTGTTTACAATAACCATAAAAGATCCTCCTCTAATTCACCCCAGATTCTGAAGGTCATAATAAAGGTCATCCAGACTTAGCAGGTTCCCAGATAGCCCTAGCACTACAGGAAATCTATAGCACAGAGTTCTCAAGAAGAAACTCACATCTGAACCGTGTTTCATATTCCCGCACCAGACCGAAATGGAATGGGAAAGAAAATGAACCACTCTAGCCTAGGTGTCACTCAGGTCCCAGGTATAGGACCTTAATCTCTCAATGGAACCCTACCCACCAAAACAGAAAACCAGATCCAGCATAGTGACAATGACAGTATGAAATATGCATAAGACTGTAAAGAAAGCAATAAATAAAGCTCTACATAAAGCAATAAATAAAGAAAAATAAATAAACACACATAGCACATAACACCCCAGTAAACACAAATCAAACAAGCGCTAGGAGGAACCCACAAAAAGAACCAGAAGCCTTGGTTGCAGTATAAGGGTCCCCAGCAGAGTCGCCAAGTTGTCGCTCCCGCCTGATGACACAGGGCCAAAAGGGGTACAGACGCGGACGGTCGGCAAGAGAAAGAATACAAGGGTGAACTGAAAAGAGTCTCCAGCTAGGCATTTTTATCCCGAAGGAAAGGTAATGCTGCATAAACCTAGAAAAAATATGGATAAGACGGTCGCGAACCAGAGAAACTGAGAAAGGGGGTTGGTTACAACCTGGGAAGGTATTAGCACCTAAATTGTCCGTCATACTCGACGGGATCCACGCTTGAAAGTTTGTGTTTAAAGGGGTAGTGTCAGTGCTATTTTGTGTGCAAAAGCTGGAAAAGGATGCAAGTGTCAATGCTGGAAAGAAGTGTGAAGTGAAATAAAGGAGTGTCAGTGCAAGGAAAGAGTGCAAAGCTCAAGACAATGAGGCTTAAAGAATAATGCTGGAAGAGGGGGGGATATACAGAGACTTTTGTTCGATAACTGTTAAGTTATGCCTACGTATCCTCTTGTGCAATGAGGAAGTCAGAACACCGTAGTTCGACCCAAAGAGACTGAAAGATAAATTGACTTGTGAACTGCTCACTTGTCCATGCTCAAGTGTATGACCTGTCTGGCTCAGGTGCAAACTGTCTTGCATTAGACGGAAGAAGTGAGTTCTCGTTTATGAGTGAGGATGATGAGAAAAGAATCCCGAAGGAGACGATTATTGTTTGTTTTTGTATTTTTCAATCTTTTATTGCTTTTTGGAGTTTGTCATAAGAAAATGAGCTTAAGCCTAAACCAAGGGTTAGTAAACAAATCACATCTTCCTTCTGATTAGGGGTAATGAGAATACCTTAATTATGAAGTAAACACCTCACACTTAATCACCATGATGTAGGATTAAGATCATTAACCTACTTGCATTTATTTAGATGTTTTTTGGAGTTTTTGTTTGGTGTTGAGTAATGAGTTTAAGCCATAATCAAGGATTTAATGGACCCATTACACTATCCTAATAGAAGGATAATAGATGAGAACATTTAAGCTGAGAAAGGCTCCTCAACTTAATCCATGATTAGGGATTGTCGCTCCCACCAAATGACACCTGGTCAGAAGGGGTACAGACGCGAACGGTCGGCGAAAGGAGAGGGAATGAATAGAGTCGCCAGCTAGGCATTTTTATCCCGAAGGAAAGGTAATGCTGCATAAACCTAGAAAGATATGGATAAGACGGTTGCGAACCAGAGATACTGAGAAGGGGGTTGGTTACAACCTGGGAAGGTATTAGCACCCAGATTGTCCGTCGTACTCGACGGGATCCACGCTTAAAAGATTTGTGTTTTAAAGGGGTAGTGTCAGTGCAATCTGTCTATCAAAGCTGGAAAGAATGCAAGTATCAGTGTAAAAGAAATGTGAAGTGTATAAGAGTGAAATGCTCAAGACTATGAGGCTCAAAGAATAATGCTGGAAGGAGGGGGGATATACAGAGACTTTTGTTCGATAACTGTTAAGTTATGCCTACGTATCCTCTCGTGCAATGAGGAAGTCAGAACACCGTAGTTCGACTCAAAGAGACTGAAAGATAAATTGACTTGTGAACTGCTTACTTGTCTATGCTCAAGTGCATGACCTGTCTGGCTCAGGTGCAAACTGTCTTGCATTAGACGGAAGAAGCAAGTTCTCGTTTGTGAATGAGTGTGATGAGAAAAGAATCCTGAAGGAGACGATTATTGTTTGTTTTGGTGTTTTCAATCTTTTATTGCCTTTTGAAGTTTGTCATAAGAAAATGAGCTTAAGCCTAAACCAAGGGTTAGTAAACTCATCACATCTTCCCTCTGATTAGGGGTAATGAGAATACCTTAAGTGTGAAGTAAACACTTCACACTTAATCACCATGATGTAGGATTAAGATCATTAACCTACTTGCATTTATTAGATGTTTTTGTTGTTTTTGTTTAGTGTTAAGTAATGAGTTTAAGCCATAATCAGGGATTTAATGGACTCATTACACCATCCTAATAGAAGGATAATAGATGAGAACATTTAAACTGAGGAAGGCTCCTCAACTTAATCCATGATTAGGGATTAACCTCATGACAAAACAAAGCCTTTATTAAATGGATTTTAGTTAATGATAAGATTAAGAAATGGATTTTATGGTTTGTAAGACAACTTGAGGAGGACTTGTCCATTAATACTAGGGTTAGTCCTTCTTAACCAATTAAGGAAGAATTAGAACCCTAATGCAAGGCCCAAGTTACAAGCTTGATGTCTTAGTGATTATTAGATGGATTGATTAAAGGATTTAAACACATTAAGGGTTTAACATTTAGGATTAAAGTTATACACTTCATCCTAATAGAAGGATGCAGGCATAAGCTTAATCACAAAACCTTAAAACCTTTAGGGTTTAGTCCTTGATTATGAGATGAGAAGAGGAGACACAAAGATGACACAAAGGTAAAACTAATGGGGGACTAATAAAACCCTAAATGTTATCATACTTGGAGATCCTAGGGTTTGTGAGGCTTAAGGGAGAAAGAATCTTCAAAGAGCCACCAGGAAAGAAACAGATGCAAGGAGGAGAAGCAGCAAGAAGCAAGACAACTTGCTTCACTTAAGAAGACAAGTTGCTTGAAGAAAGAAAGAGGAGAAGGAGCATGAATGAGCAAGCTAACTCTAAAGCAAATACAAAATGCAAAAATGATACATAAGAGAGATGAGAAGAGATTGTGAGAAGTGAAGGCAAATTCACTTCTCAAAACAACTTACCACCTGAAAAGTTAGCAAAGGAGATGAAATGTAATGAGAATGAGATGAAATGCAATGATGCAAACCAAAGTCAGAAGCATAAACATGATGTTAATGATGCTAAGAGATGATGCAAACACATGTCAAGAGTTGTGGGTGATCATACAAGGATGAGGATGCAAATGAAGCATGCTTTGAACCATAAAAGTTCATGAAAGTTTATGAAATGGAATGAATGCATAACATCGCAAATGAGTGATGCAATGATCAAACATGATTCTAATATGTTCTAAGATATCTTATATGTCATGAGGATGCACAAAATGTCATGGCAAGTTCATGTATGCAAGCAAATGGGAGATGGATGCAAATGAAGGCAAGAATTAGGGTTTATACATAACATGCAATGCAAAATTCAAAATCAGAAGCAAAGGGCATGATAAAAAATTGAAAGTGGGATCAAAGGAACCCTAACCCTACACAAGTTCACTGCCCAAAGGAGGGGACCTAAGTCTTAACCTAATGGGAGTTATGATTTTCTTAAGTCAACTAGGGTTTCAAGGCACTTCAAAAGGAAAAATGCTCATTAAATTGAAAATAAAAGATAAATACAAACCATTTTTACCCTAGAAACTAAATGATATGAAGGATGCAATACAAGAAGAACCATCATCAAACTCTTCATGGTTAGGCAGAATGAATTTTTTCAAGTTAGGATCAAAATATTGCCTTTAAACAACTTTAATTCCAATGATAATTGTCAAAATAGGTCAAGAACCAAAAAGAAATTTGTTTTGAGAGTTTGATAATGTTTCTGAATGTTTTAAAATGCAATGTGAATTTTCTTCTGATTTTTAAATACCTAAATGCATTTTTAATTAATTAATTTTCATTAACTAATTAAAAATAAACATTTAAATGATTTAAAAATGTTTTATAATGCAAAAAATGAAAATAAAAATATTTTTGGGTTCTGAAAATTAATAAAAGGTTTGACAAAAAATTTCAGAATTTTTTAATATGTTTTGCTATTTTTAAAAATTCGTGTAAATAAAACGCAAATAAAATGAAATAAAACTAATTAAATGGAGAAGTATGCAAAAGGGAAGGTTCAGATTGAATCTGGGCTTGAACCCATTGACTTGGCGCGCAATCCTACGGCCCAAGTTCAAACTTCTCTAAACTTTATTTAATATTTAATTAAACCTAGATTAAACTAATTAATCTTGATTAATGGCTAATGGGAAGATCTGGTCCACACAAACACGCGCGGGAAGGCCCATCTGATGGCTCACATTCAATATTGGCTTAAACCCTAATTAGGGTTAATAACTTTCAGACGGCCGGAACAGTGGTTCCGGTCGTCTTCTCCGGCGAATCAAAAACCCTAGCTTCTCCTATAGGTTACCAAACATCAAATTTCTTCCACAAAAATGATCCTTTCACTCTTCTAAACCTAAACCCTCTCCTGAAACTCATTTATTTTACCTCACAAGCATGAATCGAAGCAAAATGCAAAACACGGACAAATGTTCAGAGACATCATACATGATGGTTTCTTCACCATTTTCAAAAGTAAACACATTTTCATGATCAGGGGAACATATAGCATCATAAAAGAACTTAAAAACTAGCTTCTGGGAAAAAAGTTCTTCATGTTACCTGAGATGAAGACACTCTGATTTTGAGCTTTCTGGGTTCTCCCTTTGTGCAAGCCTGCTTCTTTGAACCTCCTGATGACGGAATGAAGCTTAGAAAACTTGGGGAATGGCTGGTTTGAAGGTTTCAGCTCTGGTATAACAGAAATGGAGGTCTTTGTGTGTGATGATTCAAGCTGTTTCAGGGGGTGATTCTTGTTCTATGGATGATTTGTGGTTTGTTGGTGAAGAGATTTTGGATTTTTGATGGCTGAGGAGGGAGTTTTGAAGAGGAGAAGTTTTGGACAGATTTTGTGCAAGCTGGATTGTGGGAGGTTTCTGGCTTGTGTGTGGTGTGTTTTGGGGTGCTTGAGGTCCACATATTAGACTCTGATTGGGCAGAGAGTTGGTGGTGGCACAGTGTGATTAGCATGGGCAAAATGCAAAAAGTCAAGATCTTGTGTACTATGATTATGGCTCGGGTCAGAGGAGATCTTAGGGCTTGTCCTGCCTCAGCTTGAGTCAAGGAAGGTCTTTGGATCTGATTTTGTGAGCTGGCTGGTCTTGATCAAGGGTTTCCAAGGTTCTTGCATATTTTCCTCTTTGAGTTTTCTTATGGACCAAGGCAAAGAAACTTGTGATATTTTGGGCAAAATGCAGCAACATGAGCCATATGAAGTTGCTAGAATGATTTGAGATCAATTAGTGTTCAATTCAAGCATGAGAAGTTCTTTTTGCAAAGATTCAATTTTTGAAGTTTCATGAGAAAAGTGCCTTATGCAACTTGTAATCCAAGTCATGCAAATGAGAAATTCTTGGCACAAATCTGACTTTTAGGCATTGCATTGTGTTGTATGATGATTAGAAGCCAATTTGAAGTCACAAATTGGTTTGGCAAGGGTTTTTGCAAGTTTCCCTCTTTGGTGCAAAAGTGAAAATTTCATGATTTTTTTCAACATTACAAGGCCATAACTTTTGATCCAAAATGAATTAGAATGAGTTCTTGTACTTTTTGAAAAGGGAATGATCCAATCTACAACTTTCATGACATAAGTTTTTCCATTTGAAGCATTTTTGAATCAAAAAGAGAAGGTTGAAAAACTTTCCCAAAATGGCAAGTTTTCATTACAAGTTACTTTCCCAAAAAGGCAACTTTGCAAATGGCTTGAAATTATTCAGTTTTGTGAACTTCTAACATCTTCTATGATCAACTAAAGATCATACACATTCAAAATGATGGAGAACACCCTTTGGTTGGGTCATTGGGGGTCTCAGATGCCCTGATTTTGCACTGACTTGCTCAAGAAGTCATCTCTTGATCAGATGCCTTCCCCATTGAATTTCTTCATGAAAATTGATATGCATGATCCTCATAACATATAGAGACCAATAGAAACAAGAATGACCAAAATATTTGGAGTTATGGCCTCTGAAACCAAAACCCTAATTTTAGGTCATCTGTGCAGTTAAACCTGGCTCTGCTTCCATGCCTTTCTCAGTTCTTGTGATTCTTTGACTTTCTTGAACTTGTGGGGATATAATATGATGCTTGAACATACATGGACCCCTTGGAGATGATTGAAGACCTTTGGAGTGGCTCAGATGGCTCATGGATGGCTCAAATCACAAACCCTAGATGCAGATGATTTAGAAACAAATGTAGTGAAGCAAAAATGCAATATGAGATGCTATGATTGAACCTATGCTATATGAAAAGGTCACAAGCCATGGTGAAATGAGTGAGGGCAAATTTGGGGTGTTTACAGCTTCCCCTATTCAAGCATGAGTTAGCTGTGTAGGATGTAAGCAACGGCTTAGCAGGCAAACAAGATAACTTGTGGTTGAATACCAAAGACAGTCCAAAATTTGCACTCACTGAAATGAAAAAGAAAAGGGATATAGATTGTAAAAGAAAATAAAGTATAATTATAAAGTGCGGGCGACGGAGGACGACCGTCAAGCAGAGGACGACTACTGGGGATGAAGCAATGACGGGGACGACCGACATGCTGGGGAAAATGCGGGAAATAAAGCAATGACGGGGACGTCCGACAAGCTGGGGATATAATAGATTATGATGGGGACGGCCATCAAGTTCAAGGCATGAATGAAATAAATGATGAGGTACGATCATCAAAGGTGAAGGACGATCACCTAGCAGGGGACGGCTGCTCTGTTGGGGATAAGGATGAGGGACGGTCATCCAAGGTGAAGGACGATCACCTAGCAGGGTACGGCTGCTCTTAGGATTTATCATGACATAGGACGAATGTCAGATAACCGAATCAACGATGGGGACGGCCATCGGATAAAATGATGAAGGACGATCATCAAGAGGTGAAGGACGATCACCTAGCAGGGGACGGCTGCTAAAAATATCACGACATAGGACGAATGTCGGATAAGAAGGGGTTCTAATGAATGGAGACTCCACTGGGAATGATGAAGGACGATCATCAAAAAGGTGAAGGACGATCACCTGGCAGGGTATGGCTGCCGAAGGGCATCATGACATAGGACGAACGTCAGATAGAAAGGAAATAGTTCATCAAGATTTGCCGGGAATCCTTCTGGGGAAGGGTAGTGTAACACGGTGGGCGAACTGACTTTAGTTAAATGTTGCGGATAGCAAGAGTCGCCACCGACTTTTATTTTATCCATAAGGAAAGGACATAAAAGAACAGGAAAGACCTATTTTAAAAGACTTGAGTTCGGGGGGTAGGTTATACAAAGGGAAGGTGTTAGCACCCTTTATATCCATGGTTATCCATGGGCTCTTAGTTACTTAGCTCACTTTGTTTGTTTGCAAGAGTGTAGTGTGTGATTAGAAAAATTTCTTTAAGTACTTTGTAATGACCCTCGTATGAGTGTATACAAAGCCTAGTTTAGAAATTGTGAGGTGTAAAAGTAATTTTGAAAAGTGTGAGCAAGTAACTATGAGATACCTACCCTAGATTAATTCTTTCGTGTTCTCGTATGTTCTTTCAATGGTAAGACTATCCCTATTATTAAGGAATGGGTAGTCATTACCTTGGATGTTAAAGGACAAACGTAGGGTCATCGTATGGTCATAGAAAGCAACTTTGAGGCGTGTCTTTAGCAATTCATAGGGACTATCATCATTTATTCAAAGGGACAAGATCATTATTCCGTAGGCAACCTCGAAGGGACTTGATCTTTTAAACTGTAAGGACTTGATGATTTTTATGAAGGGACTTTGCTTAAGACACCCCTATATTCGAGGGACTTGACCATTTAAAGAAGGCAACCAAGAGGAATACCCTAGGAAGTGCAGATAGCGATCAAAGATCGACTTACGTGTGTGAATGATTTATTTTCAGATATTTAATCTTTTTTTAATTAGTTTTTCTAAATTTAATTAATTACAATTATTTTTCACTCCCTATTTACTAACCACGCAATTATATTTACGAAAATAAATGGCAGAAAATTAAAGGCAAATACAATAAATTCCTAAACTATTACAACGCTTCGGGGTAGATACATAAAAATAATGGCAGAAAAATAAATGATGGTAAAGACTTCAGTATAATAACAAGACAGGTTATATGAATAACATAAAAATGAGGACAAAAAGTTTTAGTGCTTGAGAAAATCTTTAAAGGTTTGAGAAAAAAATTTTAAGGGTTAAAATTAAAAAAAATATGGTTAATATAAAAATTTATTAGGAAAATTTAAGGTTTATTAAGAAAATCCTAATCTAATTAAAAATTAATTTATTTACCCTAATTTTAACTTAATAAAAGAAACTATATACAAAATACTATTATTATTATAAGAAAAAGTTTATTGATCAATTAGTCCTTTTTTTTTTTTAAATTAATGATCTAACTCCATATTGATTTTCATTCAGTTCTTGGCACGCCCTAAATTACTAACCACGCAGGGAATAATAAAAATAAATAAAGGCAGAAATTGAAAGACAGAAAATAATTACATGGCTTCGGGACAGTTACATAATAATTAGGCGGAAAATAACACTAAATTACTACATCAAGGAGACAGTTACATAATTATAAGGCGAAAAATAAAAACTAAACTATTACAAATATGAAACAGTTACATAATATGATAAACAGTAAATGAATAACATAAAAATGAGTAGAGTTAGAGTGAAAATTAGAGTTTGTGGCAAAATTGTCAGAGTTTAGAAAAAATTTAGGGTTTAGTGAAAAATATAGGGTTTTAGAGAAAAATATAGGGTTTGAGGCGAAAAATCAGGGAGGTTAGTTATCTGTGCAGATCTAAATATATAACATAAAAAAATAATATGAAAAAAAAAAGAACGACACTGCTAACGCAAAAATTGTGATCATCGCAATTGGATCGGATCAACATAATCAAATTGTAAATAAAATAATAATAATCCATACATATTATATAATATATATATATAAAAATAGAATTTACAACCTATATATATATATATATATATATATATATATATATATATATATTTATGAAAGTTAGAAACACAGACGTTTAAAAGATAACAAAAAAAGAACATATGTATATTTGAAAGTTAGAAACACAGACATATAAAAGATAACATAGAAAAAAAAATGGAATTTAGAAAAACAAAACATGTACGCCGGTGATATCACTTTCTACATGTATCCAAATGCAAGATCACATACTATTAGTTATATATGTGTTAGTGAATAAAAAAATGTGGATATACCGATTAAACAGTGTCGCTCTCTCTTTTTCTTTTTTTTTTTCGGTCCCCTTTCTTCCTTTCCTCCAGCAGCACACAACATAAATATATATAGGGGTCAATTAGGGTTAGTGATGATGGGCCTAAATATTTATTCTGAAATCTAAATAAAATATTAAATTAAAAACTGAATAAAAGTTAAATAATTAAAAATAGTTAAAATTAAAATAAAAACTAACAATTCTATTTATTTATTCTAGACCCTATAAAATATTAATTTAAAAAACAAATAAAGTTTTAATAATTAAATTAGTTAAAATAAAATAAAATAAAAACTAATAATCCTATTTATTTATTCTAGACTCTATATAAAAATAAATAGACTCAAAAAATAAAAGTCAAGCACCAAAGTGCTCGAAAAAATAAAATGAACACGTCAAAATAATCAGCGCGAAATAAATGACTCGGAAAAATACAGCGTTTGGTCGGATAAAAATTATGACCGTTTAAACTGCTCAGACTGATCAACATATGACCAAAAATAGTCGTAAAAATATTTTTAGCATGTCAAATTAAACCACGTGAACCGCAGATTAATGTTACCGACATTTGCAAACTTAAACTTGACATTTTTCGTTGACTGATTTTAGGCATAGTTAAAAATAATTAATTTGACCAGTCTGTCCGTAAATTCCGAGAAATTATTCCGGCTAATATTAAGATGAAATACATGTTATGTTATGAAGATGATGCAAATGAATGCGAAACAAAAAGTCGGTTAGAGTTAAAAATAGAGGGCAAATTTTGGGGTGCAACAGCTGCCCCTGTTCAATTTTCTGAAACCTGAGGGGTTAGATTGGTATATGTGCCATTCGTAACTTGGAAGGTTGAAGGGGATTGAACACAAAAGCCCAAAAATTTGCACTCACCAATGCATAGAGTGATACAGATGGCTAGTTGAGTATGCTTGAGTGGACTTAAAGATGCCACTTGGAGAAAAGTTCTTCAGATGCATTTATTAGAGGATAGAGCAGTCCAAAATATAATGATAGCTTTCAGGAGTATAAAGCAGTCCTGATGTAGTGATATGCTTTCAGGAGTATAAAGCAGTCCTGATGTATTATAAGTTTTCAGGAGGATAAAGCAGTCCTGATGGATGATATGCTTTCAGGAGGATAGAGCAATCCTGAGGTATAAGAAGCTGTCAGGAGGATAAAGCAATCCTGAGGTAGTAATATGCTTTCAAGAGGATGAAGCAGTCTTGAGAGATAATAAGTTTTCAGGAGGATAAAGCAGTCCTGATGTATAATGCTTTCAGGAGGATAAAGCAGTCCTGATGTACTAAAAGTTTTCAGGAGGATGAAGCAGTCCTGATGGATGATATGCTTTCAGGAGGATAAAGAAATCCTGAGGAATGATAACTTTCAGGAGGATAAAGCAATCCTGATAATCATAAGTCTGTTTGCTGGATAATTAACCTGAAAACAAGGTAGCACTCTGTATGATAGTATTAGTTTATATATTATGTATGCATGTATGATATGATGCACTTAGGTAATGTACTATGTATCTATGGATATGTATGTTATGGTATGATGTAAATGATGTATGTATGATATGACACTGCCGGAAGCGTCTGGATATCTTCGTATAACAACTGCTGGCCTGGGAAAATAAATCCCGATTCGTTGCTGAAGAATAATGAGGAACTTGTTCCCGTCTTGTTTGATAATGAGGTATACATAACCTTCCGTATGCTGGGGATAGTAAGGTATATATAACCTCCCGTATGCTGGGGATAGTAAGGTATACATAACCTTCGTCTTCGTTTGATAGTAGGGTAGATATAACCTCCCATCTTCGTTCGTCGTACCCTTATTGGAAAGTAAATTCCCGTATATCCGTATGAGGATAAAAGAGATGGATATAAATTCCAGTGGAGATGTGACTTTATGAAGATGGATCTGTCCTACTGAGGGGTTTGTGATTGTCTTGTAAAAATGAACCGGTGAAGCTTCGTTGAAATCCTTCCCTCGTTCGTCCTTAGTAAATACTATTACTGCATTTTATGCATTTCTGGTAAACATCAATCATATTAAAAAGCATACATGCATTTTTGGTAAACATCAATCATATTCAAAAGCATACATACATTCAAACACAACCAATGGACGTTTCGCTTATGTAAATAGGGTAAAAGTAAATCTGGATTCAAAAGATGGAATTTATTTATATCAAAAAGTGACCCATACACGGGTAAGTTTGTACAAGGAGACATAAACCCTAGTAAGAGGATTTTGTCAAAAAAAAAAAAAAAAAAATTTTTTACAAGACAAAGAGGATCAACTATGTGGGAAATAATCCTATTGAGTTTCAATTCCACTATTGCCATTATCTTCAAGTATCTCATCTTCTGCTGTTGAGACGGAAATGATTGGATTGAGCTTTATCTGTTCGAGCTTGAGTAAGTAATACCACTGGTTGCAGTTTCATGAGTGATCCAAACGAGACATAGTCATACGCTTTAATCCCTAACTTTTGCCTGGATTGCCCTTTCAGGTTTTCAATCCACCGGGATACCCTTTTTTGCCCAAGCCTCCCTTTCAGGTTTTCGACTTGCCGGGTGTACATCTTTTTATATATATCCCTAATTTTTGCCCAAACCCTTTTGGTTTTCCGGGATGCCCTTATTTTTGCCTAGGCCAGTCAACCTAGCGGGTCTCTTTTTATGCGTAGTATTTTTTAACTATGTCTGTGTTTACAGGCTGTGGGAAGTCTTCACCATCCATTGTAGTGAGTATCATGGCACCTCCTGAGAACACTGTCTTGACCACAAATGGTCCTTCATATGTTGGAGTCCATTTGCCCCTAGGATCACCCCGTGGTAATATGATACGCTTGATTACCAAATCACCAGCCTGATATACCTTTGGCTTAACCTTTTTGTTAAAAGCTTTGATCATTCGTTTCTAGTACATCTGGCCGTGACAAACTGCTGCTAACCTTTTCTCATCAATCAAATTTATCTGGTCAAGTCGGGTCTGAATCCACTCATCTTCATCTAAGCCTGCATCCTTCATAATTCTTAAGGAGGGGATCTGAACTTCAATGGGCAGAACTGCTTCCATACCATAGACTAAGGAGAATGGGGTTGCCCCTGTTGAAGTACGTATCGTAGTACGATAACCATGAAGAGCAAATGGTAACATCTCATGCCAATCCTTGTAAGTAACAGTCATCTTCTGTACAATCTTCTTGATGTTCTTATTAGCAGCTTCAACTGCCCCATTCATCTTTGGACGATACGGAGAAGAGTTGTGATGCTTAATCTTGAACTGTGTGCAGAGATCAGTAATCATAGTGTTGTTCAGATTAGAGCCATTGTCAGTAATAATCCTTTTGGGGATGCCATACCTACATATGAGATTATTCTTAATGAATCGAGCCACAACATTCTTGGTAACAGATGCAAATGAAGCTGCCTCTACCCACTTCGTGAAGTAATCAATAGCAACCAGGATGAAACGATTCCCATTAGAAGCAGTAGGCTTGATCTCACCAATCATATCAATGCCCCACATGGCAAAGGGCCAAGGAGCAGTCAACACATTCAATGGTGATGGAGGTACATGGATTTTATCAGCATAAATTTGACACTTGTGACACGTTCTGGAGTGTTGATAGCAATCAGCTTCCATGGTAGACCAATAGTAACCTGCTCTCAAATTCTTCTTTGCCATAGTATGTCCACTAGAATGAGTGCCAAAGATCCCATCATGCATATCTTCCATAATCTCTGTTGCTTCCTTCTTATCCACACAACGAAGAAAAGTTGAATCATGATTGCGCTTGTACAAAATGCCATTACTCGAAAAGAACTTAGCAGAAAACCTTCTTAGAAACTTCCTATCTTTGACAGATGCCCCTTCAGGGAACTCCTGAGCTTCGAGATATCTTTTCACTTCATAGAACCAAGGCTTCTCCTCTGCCCCTTCTGTGTCAATCTCATTGCAATATGCAGGCTTTTCAAATCTATCAATAGTAATCTTGGGAGCCTCATCATCCCAACTGATCTCAAACATGGATGCCATGGTGGCCAAAGCATCTGCCAACTGATTCTCTCTTCGTGGAATATGTCCAAAGGTAATCTCTTTGAAATGTGGGATCAGAGACAACACATGCTCTCTGTAAGGAATGAGGTTATCATGCTTAGTATCCCAATCTCCTTTGATCTGACTAACTACCAGGGCTGAATCTCCATACACGTCAAGGAACTGAATCTTCATATCAATAGCAGCTTTAATACCCAGGATACATGCCTCATACTCATCTATATTATTGGTACAATAGAAACAAAGTCTGGCAGTAATCGGGGTATGACAACCTTCAGGGGAACTAATCACAACACCAACACCATTACCAAGTGCATTGGAGGCACCATCAAAAACCATAGTCCATCGGGATCCTTGTTCAGGTCCGTCATATTGTCCAGGTTCTTTGGTAATAATCATAATGTCTTCATCAGGGAACTCAAAACTCATTGACTGATAATCATCCACTGCTTGATGAGCTAAATGATCAGCCACAACACTTCCTTTAATGGCCTTCTGAGTAGTGTACTGTATATCATATTCTGTCAAGATCATCTGCCATCTTGCAATTCTTCCGGAGAGAGCAGGTTTCTCAAATATGTACTTGATTGGATCCATCTTAGAAATCAATAAGGTAGTATGGGTCAACATATACTGTCTTAGTCGGCGAGCAGCCCATGCCAAAGCGCAGCAAGTTTTCTCGAGCAGTGAGTATCTTGTTTCACAGTCGGTAAACTTTTTGCTAAGGTAGTATATTGCCTGCTCTTTTCGACCAGACTTGTCATGCTGCCCCAATACACACCCCATTGAGTTGTCTAACACTGTTAAGTACATAATCAAGGGTCTTCCTTCAACTGGTGGCATCAAAATTGGAGGTTCTAGCAGATATCTCTTGATTTCATCAAAGGCAGTTTGGCACTCATTATTCCATTCCATCACCTGATTTTTCTTCAATAATTTGAAGATTGGCTCACAGATGGCAGTTAATTGGGAAATAAATCTTGCAATGTAATTCAATCGTCCCAAGAAACCTCTAACCTCCTTCTCAGTACGGGGAGCTGGCATCTCTCGTATAGCTTTCACTTTTGCAGGATCCACTTCAATACCTTTTCCACTGACAATAAAACCCAGGAGCTTTCCAGATCTAACTCCGAAAGTGCATTTGTTTGGATTCAATCTCAACTTGTATTTCTTCAACCTCTCAAACAATTTATGCAAATGATCAAGATGTTGTTCTTCATTCTGGGACCTGGCTATCATATCATCCACATACACCTCTATCTCGTGATGTATCATATCATGAAACAAAGCCACCATAGCACGCTGATATGTTGCCCCTGCATTCTTTAAACCAAATGGCATCACCTTATAACAAAAAGTGCCCCACTGTGTAACAAATGTTGTCTTCTCCATATCTTCAGGAGCCATCTTGATTTGATTGTAACCAGAGAAACCATCCATAAAAGAGAATACCTTATGCTGAGCAGTGTTGTCTACCAGAACATCAATATGAGGAAGTGGAAAGTCATCTTTGGGGCTAGCCTTGTTCAAATCTCTGTAGTCCACACACATACGTACCTTACCATCTTTCTTAGGAACCGGTACCACATTTGCAACCCACTGAGGATAAGAAGTCACTGCTAAGAACCCTGCATTGAACTGTTTCATTACCTCTGCTTTGATCTTTTCTGACATTTCAGGACGCATACGACGAACCTTCTGCTTCTTTGGACGACAATCTTCTTTTACTGGTAAACGGTGAACCACAATGTCTGTATCCAACCCTGGCATATCTTCATAAGACCAAGCAAAGATCTCCACATAGTCACGTAACATCTGAATCAACCTGCTCTTGACACTATCCTCTAATTCAGCCCCTATCTTGACCTCTTTCCTGTTTTCTTCAGTTCCCAGATTCACAACTTCGACTGGCTCTTCATGTGGCTGTATGGCTTTCTCTTCTTGTTGTAATAACCTAGCAAGCTCTACAGGTACTTCATAATCGTCCTCATTTCCGTCTTCAGTTTGATAGATCGGATTCTCGAAATTATAATTGGCAATAGTAGAACTGTTATCAACAGGATCCAGAGTGGATGAGGATCTGCATTTTAGTGATGTGGGTGTGTGTAAGAACACATAGCTGATAAAACAAAAATAAAAGAAAATAAAGACAAAGAACACAATATTTACGAAAACGAAACGTCCACTGATTTTATTGAATGAAGCATGCAAATGAAATGACATCCCGTAACAAACACACCATTGTGCCCCGGGTAAGGCACAAGGCTTAAGAGTTCAATTGTTCAATAAATTACAAACTTAAAAGCAACAACATAGTAATAGTATTTACTCCTGACTAAAGGAGATAGGGATAACATCTTCAGCTTTCCAATTATTGAGTCCAGCACCCACAGTAGGAAAAATCTAAGCATCCAAGTTGTAGTCTTCATCATAGTCTCCCACAGCGTTGATCTGATCTTTCATAACCCCTTGATTGGTGATATGAACAGCACGAGCACGACGAACAGCCTTTTGGGACTCTACAGTGAAACCCAAACCAAACTTGTCAGACTTGTATGGAATATCAGGAAGCTGACCCCAAATAGTACAACCACCTTCATCCACCACAGCTCTAGCATCATTGAGGGAGGCCATTGCCATTGTTGGAGGTTTTCTGGTGACCACGGGAACTTTCTTCACAACAGGAGGAGCTACATAATCATTAACAACCCAAGGAACCACTTCAAACGTCTGACACGGAGTCTCAATGTATTCACCTTCCATTTCCAGATACTTGAAAGTATTCACATGGCTGACAAAGTATTCTTCTTCTCCATAGACAGTAACAACCCTTCCTTCCACCGGATATCTTAGCTTTTGGTGTAATGTAGAGGTTACAGCACCTGCCCCATGGATCCAGGGACGACCAAGCAAACAAGAGTATGAAGGACGAATATCCATCACATAAAATGTGGCAGTAAAAACTTGAGAGCCAACTTTGATTGGAAGATCAATTTCCCCATGTACTACTCTTCTAGAACCATCAAAAGCCTTCACCACAATACTACTGGGCTTCAGCACAGCATCCTCAGGACTCAGCTTATTCAGGACTTCCTTGGGCAACACATTCAAAGAGGAACCATTGTCTATCAGCACATGTGACAGGGTAGTGCCCCTGCATTCAATTGAGATATGCAAGGCCCTGTTATGATCCCTCTTGGCAGGGGTCAAATCAGCATCAGAAAACCCTAACCCATTATCATAGGTCAGGTGGGCAACACAATTCTCAAACTGGTCAACAGAAATAGCATTGGGTACATGAGCAGTCTTCAGAAACTTGATCAAGGACTTGGCATGAGCCTCAGAACATAACAACAAGGACATCATAGAAATCTTTGAGGGAGTATGCCCCAGTTGATCAACAATGTCATAATCACTCTTGCGAATGATTTTCAATACTTCTTCCATCTACTTAGAGAGATCATCAGCAGCTGGCACATCAGTAGATACAGGCTCAATAACGGGACCTTTGCCCCGAGCATCAGTGGTGGAAGTAGCAGCAGGAGTAGCTGTATTCTTAGAAGCAACTGAAGGAGAGAAGACTCTTCCACTACGAGTGATCTTACTAGATCCAGCAATATTATCAATATCAACAGGTACATCATCTAAGGGCTCTTGCTTAACACCATGGATGTAAACATCAGACCCATAGTTCCAAGGCACAACCTTATCAGACGTATATGGAATAGGACCCGGAGTAGTAATGACCATGGGAGCCACTCTGGCTTCAGCAACAACTTTCACAGGACCTTCAGCAGTAATCCTGATTGGACCCTGATGGGTGATTTTAATAGGCCCCTTGGAAGTGATTATCACCGGCACTTTGTCAACCATATCAACCTTTTCAATCTTCTTACCTCTAGTAATATGCTCCACCATACTCTCCACAGAAGATGGTCTCCTTTCAAACACTATGGTGTAATTATTCATGAGACGTTGAATTCCGTCCTTCAACCTCCAACACTTATCTGGATTATACTCACAATAAACACAATCTTCACGACAACCCGGAAAGAACCCAGCTTGTACCAACTTCTTTCTGATAATAGACAATGGTGTGGTCAACTCCGCAACTGAATGGATATGTAAATCTTCATCAATGGCATTGACCGTCTTCTCGTGATTTGGCATTGGAGCAGTAATCACATTTGGAGTACCTGGAGGATCAAACTCAATTTCTCCAGCATCAATCATATCTTGAATTTTGTTCTTCAAGATCCAGCAGTTGTTAGTATCATGTCCCTGGCAGTTTGAATGATATGCACATCGTGCATTGGGATTATACCTGGGAGAGGTAACATTAGGATTCTGAGGAGCCTCTTTCAAAGTAATAAGTTCAGCTTTCAACAAGTGTTGCAATGCCTGAGCCATTGACATGTTGATCTTCGTGAACTGTCTTCTAGCCCACTGTTGGTTGCCCTGTGGCTGCTCTGTTGTTGCAGGAGTTGGATTTGAAATATGAACTGCACTAACAGACTGATGCCTTCTGTTACGATCAGGCTGACCATAAACAGCATTGGATTCTTTCTTCCCAGTGGGAGGCTTCTTTGCAGCACCTGCTGAGGGAGTACCCACATGAATTTTACCATTCTTTATACCATTTTCTACTCGCTCTCCTGTCATTATCAACTCAGTGAAGCCAGATGATGAGCTTCCAATGAGATGACTGTAAAACGGACCATTCAGCGTGCACATGAACATATCAACCAATTCCCTATCAGTTAAAGGGGGTTGAACTCTTCCAGCTAAATCTCTCCATTTCTGAGCATACTCTTTAAAACTTTCTTTGGCACCCATAGACATGCTCTGAAGCTGCATGCGAGTGGGGGCTAAGTCAGCATTGTATTGATACTGCTTATAGAAAGCTTCAGCAAGATCATTCCAGTCCCTGATGTTGACACTCTCCAACTGATAATACCACTCCAGCTGAGCTCCAGATAAGCTCTCTTGAAAGAAATGGATCCACAGTTTCTTATCAGCAGTGTGGGGTTGAATTCTTCTGACATAAGACCTCAGATGCAGCTTGGGACAAGAGACCCCATCATAAACAACAAATGTAGGAACCTTGAAACCAATGGGTATGACTACCCCAGATATCAAACTCAAATCCTCAAAATCCAGCCCAGATGACTTCTGCAACTCCATGGCATCCATCCTATCCACCAGCATCTTGAATTTGTCTTCATTAGGATCATGGTAGTAATTAGCCTCAGAATCAGAGTCCCCCATAGTGTTGTGGAGACTGCCTCCCTCCTTTTCAGATTCTTCAGATTCATAGTCTTCAGCTGGTTCTTTGGTCTTGGCAAGACCTTTGAACCTTCTTCCCATGTTGATCAAACCAGCTGACCTTCTAGTCTTCTTAGTCTTCTTGGCCAGCAGTGCCTTCAATTCATCCTGCCCCTTGGACAGGTTCAAGATCAGCTCTTGGAACTGTGCATTTTGTGCCTGGAGATCCTTAACTGATTGTTCAAGAGCCATTGCTGAAATAAACAGCGAGAAGATGAGAAACCTGTGCACAATTATAAACCTGTGATGCAATGATATGATATGTGAATGTATATGCAATGTTTTCAAGGACCGCAGGATTTAAATTTGCTTAAACAAACACGAAAGTAAACTTTTATTAGTAATAAATTTGTTTTGCCTCTTGGGCTTACAGAAAGAATGAAAATGAAATACAAAAGATGGGGTTTTAAGTCTCCCATGGACGTTTCCTCTTTGTGTTGAGGTATGAATTGAGGTTCCGTTCCTCGTGAAGTTGTTTTGTTAGTTCCAGGATTCTTTCTTGACTTGCTTTGTAATGAGCCTCGAAAGTATCCCTTTGCTCCTTCAGTTGGATCCATGATCTCTGCAAGTCTTCCATATCAGTAGGCATGTCTGGGTGAAGGATGGTATAAGCTGTGTCTCCTTCAGCAACAGGTTCCATGGTAACTGGTAGGATGGCAGGATATGGCATCATGAGAGTCTGGGCACGAGATCGTACCCATATGAGATAAGCCTCCATATGAATAGTGTACTTAGGCTCCAGTGTCTTGCTGTCAACCCTGTTTACTTTTCCCCATGCTCGTATGAATCTCTGACAGTAACCCTGAAGATCGTTGTCGTAATCAAATACAATGCCCTGAATCAACATGTCATGTGGACCATCACTCCGGGCGTAACCAAACTGTCGTAAAGCTAGAGAGGGGTTGTAAGTGATGCCTCCTCTTATGCCTAGGAGTGGCACATTAGGAAACTCCCCACAACGGTCAATGATGGTGACATTCTCCATAGATCTGGAGCACCAATGGATATCTGAGTGAGAAAGTGACATGATCCTCTTGAACCATCTGAACCCTTGCTCATTCTTCATTACTGAGCGAGGAAGGTGAGAAATAAACCACCTAGAAAGCAAAGGTATGCAGCACATCAAAGTTCCTCTTTCCCTTGTGGTACGGGTGTGAAGAGAATGCAGGATGTCTCCAAGCAATGTAGGCACTGGATTGTGACTCAGGAATATGTTGATGGCATGAACATCTATGAACTGATCTGGATTGGGGAACAATACTAAGCCATATATCAACAAGGCTAAGATCTCCTCAAAAGCATCATAGCTCATGGCCTTCAAGAACAACTGAGCTTTCTCTATCAATACCTTGGCAAGAATACCCTTAACTCCGCTTCTCGTTTCTAGAACAATGTCAGACTTCTTCAGATGTAGAGCTGCAGCAATAACCTCTGGTTTAAGCTCCTTCTCCAAGCCTGTGAATGGTTTCTGATCAAGAACAGGTACACCCAGAAGTTTAGAGAACTCTTCCATTGTAGGAACCAGCTGATAGTCGGGGAATGTGAAGCAATGGTGCTTAGGGTCAAAGAACTGAAACAGAACACTCATCATGTCTTCATTAAACCCTGAGGTGACTAGATCCAATAGGTGACCATGTCTCTTGATGAACTGGGAATGATCAGACACTTGAGAAACCAACTCTTTAAGCTTAGAAGGTATCCCTACAAAGTTGATCCTGATGGTGTTCCTACGAGCAGAAGTCATGACCTGCAACAAAGAACAAAGATAAATCCTTTGGTCCTTGAAATGGTTAGTGAAAATGCTATGCTTATGATGCATGATGATGTCATGATGTTATGCTCAATCACAAACATGTGGCACACACAAACAAGTCACACAATAGCCCTAGGTTTAAAGGCTTGCATGAGGTTTAAAGGTAAGTACCCTCCCCTGAAGTTAGTTGGTTCATCCTGTCCTACAAAAGTAACCAGGTTCTAAGGGATCTCAAAATCATTGATCCTTCACAAGGGTGGTTGTTCAGTAGGCAACTTACTTGCCAACCAAAACCCTCCAAGTTTAAGATCTCAATGAGCGTAGTATCGAGTGTCAACCAACTTCAGTCTGCACCAAAGCCGGCTACCTCACTACTTTCTAAAGGCCAAGATGGGATAACTAGGGTTCTAAAAGTTAGTTAGTGCATTGACAACATATGGCAGCCTCATATTATCCTCAACTTGACTTAAGGAACATAAGCACCAACCAAGAAGTCACACTAACTATGGCCACCAGATCAACCGTATCGATATACGTCGTACAGTTTCCTTGGTCTATTGCCATTTACCTAAGGTACACTAGATCCGGGTTAGGACCTTTCACACATAAGAGCCCAACAAGTAATATAAAGCAAACAAGGCAAACAATTTAAGTGATCTAATTCCTAAGGGTACCCCTCTTTAATATTAAATCCCCAGCAGAGTCGCCAGTTCTGTAACACGGTGGGCGAACTGACTTTAGTTAAATGTTGCGGATAGCAAGAGTCGCCACCGACTTTTATTTTATCCATAAGGAAAGGACATAAAAGAACAGGAAAGACCTATTTTAAAAGACTTGAGTTCGGGGGGTAGGTTATACAAAGGGAAGGTGTTAGCACCCTTTATATCCATGGTTATCCATGGGCTCTTAGTTACTTAGCTCACTTTGTTTGTTTGCAAGAGTGTAGTGTGTTGTAATACCTCAAAATTTGCCCTCTCATTTTCATGCCATTTAGCATATCCTTTCATACATTGCATTGCATTTAGATCACAATTGCATCATAAACATACATGAACATACATCTCCATTTGAGCTTTCACAGGTTGTGACTGGCCTTTATTTCTTCATGCGGCACGTGCACAATAATCTCAGAAGAAGCCAAAAGTTCTCGGTTGATTCAGAGGAGTTTAAGCTGAATATCAGTTTTATGGTGCAGTTTGCAAAAGTTGTAACTTATGCTCGGAAACTCATTTTGGCTTGAAACTCAATAGTTTAGACCGTTTCATTATTCTCTACAACTTTTGTGTTCGGCTCGGAGGCCAATTCATCAAGGAAAATGGCGGGATTTATTTGTTTCTGAAATTTCGGTTTCGCCGATTAACTGTGCTAGTGGTATTCAAGAGTTTGTAACTTCTTATTGGGTCAACATGTCTGAGAGATTCATATGCCAAAAGTTCCATCTTGATATCCTTTCCAACTTTTGGGTTTTGGCCGAGAACTAATTCTTTGAAGAAGATCTCAGAATGTGCGAGTCCTTAGAGTCGACATAGTGAAAAACAGTGCTGAACCGGTGAGTTTTAAACACTAAAAAATTCATAACTCTTGGCTCGTTCATCGAATTGATGTCTTTTCGGTGCCTAAAATTCCGTTTAGATGTTATCTTCATTATGTGAATTCAGTTTGGGTTAGGTCCGAGCGGAAGGATCTCGAAAATGCGAATTACCAGTAAGGTTCTTTGATGCAGTGCACTGTCTGTCAGATTTTGTAAAATTCATAACTCGGTCAATTTTCATCGGATTTCACCCGTTCTTGAAGCGTTGGTTCACAAATTTTATCCTCTTTAATTTCAAATACAAACGCGAGTTCGAACGGTACTCCAAAGATTGCCGTTTTGGTTTATTTCACAAAACTGAAGTGCTGAACCGAAGAAAAATGCTGAAAGTGGTTTCACGAGAAAATTCATATCTCCCTCGTCGTTTGTCCGGTTAAGCTTACATTTTAACACCAGGTCACTGACTCATAGATCTACAACTTTTCTGACAAAGTCGAGTCGAGATTATGCTCCGAAGAGGTTGACCTCGTCACATTTTTGAGTAGCGGACACCAAATAAGCCGAAAAAACAACTTATTCAATGACGTCTTGCAGCTTAAACGTATCGATCGCACTCGATTTTGATCGTATGACGTTCGTTCTTTTTGCGTTGCAACCGTGATTCAGAGGCGGACGGTATTGTGAAAGGCTCAGAGTCAAAATTTCTTGCCGAAGATATTATTATTTTCACTTAAGCCGAAATTCTACCTTTTGCCTTTCATTTTACACTCCACTATATATTCTTTTGACCCACAATTTGTCTCATAACTTCAATCATAATTTACAAACACCAAAAAACTCTCACAAACTCTCTCTAAAGGATCAAAGTTCATTCTCTCAACTCTTTCTCAAGAACACAACAACAACTTCATCAAGAACTCAAGAACACAACAATTCCGATCAAGCTTCCGATAGCCGAGCCGCCACGAACCACCACCTTCGGTCAACTTCACCACCGTGCGACCACCATCTTCCGCCGCCGGCAGCCACGCGGCCTCTCCTCCTCTCCTCCGTTCATGATCGCGTCTCACTTCCTCCGGATTCACAATTTCTTCGTCGATTCTTCATTCGGTAAGCTTCTTAAACTTTAATTCATGAATAATTGTTGCATTGTTTCTTGAATTGAATTTTGAAGTTGAATTCATATTATGGAGATTATGTGCATTGATTCTTGATGTGGTTGTTGATTGATGCTTGATTAATTGATCCTAATAATTGTTGTTGTGCATAATTGGAAATGATTGTTAAAATTGACATAGACTAATCGATGCATGTTAGATGTTTGATAAAATTCTTAAGAGAGTTAATTATTGTGACTTGATATTGATTGAAGTGCTTGACTTTTGAATTCATGTTTGTTTCATTGTGTAAATTCGGAATAGGATAGGTTGAAGCTTAATTGTTGATGTTGTTCATATGTCGCGTGTCGATAAGTGCGTTTTGGTCATAACTTCCTAACCGTAGCGCGTTTTCGCGAATGTGAATAGTGTAAATTGACTTTGTTGATTATTCCGGAGCCATTGGTAAACTTTTTAGTCGATTTCGGACAATTTTTTTCGGCTATTTCGCTACTGCCAGCCGATAAAATCGGCCAAAAAGTACCACTTCCGAGCGGAATTTTCAAAATCCGATTGCATATTTGAATCCGTTGGCACGTTTGCAAGTTACCATGCGATTTTCGTTCAATTCCGAGTCGGTGATTTTTGACGCGTTTTTTCGTTTTAAGGCTTTTTAAGTTCGGTTTGGTGCAATTTTGATGCATTGATCTTGTTTTGACTTGTACTTATGTTTGTTGATCATTTTCCATTCATTGCATGTAAATTTATTTGATTTTGGTTTGAATTTGCATGTTGTTTATGTTAGAGCATAAGTGCTGCCCCGTTTTGAAACGTAAATTTCAATGCATGTCCATGACTCGTACATTCATCTTTCTATTTGATTTTGAGTTGTGAGACATAGGTGCAACTTCCGGTTGCACCTCTTTTTTGGTTTCTAATGCGTTTGTTGAGTTCATGCAAGGTTCTCGCAAAGATCTTAACGACGGTCGTTTGGTTGGTATTCCACTTTATTTGTGGGATACCTTTGGATTCAAATGATATTTTATGCCGTTGTTTTTGTTTCGATTATGGGGAATCTTCACAAAGCAATTATGGAAGATGAGCATTTATTTTGCTCATGGGAGATTACAAGGCTTGGCTTGAAGTTTTTTTGGATTTCTTTTATGTGAAAGAATCGACACTTCGACCAAGTAAGTAATCTCGATTCTCTACTTTAATGCATCATTCTAGTTGTATGCGACTTAGGATCATATAACTTAAGGTGCATATTGAGCCCTCCCACCTGAGGCATTGGATTTATTTGTGATATATATTGACATGTGTCGATTTCGGAGTTTAGGGATTAGGTTACGAATTAGAGAATTCGATTCCTTTCACTTTCCCTTAAAATATCGTTTTTGCCCGTTTCGTCGCAATTATTAAAAATAGTTTTAGGTGTGATAAAATTCTGGAAAAATTCATGAGTGATCTTCTTCCTCTTAATTAATTTTTCATATTTTTTGTTTCCAGATTTGGATGGTTTCAATATTTTATTTGGATTTTAGATCACAAGCTGTCCCAAAAAGGAAGGTTTTGGCATAAGGGACCGAAATCGATTTTTCCCCATAGGTGTGAGACCTATTTTTTGTATATGATTAATCACTGTAATTGGTGACATTTTTATGCTCATTATGCATTTTTTTCATAATTTTTAGTACCTTTTTTGATCCACTTTGTGGAGTTGTTTTTGATGATCATGTTTTGGTTACCTTGCTAGTCAAGGAATTGTTTTGGCACTTTGGTGCATAATTTTATGAAATCCTTTTGGACAATGTAAGATAATGACTTTATTATTCCAGCGATTTAATTTCATAATTTTTAAAGGCTTTTTGCTATTTTTCCATGTCACCTATATCCTAGGTTGATTCATGTGTTTATGTGTAGCATAACCTAAGTGTTAAGAAGGCATTCATGCCATTTGATTGAGGAACTTTTTGATAACTTTTAGGAGTTGATTATAGGTCATTTGTATGCCTTTAATTCCAGTCATAGATCACCTTTTTTTGAACCATACTCATTTGGTTTGTTTTAATGTTTCAAAGTGCATACTTATGTGAACTAGTTTAACTTAAATAGGTTGCTAATCTCTTCTAATTGTTAACATAAATTATGTAGGAATAATTAATGCCTATTCATGCATTCTAATTGCATCTCATAACTTGTATGCTACTGACCCATAATCATTTCATTCATATTCACATGCCATTCTTCCTTAACTTTCATCATGTGCGATCTTATGCGATGTTTATTCCATTTCATCTCACATATTCTTCTTATTGCTCCCTATGCCTAATCCATTGCATCCATGATTATATGTTCATTCATATACATTCATAAGCATTCACTACTGACTTTGATGTTCATTTCATGTATTAATTCATGTTTGTAAGCCATATGCATTCATACTTCATCCATAAGCCCTAACTTGCATTTAGGTGAATTTAGGTGAACTTTTTGTACATAGTTTGATATAGTTTGATCTTGTGAGGTATCCTAGCATACTTAGGGACCTATAACATGTAGCTAATGACTTTAGAAGTCATGTAACCTTTAGGTGCCTTCATCTTTAGACTTAGGTCTTATTTTTAACCCTAGTTTCATTCTAGGACGTTTATGGTACTTAATCGCTTTCATGCTTTGATTTTACTTTCAATATGCATTGTCATGCTAACTTTTGTTTTTTAGGGGGGAAGATTGAGGTACGCATTACTTCATTCCTATCTATTATGCATTTTAATTGTGTTTTCCTTAGCACCTTGTGCTTTGCTTTTAGGCTTTCCCTTTCTTTAGAGACAACTTAACTTCCTTAGGAAGTAAGTTAGTTTCTAGTTCTCTTTTCTTCTTTTCCTTTTTCTCATTAGGATTAGAAAACCTCATTAACCATAGGACCTCATTTGTAAATAAACGAAAATTAGGGTTGTGTCTTAGTTCCCATTAGATTTTTCCTTTTTGCAATTTGAGTCATTCTTTCTTATCTTCAAACAAAATCCAAAAAACACTTAACAAATAAATGAAATGATTCCTTGTGTATAGCCTTATTCCATGAAGCACTTGCATTCATTCCATCTTGGAGTGGTGTAAGCTTGTTTATCATGATGCACAAGTCTCATCAAGGAATTGTTCATAAAGAAAGCTTAAAAAATACTTCTTCACAAAAGCAACAAAAACACTCAATAAAGTTCAACAAGCTAGTGAACTTAAACCCTAATCCTATGAAACCAGTCTTGGATAAATTCTCCTTGCTGGGTATGCTTGTTCTATTATTCCATCTTGGAATGTAGAGTCAAGTGTACATTCCATGGAAAAGAGTTTGAATTCACTTCCTTGTGCCAAATTCATACAAAACTCATAAAAGACAAAAAACAAACAATAACCGACTATCCTGCGGGAACTTCTCTTCTCATCTCATTCACTCACAACGCGAACTCGCGACGACTTGTCTCTCATGCAAGACGGTAAACGCACTCGTGCCAGACGAGCCTGCAACACCTAAGCATAGACATACGCAGTTCCAACTGTAAAAAACACAAACAAATAGTTCCCGCCTAGGTTAGGGGAACTACGGCGACTCTGATCCTCATTATCCCGATGAGGTACGTAGGCAGCGGGGTAGGGCCCGTTCGAGCATATTCTTTATTTTCCCTACATTTTCCCCTTTCTTTCCATTTTCTTATCTTAGTTCATTTCACATTTCCATTTCCAATTTCCAGTCAGCGGTTTTATTCAGCAGCATTCGTATTTTTCTCACCCTTTGAAACAAGCAAGCAAGCGTGGATCCCGTCGGGTACGACGGACGGATTGGGGTGCTAATACCTTCTCAATTCGTAACCGACTCCCGAACTCAGATCTTTGGTTCGTAAGGCCTTGTCCTTTCCTTCTTCCTCAGGTTTGTGCAACATTACCTTTCCCATTCATTCGGGATAAAAATGTCTGGCTGGCGACTCTACCTTTCCGCGCCACTTTCGCGTTTGTACTAGGATGAAAATCCCGGGAGCGACAGCTGGCGACTCTGCTGGGGATTTAACCTGATTCTTCCGGTTTCCCTTGTAGAGTCAATCCTAGCGCCTGTTTGGTTTTGCTTCTTTGGGTGTTTGTTTTGTTGTTGTGTGCTTTAGTTTAGCTTTACTGTTTTTATTTACAGTTTTATTTACAGCTTTATTTTATCGCATTTATTTACCGCTTTCAGTATTTTATTTTCCATGCATCATATTATACTGGACTGTCTGGCTGTGCTGGTTTTCATTTTTTCTGTGGGATGGGGTTACTGTGAGATGAGCTCGTAACCGGGGCTCGAGTGCACCCTAGGACTTAGAGTGGTTCCACTTTGGCTTCATGGCATCTTGCTATGTTGGTAGTAGTGAGTTCCACACCTTGACTTGCGACCTTCTTGGGAATGTATTGATACCAGAATCTTTCTGGGTTGATGCGCTACCTTGATAGTTATGTGCAGTCAGGGGACCGATCATTGAGAACCTTTGTGGAAACATCCCTCTCCAGTGATGACAGTGGCAGACCACATTTGTTGGCAAACCCACTCGCATTCGAGGGCCCACTGGGAACTCGCATAGGATGGCCTGGTTCTCTCATAGGAATCCAGTCAAGGCAAACTGTTCGTATGACGATAGTATTGTAACCTTCGGGATGAATGTACTATTGTTTCTCGACTCAGTGCTTGAAGCTGAGGACTTATGAGGGATGCTTGTTTTTTCCGGACTCAATTGAGACCTCCCTGAGTAGTACATAATGCCAAACCGATTCCCTGATTTGGTCATGAGCCATTTCTCGGAAATGGTGAACGTATTATTGCTATTCGGCTTTGAGAGTCCGTGATGTTGACCCGAGTAGCACACCCGTGAGATTGGGAGGGGTTTACAGGTTTGCAGGAACCCTAAACTTCAACATACCCGCTTTGCCAGTGTTGTTTTATGATATTATCTGGTGCTATATGGTTCTTTGATTCTGAGATTCGGGATTTCTATTCAGAGAAATTGTTACTGTGATTACCATTATGACCTTGATATTGTGACTCTCCACAGATACTTGGCTCGTTGTTCAACTTCAACACCATCAGTGACTATTCTATTATGTGATCCAGTTCTACAGTTATTGGGTTCTCAATTATGGGGTTCTATACAGAGATGGTGCCGTTATTGGGGTTCTATACAAACAGTTGGTTCACTGCTCAACACCAACATCACACCATTGATCACACGCCTGTTGCATACATGACATCATATCATTCCAGCACATATGTTCAGTTATTTCCGAGGATCACATATCTGAGTCATGCTGTTGGATTTTTCTGTGTCAAAACTTGAATCAAAGCAGATGGATTCCTCAAAAATAACTGAACATGGCATTTGCATACATCCTTGCATTCTTGACAGGTGTTCAGAGACAAATTCTTTTCCTGACTTGATTTCTCATCAGAATGGTCAACTTGAATCACAGTCATCAAGGTATATATCTGAAGCAACTCCGGGCGGAGGTAATCGAAGGAAGACCCAACTGAGGCCATTCAAGGCAGAGGTATAAGCTTTATTTCAAAACCAGAAACTGCTGAAACAGGAAGTCAACCAGATGAAGACTCAGATGAGCTTGGTTATGGAAATTCTGAACAAAGCTATTTTCATCCCTATTGAGGGGAACTACGCTGCTCTGATTCTCCATTGGTCAATGGAGATACGTAGGCAGGAGATCGTGCAAGATCTTTCCGAGCAACCTTATTTATCAACTTTATTATCAACCTCTTCCTTCCAGACGTCAATTGTCAGCATCCAACCTCAGCTTCCCAAGAGAATCCTAGGGGAAGAGCATATGGGTAAAGACCAAAACAACTTGAGAAGAAGTTTGATCATATTCTGAGGCCGTACGTGCAACAAGTTTCATCATTTACGCAAATTCGGAGTGGTTGAGCTAATTGCATCAGGATCATCTCCGACAAAGTTTCCTTTGGGGTTTCAATGCCAAGTATGACTATCATTCTGGGGCACCTGGCCTTTTAATTGAAGATTGCAAGTCTTTCAGAGGCAAAAGTGAAGACAAGGTTCAAATTTGATCGACTCAAAGGTCATCATGCCAGAAGGTCTGCTCACATATTGAAATCTCCTTATCAAATTGGCATCCTAGTTTGCAAGGGCATCTTCAGAAGCAATAAGTCCAGACGGAGTCAAGTCTCCTCAATGATGGCAATGCTCAGCTTCTTTACTGCATTTTCATTTGTAGTTTATATTGTTTGTTTAAACATTTGTATGCATGCATGAAACTTATTTGTTTTTGAATGATAACCATAATAAAATGCACATGTTTCTCTTGAAGTAATCCATTAGTATTCACTCATGATTTTGTGTATGTGCATTGCAATACCAACTGTTGTGATTAAACTCTATCAGGGAGGACGACGAAATGAAAACGCAAAAATCTCTAACTGTGTGCTTTTGAGAAAGACCCTGTTGACGATGTACAGGCATTGTTTCAAGTCCTAAACACCGGAGATATAAGGGAGATAGACCCTCGCCAACCCATTTGAGCCTTGAAGTAGGAGTTTATTTTCGCATGAAAAAACCCTTGCATTTAACCCATGGGCAGGGTAGGTGTCAGCTAGCTGGACCGATCGTTCAAATTTTGAAAAGGAGTGCAAATCTGAGGATCCATTACCTTTCGTTGTACCAAATCAAGAGGTCCAATGACCAGGAACCACAATGGTTATCCCAATCAAGAGGTCCAAAGACCGGAGACCACAATGGTTATCCCTCAACAACCAAGAAGTGGGACAGTCACGACCCTTTCAAAGCAATCAAGACAAACAGTGTCACACGATTTGTTCAAAAAAAAGAAGAATTGAAAAAAAAATGAATGAGAAAGCCCGCTAAGTCGAAACTTGAAAACAAGCGACTTAGGCAAAAATTAGGGCATCCCGCTGGACTTCACAATCAAAGATTCACAAGAATCAGTCCAGGCAAAAGTTAGGGATAATCAAATAATGCAAAAGCGAAAGACGAAAAGGATTACACCAGAAAGATCCTTAAACAAGAACAAAGTCGTGTGGCACAGACACCAAAGATAAGAGGGGTGACTGACTCCAAATGACAACCTAATTGGTGCTTAAACCGTTAGCGTAATTGGTTCCTCAACCATCACAAAACCCTTTTCGAAAGGTGAGCGCTTGTGCCAAGCTAGCTGAACATAGGAATGGAGAACATCACGAAGATGGGTGGGCACAAATAAATTTCGAGCCTATATCTTTTGTTTCTATAACCGTGAACCAGGCCACGATACAACCCTCAAAAGTCCTAACTGAAACAGGGTTATTTTTGAGAGCGTACTACCACAAGATCGCGTTCCTGACTCCTATGAGTTGTACTAAACGTTCTTTGTTGGTGTTGCATGTGCATGCTTTCATTCATCAAAAATCAATGTCGTATCTTAACCAGTGATTCCCTCACAAAGGTTGGCGACATCTCTTTACAGTAAAACTTCAAAATTAACATGTGTGTTGCATTAGAATTTTCATTCTCAAAAATAAACATTTTCTGCTTGCATACATTTTTTTGGCATCATAAAAATTCACATATGAAACTTCAGTCCAAAAGCTTAATCTTACCAAGTTGAGAAGTCTAAAACTTCCGAAGGACAATCTGTCGAGGTGCACTTTTCAAGAAAACTCCATTGAGTAAGGACTTTCCCAACAGTCGTAGTAAGAGCCAATTAATCTGGGGCAATCATGTCGAGCAATCTCTTCAAAATTCAGCCAAGCTGGGGCAATCACTTCGAGATTCAAATCTCTCAAAGAGCCACCAGGCGGAGGCATTATTCAAATTTCAACCAAACTGGGACAGTTACTTCGAGATCCAATCTCTCAAAGAACAATTGGCATAGGTGTTTTCTTCAAAGCACAGTCGTTCAGAGGTGATCACTTCAAGACTTGTACTGGAGCAGGCCACCACAAGAGCATGAGAAGTCACGTTTTTCCGAAGACGGTAAATCCAAAGCACCTATCCAAAGTCCAAAATACTGGGGCAGAATATTTCATGGTGATATGAGGTTTTTCATGAATCCTCGCGAGGCAAATTTCTTTCATAGACCATGCAGTCTGGGTCAGTTATTTCGAGATCCGACGAATCTCTCCAAGAGTTTGAAGACACTGAGGCATCTCGTATGCAAGTTTTTTGTAAAATCCTCTTGAGACATTATCTTTGGATAGATCATAGTAAGAACCATTGTTCACTCATGATTAGTCGGCAACCTATCAACCCAGGGCTAGGGGCAAGGCCAGTGTCGGCACAGTACTGCAAGAGTTGTTTCATTGGCGGACTTCATTGATCAGAATTCCTTAGCAAGTCTCATTAGACAATTCCTTCTCCAGTAGTGCGGAAAATGGAAGGTTGCTTCTTGAGCGGAAGGGTATCATCATCTCTCATTCCCAACATGAGAGGATTTATTTCTTATCCCCAGCAAGTGGCAGCTTGAGCTCTTACCTTCAGCGGGAAGCTTTGTCATTGACATCATCCGTCATCCCCAACAATGTTCAACGGATAGCGTACCTAGCAAGAAGAGTCCATCCCCAGCAGGGTCCTGGCATTCTAATCCCCAAGTCCAATTTATTTTTGGCAGTAATGGCAGTTCAGAGCCCGTGTATCATCAACAGCATTCCCCGCAGAGTTGTCTACTTCTCACAAGGATTAACCAGATCAAGGTAGTGATCATCAGTTTCTCCCCAGTCAAGCCATCTGGGATACTTGCAGTCTCCTTATCAGGAGATCTCTTTGCATTTGCATCTGGTACTCATCATTACATTTGCATCCTCCAAAGCGTAGCATTTCCATCGTCATGGAGCATTACGCCATAAATTCAAACATATGCATACCAGCATGGGCCAGTTTTGAGGTATTACATAAGACTCGTTACATCTCCAATCAGATTGAAGTGTTCCCCACAGAATACAACCTCATTTCCCCGGGTGGATACTTCTACCAAGTCTTGTTGTTATCCCCAATTGAGTCTTGTTTCAGTACAACAATCTCATTTCTTTTCGCGTCTCCGTTTCAGTACAATGGTCGCGTCTTGGGCTCTCGTTTAAGTACAATGATCCCGTTCCTTTCGAGTCTCCATTTAAGTACAATGGTCTCGTCTTTGAGTGTTGTTTCAGTACAACAGTCTCATTTTTTTCGCGTCTTCGTTTCAGTACAACGGTCGCGTCTTGGGCTCTCGTTTAAGTACAACGATCCCATTCCTTTCGAGTATCCATTTAAGTACAATGGTCTCGTCTTTGAGTCTTGTTTCAGTACAACAGTCTCATTTTTTCGCGTCTCCGTTTCAGTACAATGGTCGCATCTTGGGCTCTCGTTTAAGTACAACGATCCCGTTCCTTTCGAGTCGCCATTTAAGTACAATGGTCTCGTCTTTGAGTCTTGTTTAAGTACAACAGTCTCATTTTTTCGCGTCTCCGTTTCAGTACAACGGTCGCGTCTTGGGCTCTCGTTTAAGTACAACGATCCCATTCCTTTCGAGTCTCCATTTAAGTACAATGGTCTCGTCTTTGAGTCTTGTTTCAGTACAACAGTCTCATTTTTTTTCGCGTCTCCGTTTCAGTACAACGGTCGTGTCTTGGGCTCCCGTTTATGTACAACGATCCCGTTCCATCTTGTCCTATTTTCTTTGTGTTTCTGGTTACCGCCTGCGGCCGGTATACCTTTGCGTCTCCATTCGAGGATGGTTTCGTGTTAGATCCGAGGATCTTTTGATTTGTCATTCGAGGGTGACATTTCTTTTCTTCAAGTCCTTCCGAGGTTGGTCTTGTTGTTTTGTGTGGCTATTATTCGAGGATAGTAGTTCACTTTTCGAGCTTATTGATCGAGGTCAGTTTGTCTCTTTTGCAAAGTCTGTCTGAGGTCAGCTTTGTGTTTGGTTATCAGTCGAGGCTGGTATACCTTTGCGTCTCCATTCGAGGATGGTTTCGTGTTAGATCCGAGGATCTTTTGATTTGTCATTCGAGGGTGACATTTCTTTTCTTCAAGTCCTTCCGAGGTTGGTCTTGTTGTTTTGTGTGGCTATTATTCGAGGATAGTAGTTCACTTTTCGAGCTTATTGATCGAGGTCAGTTTGTCTCTTTTGCAAAGTCTGTCTGAGGTCAGCTTTGTGTTTGGTTATCAGTCGAGGCTGGTATACCTTTGCGTCTCCATTCGAGGATGGTTTCGTGTTAGATCCGAGGATCTTTTGGATTGTCATTCGAGGATGGCATTCTTTTCTTCAAGTCCTTCCGAGGTTGGTCTTGTTGTTTTGTGTGGCTATTATTCGAGGATAGTAGTTCACTTTTCGAGCTTATTGATCGAGGTCAGTTTGTCTCTTTTGCAAAGTCTGTCTGAGGTCAGCTTTGTGTTTGGTTATCAGTCGAGGCTGGTATACCTTTGCGTCTCCATTCGAGGATGGTTTCGTGTTAGATCCGAGGATCTTTTGGATTGTCATTTGAGGATGACATTATTTTCTTCAAGTCCTTCTGCGGTTGGTCTTGTTTTTGTTTTGTGTGGCTATTATTCGAGGATAGTAGTTCATTTTTTGAGCTTATTGATCGAGGTTAGTTTGTCTCTTTTGCAAAGTCTGTCCGAGGTCAGTCTTTGTTGTTGATGGTTATCGCCTGCGGCCGGTATACCATTGTGTTTCTATTCAAGGAGGGTTTCAGTACTGGATCCGAGGATCCCGTGTGAGTTGTCATTCGAGGATGGCATTCTTCCCAGCATATCTCCACCTGGTTCTATCTCCGTTACCTATTCGGAGGTCAAAATCAAAAAATAATAAATAAATAAATGGGCAGATGACATTTCCATTACCCTCAGTGTGCAAATTTTCAGGTTTTGTTCGAATATTCAATCACTCCACACCTTGAACGTCTAAAAGCTGTTGCAATTATTCATTCAGGTCTGCAGATGATTGAATAGGGGCAGCTGTAATACCTCAAAATTTGCCCTCTCATTTTCATGCCATTTAGCATATCCTTTCATACATTGCATTGCATTTAGATCACAATTGCATCATAAACATACATGAACATACATCTCCATTTGAGCTTTCACAGGTTGTGACTGGCCTTTATTTCTTCATGCGGCACGTGCACAATAATCTCAGAAGAAGCCAAAAGTTCTCGGTTGATTCAGAGGAGTTTAAGCTGAATATCAGTTTTATGGTGCAGTTTGCAAAAGTTGTAACTTATGCTCGGAAACTCATTTTGGCTTGAAACTCAATAGTTTAGACCGTTTCATTATTCTCTACAACTTTTGTGTTCGGCTCGGAGGCCAATTCATCAAGGAAAATGGCGGGATTTATTTGTTTCTGAAATTTCGGTTTCGCCGATTAACTGTGCTAGTGGTATTCAAGAGTTTGTAACTTCTTATTGGGTCAACATGTCTGAGAGATTCATATGCCAAAAGTTCCGTCTTGATATCCTTTCCAACTTTTGGGTTTTGGCCGAGAACTAATTCTTTGAAGAAGATCTCAGAATGTGCGAGTCTTTAGAGTCGACATAGTGAAAAACAGTGCTGAACCGGTGAGTTTTAAACACTAAAAAATTCATAACTCTTGGCTCGTTCATCGAATTGATGTCTTTTCGGTGCCTAAAATTCCGTTTAGATGTTATCTTCATTATGTGAATTCAGTTTGGGTTAGGTCCGAGCGGAAGGATCTCGAAAATGCGAATTACCAGTAAGGTTCTTTGATGCAGTGCACTGTCTGTCAGATTTTGTAAAATTCATAACTCGGTCAATTTTCATCGGATTTCACCCGTTCTTGAAGCGTTGGTTCACAAATTTTATCCTCTTTAATTTCAAATACAAACGCGAGTTCGAACGGTACTCCAAAGATTGCCGTTTTGGTTTATTTCACAAAACTGAAGTGCTGAACCGAAGAAAAATGCTGAAAGTGGTTTCACGAGAAAATTCATATCTCCCTCGTCGTTTGTCCGGTTAAGCTTACATTTTAACACCAGGTCACTGACTCATAGATCTACAACTTTTCTGACAAAGTCGAGTCGAGATTATGCTCCGAAGAGGTTGACCTCGTCACATTTTTGAGTAGCGGACACCAAATAAGCCGAAAAAACAACTTATTCAATGATGTCTTGCAGCTTAAACGTATCGATCGCACTCGATTTTGATCGTATGACGTTCGTTCTTTTTGCGTTGCAACCGTGATTCAGAGGCGGACGGTATTGTGAAAGGCTCAGAGTCAAAATTTCTTGCCGAAGATATTATTATTTTCACTTAAGCCGAAATTCTACCTTTTGCCTTTCATTTTACACTCCACTATATATTCTTTTGACCCACAATTTGTCTCATAACTTCAATCATAATTTACAAACACCAAAAAACTCTCACAAACTCTCTCTAAAGGATCAAAGTTCATTCTCTCAACTCTTTCTCAAGAACACAACAACAACTTCATCAAGAACTCAAGAACACAACAATTCCGATCAAGCTTCCGATAGCCGAGCCGCCACGAACCACCACCTTCGGTCAACTTCACCACCGTGCGACCACCATCTTCCGCCGCCGGCAGCCACGCGGCCTCTCCTCCTCTCCTCCGTTCATGATCGCGTCTCACTTCCTCCGGATTCACAATTTCTTCGTCGATTCTTCATTCGGTAAGCTTCTTAAACTTTAATTCATGAATAATTGTTGCATTGTTTCTTGAATTGAATTTTGAAGTTGAATTCATATTATGGAGATTATGTGCATTGATTCTTGATGTGGTTGTTGATTGATGCTTGATTAATTGATCCTAATAATTGTTGTTGTGCATAATTGGAAATGATTGTTAAAATTGACATAGACTAATCGATGCATGTTAGATGTTTGATAAAATTCTTAAGAGAGTTAATTATTGTGACTTGATATTGATTGAAGTGCTTGACTTTTGAATTCATGTTTGTTTCATTGTGTAAATTCGGAATAGGATAGGTTGAAGCTTAATTGTTGATGTTGTTCATATGTCGCGTGTCGATAAGTGCGTTTTGGTCATAACTTCCTAACCGTAGCGCGTTTTCGCGAATGTGAATAGTGTAAATTGACTTTGTTGATTATTCCGGAGCCATTGGTAAACTTTTTAGTCGATTTCGGACAATTTTTTTCGGCTATTTCGCTACTGCCAGCCGATAAAATCGGCCAAAAAGTACCACTTCCGAGCGGAATTTTCAAAATCCGATTGCATATTTGAATCCGTTGGCACGTTTGCAAGTTACCATGCGATTTTCGTTCAATTCCGAGTCGGTGATTTTTGACGCGTTTTTTCGTTTTAAGGCTTTTTAAGTTCGGTTTGGTGCAATTTTGATGCATTGATCTTGTTTTGACTTGTACTTATGTTTGTTGATCATTTTCCATTCATTGCATGTAAATTTATTTGATTTTGGTTTGAATTTGCATGTTGTTTATGTTAGAGCATAAGTGCTGCCCCGTTTTGAAACGTAAATTTCAATGCATGTCCATGACTCGTACATTCATCTTTCTATTTGATTTTGAGTTGTGAGACATAGGTGCAACTTCCGGTTGCACCTCTTTTTTGGTTTCTAATGCGTTTGTTGAGTTCATGCAAGGTTCTCGCAAAGATCTTAACGACGGTCGTTTGGTTGGTATTCCACTTTATTTGTGGGATACCTTTGGATTCAAATGATATTTTGTGCCGTTGTTTTTGTTTCGATTATGGGGAATCTTCACAAAGCAATTATGGAAGATGAGCATTTATTTTGCTCATGGGAGATTACAAGGCTTGGCTTGAAGTTTTTTTGGATTTCTTTTATGTGAAAGAATCGACACTTCGACCAAGTAAGTAATCTCGATTCTCTACTTTAATGCATCATTCTAGTTGTATGCGACTTAGGATCATATAACTTAAGGTGCATATTGAGCCCTCCCACCTGAGGCATTGGATTTATTTGTGATATATATTGACATGTGTCGATTTCGGAGTTTAGGGATTAGGTTACGAATTAGAGAATTCGATTCCTTTCACTTTCCCTTAAAATATCGTTTTTGCTCGTTTCGTCGCAATTATTAAAAATAGTTTTAGGTGTGATAAAATTCTGGAAAAATTCATGAGTGATCTTCTTCCTCTTAATTAATTTTTCATATTTTTTGTTTCCATATTTGGATGGTTTCAATATTTTATTTGGATTTTAGATCACAAGCTGTCCCAAAAAGGAAGGTTTTGGCATAAGGGACCGAAATCGATTTTTCCCCATAGGTGTGAGACCTATTTTTTGTATATGATTAATCACTGTAATTGGTGACATTTTTATGCTCATTAGGCATTTTTTTCATAATTTTTAGTACCTTTTTTGATCCACTTTGTGGAGTTGTTTTTGATGATCATGTTTTGGTTACCTTGCTAGTCAAGGAATTGTTTTGGCACTTTGGTGCATAATTTTATGAAATCCTTTTGGACAATGTAAGATAATGACTTTATTATTCCAGCGATTTAATTTCATAATTTTTAAAGGCTTTTTGCTATTTTTCCATGTCACCTATATCCTAGGTTGATTCATGTGTTTATGTGTAGCATAACCTAAGTGTTAAGAAGGCATTCATGCCATTTGATTGAGGAACTTTTTGATAACTTTTAGGAGTTGATTATAGGTCATTTGTATGCCTTTAATTCCAGTCATAGATCACCTTTTTTTGAACCATACTCATTTGGTTTGTTTTAATGTTTCAAAGTGCATACTTATGTGAACTAGTTTAACTTAAATAGGTTGCTAATCTCTTCTAATTGTTAACATGAATTATGTAGGAATAATTAATGCCTATTCATGCATTCTAATTGCATCTCATAACTTGTATGCTACTGACCCATAATCATTTCATTCATATTCACATGCCATTCTTCCTTAACTTTCATCATGTGCGATCTTATGCGATGTTTATTCCATTTCATCTCACATATTCTTCTTATTGCTCCCTATGCCTAATCCATTGCATCCATGATTATATGTTCATTCATCTACATTCATAAGCATTCACTACTGACTTTGATGTTCATTTCATGTATTAATTCATGTTTGTAAGCCATATGCATTCATACTTCATCCATAAGCCCTAACTTGCATTTAGGTGAATTTAGGTGAACTTTTTGTACATAGTTTGATATAGTTTGATCTTGTGAGGTATCCTAGCATACTTAGGGACCTATAACATGTAGCTAATGACTTTAGAAGTCATGTAACCTTTAGGTGCCTTCATCTTTAGACTTAGGTCTTATTTTTAACCCTAGTTTCATTCTAGGACGTTTATGGTACTTAATCGCTTTCATGCTTTGATTTTACTTTCAATATGCATTGTCATGCTAACTTTTGTTTTGTAGGGGGGAAGATTGAGGTACGCATTACTTCATTCCTATCTATTATGCATTTTAATTGTGTTTTCCTTAGCACCTTGTGCTTTGCTTTTAGGCTTTCCCTTTCTTTAGAGACAACTTAACTTCCTTAGGAAGTAAGTTAGTTTCTAGTTCTCTTTTCTTCTTTTCCTTTTTCTCATTAGGATTAGAAAACCTCATTAACCATAGGACCTCATTTGTAAATAAACGAAAATTAGGGTTGTGTCTTAGTTCCCATTAGATTTTTCCTTTTTGCAATTTGAGTCATTCTTTCTTATCTTCAAACAAAATCCAAAAAACACTTAACAAATAAATGAAATGATTCCTTGTGTATAGCCTTATTCCATGAAGCACTTGCATTCATTCCATCTTGGAGTGGTGTAAGCTTGTTTATCATGATGCACAAGTCTCATCAAGGAATTGTTCATAAAGAAAGCTTAAAAAATACTTCTTCACAAAAGCAACAAAAACACTCAATAAAGTTCAACAAGCTAGTGAACTTAAACCCTAATCCTATGAAACCAGTCTTGGATAAATTCTCCTTGCTGGGTATGCTTGTTCTATTATTCCATCTTGGAATGTAGAGTCAAGTGTACATTCCATGGAAAAGAGTTTGAATTCACTTCCTTGTGCCAAATTCATACAAAACTCATAAAAGACAAAAAACAAACAATAACCGACTATCCTGCGGGAACTTCTCTTCTCATCTCATTCACTCACAACGCGAACTCGCGACGACTTGTCTCTCATGCAAGACGGTAAACGCACTCGTGCCAGACGAGCCTGCAACACCTAAGCATAGACATACGCAGTTCCAACTGTAAAAAACACAAACAAATAGTTCCCGCCTAGGTTAGGGGAACTACGGCGACTCTGATCCTCATTATCCCGATGAGGTACGTAGGCAGCGGGGTAGGGCCCGTTCGAGCATATTCTTTATTTTCCCTACATTTTCCCCTTTCTTTCCATTTTCTTATCTTAGTTCATTTCTCATTTCCATTTCCAATTTCCAGTCAGCGGTTTTATTCAGCAGCATTCGTATTTTTCTCACCCTTTGAAACAAGCAAGCAAGCGTGGATCCCGTCGGGTACGACGGACGGATTGGGGTGCTAATACCTTCTCAATTCGTAACCGACTCCCGAACTCAGATCTTTGGTTCGCAAGGCCTTGTCCTTTCCTTCTTCCTCAGGTTTGTGCAACATTACCTTTCCCATTCATTCGGGATAAAAATGTCTGGCTGGCGACTCTACCTTTCCGCGCCACTTTCGCGTTTGTACTAGGATGAAAATCCCGGGAGCGACATGTGTGATTAGAAAAATTTCTTTAAGTACTTTGTAATGACCCTCGTATGAGTGTATACAAAGCCTAGTTTAGAAATTGTGAGGTGTAAAAGTAATTTTGAAAAGTGTGAGCAAGTAACTATGAGATACCTACCCTAGATTAATTCTTTCGTGTTCTCGTATGTTCTTTCAATGGTAAGACTATCCCTATTATTAAGGAATAGGTAGTCATTACCTTGGATGTTAAAGGACAAACGTAGGGTCATCGTATGGTCATAGAAAGCAACTTTGAGGGGTGTCTTTAGCAATTCGTAGGGACTATCATCATTTATTCAAAGGGACAAGATCATTATTCCGTAGGCAACCTCGAAGGGACTTGATCTTTTAAACTGTAAGGACTTGATGATTTTTATGAAGGGACTTTGCTTAAGACACCCCTATATTCAAGGGACTTGACCATTTAAAGAAGGCAACCAAGAGGAATACCCTAGGAAGTGCAGATAGCGATCAAAGATCGACTTACGTGTGTGAATGATTTATTTTCAGATATTTAATCTTTTTTTAATTAGTTTTTCTAAATTTAATTAATTACAATTATTTTTCACTCCCTATTTACTAACCACGCAATTATATTTACGAAAATAAATGGCAGAAAATTAAAGGCAAATACAATAAATTCCTAAACTATTACAACGCTTCGGGGTAGATACATGAAAATAATGGCAGAAAAATAAATGATGGTAAAGACTTCAGTATAATAACAAGACAGGTTATATGAATAACATAAAAATGAGGACAAAAAGTTTTAGTGCTTGAGAAAATCTTTAAAGGTTTGAGAAAATATTTTTAAGGGTTAAAATTAAAAAAAATATGGTTAATATAAAAATTTATTAGGAAAATTTAAGGTTTATTAAGAAAATCCTAATCTAATTAAAAATTAATTTATTTACCCTAATTTTAACTTAATAAAAGAAACTATATACAAAATACTATTATTATTATAAGAAAAAGTTTATTGATCAATTAGTCCTTTTTTTTTTAAATTAATGATCTAACTCCATATTGATTTTCATTCAGTTCTTGGCACGCCCTAAATTACTAACCACGCAGGGAATAATAAAAATAAATAAAGGTAGAAATTGAAAGACAGAAAATAAAAATTCCTACACTATTACATGGCTTCGGGACAGTTACATAATAATTAGGCGGAAAATAACACTAAATTATTACATCAAGGAGACAGTTACATAATTATAAGCCGAAAAATAAAAACTAAACTATTACAAATATGAAACAGTTACATAATATGATAAACAGTAAATGAATAACATAAAAATGAGTAGAGTTAGAGTGAAAATTAGAGTTTGTGGCAAAATTGTCAGAGTTTAGAAAAAATTTAGGGTTTAGTGAAAAATATAGGGTTTTAGAGAAAAATATAGGGTTTGAGGCGAAAAATCAGGGAGGTTAGTTATCTGTGCAGATCTAAATATATAACATAAAAAAATAATATGAAAAAAAAAAAGAACGACACTGCTAACGCAAAAATTGGGATCATCGCAATTGGATCGGATCAACATAATCAAATTGTAAATAAAATAATAATAATCCATACATATTATATAATATATATATATAAAGATAGAATTTACAACCTATATATATATATATATATATATATATATATATATATATATATTTATGAAAGTTAGAAACACAGACGTTTAAAAGATAACAAAAAAAGAACATATGTATATTTGAAAGTTAGAAACACAGACATATAAAAGATAACATAGAAAAAAAAATGGAATTTAGAAAAACAAAACATGTACGCCGGTGATATCACTTTCTACATGTATCCAAATGCAAGATCACATACTATTAGTTATATATGTGTTAGTGAATAAAAAAATGTGGATATACCGATTAAACAGTGCCGCTCTCTCTTTTTCTTTTTTTTTTTCGGTCCCATTTCTTCCTTTCCTCCAGCAGCACACAACATAAATATATATAGGGGTCAATTAGGGTTAGTGATGATGGGCCTAAATATTTATTCTGAAATCTAAATAAAATATTAAATTAAAAACTGAATAAAAGTTAAATAATTAAAAATAGTTAAAATTAAAATAAAAACTAACAATTCTATTTATTTATTCTAGACCCTATAAAATATTAATTTAAAAAACAAATAAAGTTTTAATAATTAAATTAGTTAAAATAAAATAAAATAAAAACTAATAATCCTATTTATTTATTCTAGACTCTATATAAAAATAAATAGACTCAAAAAATAAAAGTCAAGCACCAAAGTGCTCGAAAAAATAAAATGAACACGTCAAAATAATCAGCGCGAAATAAATGACTCGGAAAAATACAGCGTTTGGTCGGATAAAAATTATGACCGTTTAAACTGCTCAGACTGATCAACATATGACCAAAAATAGTCGTAAAAATATTTTTATCATGTCAAATTAAACCACGTGAACCGCAGATTAATGTTACCGACATTTGCAAACTTAAACTTGACATTTTTCGTTGACTGATTTTAGGCATAGTTAAAAATAATTAATTTGACCAGTCTGTCCGTAAATTCCGAGAAATTATTCCGGCTAATATTAAGATGAAATACATGTTATGCTATGAAGATGATGCAAATGAATGCGAAACAAAAAGTCGGTTAGAGTTAAAAATAGAGGGCAAATTTTGGGGTGTAACAGGTAGACACAGACGAGTGTATAAATTCAAGAAGACATAAGTGTTTGACACGGTGTATAGATTAAAGATGCGGACGAGCATCCTTAAGACTATGATACGGACGAGTATCAATAGAAACAGACGCATGTTCAGAGATGATGATACGGACGAGTATCAACTGGTTAACAAAGAACACGGACGAGTGTTGATTCTGAGGGGATTTAAGTGGTATATACAAGATACGGACGAGTATCTGTATGAGTAAAAAGTATGAGTGAGACACAGACGAGGGCTCAACTTGCTGGGGAGAGTGCGACACGGACGGGTGTCGGAAAAAGTGTATTACAAACGAGTATTTGATTTACCAAGTATTTAGGTAACTATGTTGGGGAAGGTGACACGGACGGGTGTCAAGGAATTGTATATATATGTATCTGTGTTAGTGAGCACAAAGGGGATGCTTTGGCTCTCTGCTGGGGGTATGACACGGACGGGTGTCGAGAAGTATCTGTAATGTATAAGCATTTGTTTGCTCGGGCAATTTTACTGGGGAATGATGACACGGACGAGTGCCAAAAGGAGCATGTATCTATATTTGTGGGTGTAAAGGATATGCTTTAACATTCTACCGGGGAGCTTGGAAAGTATTTTGTATATTGTTGATGGAACGTCAGTATTTACAAGTGTTCAGTTCGACACATGGCTTATGATTATGCAATATGTTTGATTTTTGCCGTAATGCTCCGTATTTTGGACGGAATGCTACGCTCTGAGGGGAAAATATGATGTGAATGCTATGATCATGCAAAGATACCGATCCGGGATTCGGATCCCGTTGCCGTAGGGATCCCTGGCTGATCTGCTTGAAATGGATGTCCCAGCTGGGGATGAGATCATTGGTAGATCTGACATATATGACTCTGCATGGGGAAGTAGGTCATTGATAAACCTATCTTGGTGGTGAGGGACCCAACTGGGGTCTGCGGGAGCTTTCGTCCCTCTGTTGTGAGATCTTCAGGCATTGCTCTTCTGGATAGAGGCTGAAACTCTGCGGGGAGGTGGTTCCCTGTCTTTGCACTTGTCTGAGGAGGAATGATGACTGGCAACTCGGCTGGGGAGTAAGCAGCTCTGGTGTTGTTTGGAAGATGTATGGTGCTTTGACAGCTTGCTGGGGAGGAACTTTCATGCCCCATGATGCGTTTTGACCGCTTGCAATCCTGTATGACAGAGAAACGTACAAGTATCCCGAGGTATCCCTTACTGGATTCCATCATAGGAATTTTGACACTCCCGATAGTTAATATATTTCCTGCAAGCACGTATTTTTAGAAGAGAAGCATCTGTATTTATGCAATCAATATCTTAAGGACATCGGACATTTTGCAAATGAAAATAAAATATACGAGACGGAATAGGAGTGAAAATCTGATTTTATTAATTTATGTGCCCTGAATTGGAAAGATACAGTCAAAGAAACAAATCCCCTAAAATGAGGAGATTGTTACAAATTGAGAAACAACGAGATGCTGGCAATGTTGATGATGCTTCATAGCTTCCCTTTTGCTATGACTCGTATGACATTGACGTTCTTTTCATCCTGTTTTCTGAAGAAGGCTGATTCTGACCGATGCTCGAGCCTTTCGAAGCTTGCCATGTTGTAAGTGATACAGATGAATTCATAATGCAGTTGTTCGCTTATTCCCTTATTTTGCGTGGATCGCCCTTTCGGGTTTTCAATCCACCGGGATACCCATTTTTGCCTGAGTTGTCCAATGTGGCTTTTCAACTCAGCGGGTGTACATTTCTTTATTTATTTTCCCTTATTTTTGCCCGAGTCTTTTCTTCGGTTTTTGACTCGCCGGGATGCCCTATTTTTGCCTGGACTTACATTCTGTTTTTTATGTCCAGCGGGTCATTTATGTGAAGTATTTTTTAACTACATCTGAATTCACATGGGACAGGAAGTCTTCGCCATCCATAGTACTGAGCATCAGTGCTCCACCGGAGAAAATTTTCTTTACTATGAACGGACCATCATAATTCGGAGTGCACTTTCCCCTGTGGTCTATATGAGGAGGGAGGAGTCTTTTCAGCACAAGATCTCCTACTTGGCATTCTCGGAGCCTGACTTTCTGATCGAAGGCTTTCTTCATTCTTTTTTTATATAATTGCCCATGACAAATTGCAGCCAATCTCTTCTCTTCAATCAGATTCAGTTGTTCGTATCGGGATTGGACTCACTCTGCTTCATTTAGCTTAACATCCATTAGTACCCGCAAGGAGGGTAATTCAACTTCAACAGGTAGGACTGCCTCCATACCATACACAAGCTGATACGGTGTTTCCCCAGTGGATGTTCTGATTGACGTACGGTACCCATGCAAGGCAAATGGTAGCATTTCATGCCAGTCTTTGTAGGTAACCACCATCTTCTGTACAATCTTCTTGATATTCTTGTTAGCTGCCTCTACAACGCCATTCATCTTTGGCCTGTAAGGAGAAGAATTGTGGTGTTGGATCTTGAAGTCCCGGCATAGTTCTGCCATCATTTTATTGTTCAAGTTGGAACCATTATCAGAAATGATTCGCTCGGGAACTCCATACCGACAGATGATGTCTCTCTTTAGAAATCAAGCTACTACCTGCCTTGTAACATTTGCATATGAAGCTGCTTCAACCCACTTGGTAAAATAGTCAATGGCTACCAGGATGAATCTGTGGCCATTTGAAGCAGTCGGTTCAATCTTGCCAATCATATCAATTCCCCACATGGCAAAGGGCCAGGGTGAAGACATCACATTCAGAGGATTCGGAGGCACATGCACTTTATCCGCATAAATCTGGCATTTATGGCATTTCCTGGCATAAGCACAACAGTCTGCATCCATTGTGATCCAATAATAGCCTGATCTTAACAACTTTTTAGCCATAACATGCCCTCCAGCATGGGTACCAAAGGATCCTTCGTGCACCTCGTGCATCAACAAGTCTGCTTCTGCCCTATCAACACATCTGAGGAGTACCATATCAAAGTTTCTCTTGTACAGGGAACCATCAGCATTCAGGAAGAAACTACCAGCTAGCCTTCTTAATGTCTTCTTATCATTGGAAGATGCCCCAGGTGGGTATGTTTGATCCTCCAAGAAGCATTTGATGTCATGGAACCAAGGCTTATCATCTTTAACAACATCTGCTGAGAGCACATATGCTGGTCTGTCAAGTATGGACACTGAAATCCGAGGCACAAAGTTGGCATCTTGAACTTTGATCATGGATGAAATGGTAGCCAGAGCATCTGCAAACTGATTTTCATCTCGTGGGATATACTCAAGCTTGGCCGTTGTGAAGAAAGTCAATAAGCTTCTCGTATAATCCCGGTAAGGTATCAGATGATCTTGGTGGGTGTACCATTTACCGTTGGTTTGATTAATTACCAGAGCTGAATCTCCGAATACAGTCAAAGTCTTGATCCTGAGGTCAATGGCTTCCTCAAGACCCATAATACAAGCTTCGTATTCAGCTTCGTTGTTAGTGCAGCTGAAAGTGAGCTTTGCCGAGAAAGGCATGTGAACTCCTTTAGGTGTAATGAGTACCGCACCAACACCACGACCGTTCATATTAACAGCCCCGTCAAACATCATAGTCCATTCTTCCTCTGGGTCAGGCCCTTCAGTGTGAATAGGCTCTTCATGATCTTTTGCTTTTATGAACATGATGTCTTCATCCGGGAAGTCAAATCTCATAGGCTGGTAATCATTGTAAACACCCCAAATTTGCCCTCACCCATTCACACCATGGCTTGTGATCTCCTCATATGCATAAACACAACCATATCATCTCATGTTACATTTTTGATTCACTGCATAGATTCAAAGTCATCTGCATCTAGGGTTTGTGATCTGAGCAATCCAAGAGCCACTTGAGCCACTCCAAAGGCCACCAATCATTTCAAAGGGGCCCATGTGTGTTCTTATATCATATTTACATCCTCTCAAAGTCAAGATTTCCAAAGAATCACAAGAACTAGGATTGGTGTGGATGCAGAGCCAAGTTTGACTGCACAGTTGACCTAAAATTAGGGTTTTGGTTTCAGAGGCCATAACTCCAAATTTTTTGGTCATTCTTGTTTCCATTGGTCTCTATATGGTATAGGGAGTATGCATATCAATTTTCATGAATAAATTCCATGGGGAAGTCATCTGATCAAGAGTTGACTTTTCAGACAATTCAGTGCAAAATCAGGGCATCTGAGGCACCCAATGACCCAACCAATGGGTGATCTTCATCATTTTGAGTGTATATGATCTTTATTTGATCATGGAAGAAGGTTGAAGTTCACAAAAATCAAGAATTACAAGCTTTTGCAAATGTTGACTTTTTAGGGCATGGTTGACTTTTCAAGAATATGTCATTTTAGGTCATTTTTCAAGCCTTGATTTTTGATCCAAATATGTTTCAAATGGAAAAACTTTGGTCATGAAAGTTGTAGAATACATGTTTCCCTTTTCAAAAAGTACAAGAACATGATCAAATTCTTCTTGGATCAAAAGTTATGGTGTGACAAAGTTGGCAAAAATCATTGATTTTCAAGATGTGCACCAAATGAGAAATTTGCAAAATCATGAACCAAGGCCATTTGTAACTTCTAGTTCACTTCAAACCAATGTACAAACATCACATGAGTTCTAAAAATCAGAATTGGACCAAAGTTTCTCATGATCATGGTTTGTATAACAAGACTTTTTCATGAAGTTCCAAAAATGAGCCAACTTGCAAAATCATCATCACACTTTCCCCCACTTGTTACATTGGCCTTTGAACCACTCTAGCCTTCCACACACACCATGCTGCGCCATCCCTAGCCATTGTACCAAGCTAGAACCCAAGCCATACCTCTCTTACAAAAAAGTTGACTTTTGGCAAAAGCAAACATCCCAATCACAGCAGGCCAGGTCACATCATCTGGCCAATTGGGATTGTTTATACTTTCCATTTGCTAGCCAAACATAACACCAAGCAAGGCTGAAACAGATCACAACACACCATACACAAAACTCACCCTATTGGCATTTCTCTTCGAATCTCTCTGCCCAGTTCACAAACATTCAAACCAGCTTCACTAATCATCTCACCATACTCCATTAAGCCTAAACCAACAAAGAACCAAGCCTGAATAAAACAAAAACATTGCTTCTCCATTTTCACTCCAACTTGCAGTTTCATTCGAAACTCACTCCACAGCTCACAAACACTCAAACAAACTCTACAAACCTTCTTCACTCATCATCCTGACCAAAAACAACCCTTCACCATTGCCAGAAACATCCTGAATCACCATTACCATTTTCGACTGAGCTTGAGCAGAAGCTGTCCAAACTCATCAACCAGCCAACATAAACTCCTCCTAAGCATTCAAGGATCATCAGGAGACCAAGTAGAGTGGATTGCATCAAAGGGAGAGGTCAGAAAGGTGCTGAAGTGAAAGCTTCGAATCTCAGGTAGCTCAAGAAATATTTTTCCAGAAATCATTTTTTATGTTCTAAAGTTGTTCTCTATGCTTCACTGATTGTTCTGATACCTTTGGTTTTGAAAATGGTGGAGAGATGAGAGTTTAATCAATCTCTGAAACTTTTTTGCCCTAGTTCGTGTTTGCTTCGATTTAGCCTTTCCTGGAAAAATAAATTTGTTTTGAGTGAGGGTTATGATTCGTGAGTGAGTGGGGAACATTTCTGTTCAATTAGATTTCATTTTCGTAACGTATGGAGTGAGTTTGAGGATTGGGGTGAACGGAGAAGATGATCGGAACACTGTTCCGGTCATCTGAAAGTGATTAACGGCGTAATTAGGGTTTAAGCATTAATTAGTCATTTTTGAATTTGGACCGTGAGATCTGGCGCCAAGTCAACTCCCGCCCTGGCCATTTTAAATCTCACGCGTTGGATCGTTTGACTTCTATTTAATTCAGTTTAAATTCATTTTTATTTCATTTCTTTTCATTTTATTTGCCCAATTCATTTAAAATAGCAAAACTTGTTTAAAAATTATGAAATTTTTTATCCTGAGTTTCATTAATTTTTCAAACACAAAAATATTTTTATTTTCATTTTTAGCATTTAAAAAGTATTTTTAAATATTTAAAAGATTATTTTTAATTGATTAATGAGAATTAATTTATTAAAAATACTTTTAGGTATTTAAAAATCACCAAAAAATTCATGAAATGTTCTAAGACATTTAGAAACATTGTCCAACCTTCAAACCAAATTTCTTTTTTGATCTTGATGCATTTTGAGAATTTTTCATTGAATTAAAATCATTTTTGTGCATTATTTTGATCCCAAGTTCAAAAAATCATTTCTGCCTATTCATGAAGGATTGGACATTGATTCTTTTTGCATTGCATTGTGTTTAGCATGTAGTTTGTGAGATTAAATGGCCATGATTTGATCTTGCATTTTCCAATTGTTTGACATTTCTTTTGTTTAGGAACCCTAAAAACCCTAGAATCTTGTAAAAATCATAACTTGAACTTGGTTCGGAGTTGAGACTTCTCCTTTGGGCATTGGTTTAGTATAGGATTAGGGGTCTTTTGTGTGGCATTTTCAATTTTTTTATCTTAGGGTTTGCTTCTGATTTTGACTTTTGTTTGATGTATGGTTCATAAACCCTAATTTGGGCTTCCATTTGCATCCATCTTGCATTCTCTTGCACAACATGACTTGCCATGACATTCCATGCCTCCATTTGATTCATTTAACATCATAAGGCATATTGAAAGCATGTTTGATCATTGCATCATGTATTTGCCATGTTGTATGTCATGTGCACTTCATAACTTTTCATGTATGTTCATGGTTCCTAACTTGCTTCATTTGCATTCATGAACTTGTATGATCATCTTCATGTGCTGCCTCATGTTTGTGGCATCTCATAACATCATTAGCATCATGTACATGCTTCTGGTTTTGTTTCTCATCATGTCACCTCATCCCATTTTGTATTGCATTGCATTTCTTTTCTGACATTTCAGGTGGTAAGTGGTGTTGAGAAGTGAATTTGCCTTCACTTCTCATAACTTTTCTTTTCATCTCTCTTGCATCCATTGCTGCATTTTGGTTTGTGTTTGAGTTTGAGCTTGCTCATTCCTCTTCCTCTTACTTTCTTTCTTCAAGTGACTTGACTTCTTGAATGAAGCAAGTCACTTTGCTTCTCTTGATCCTTTCATCTGTTTCCTGGTGGTTCCATTGAAGACTTCTTTTGAAAACCTCACAAACCTTAAGAACAACCAAGCATGACAATGATTAGGGTTTTGATAAGTTCCCCCCTTAGTTTTACCTTTGTGTCTCTTTGAGTCATCTCTTCTTATCTCATAATCAGGGACTAAACCCTAAAGGCTTTAAGGCTTTGTGATTAAGCTTATGCCTGCATCCTTCTCTTAGGATGGAGTGTATAACTTTAATCCTAAGCGTTGAACCCTTAATGTGTTTAACTCCTTTAATCAATTCACTTAAATAAGTATCAAGACATCACACTTGTAACTTGGGCCTTGCATTAGGGTTCTAATTCTTCCTTAAATGGTTAAGAAGGACTAACCCTAGTGTTAATGGACAAGTCCCCCTCAAGTTGTCTTACAAATCATAAAACTCACTTCATCATCATATCATTAAATAAAATCCACTTAATCAAAGGCTTGTTTTGTCATGAGTTTAATCCCTAATCATGGATTAAGTTGAGGAGTTTTCCTCAGCTTAAACATTCTCATCTATTATCCTTCTATTAGGATGGTGTAATGAGTCTGTTTAATCCTTGATTATGGCTTAACCTCATTACTTGACACTAAACAAAAACCACAAAAACATCTAAATAATCACAAGTAGGTTAATGATCTTAATCCTACACCATAGGTGATTAAGTGTGAGAATCTGACTTCACACTTAAGGTATTCTCATTACCCCTAAACAGAGGGAAGATGTGATGAGTTTACCAAATCCATTGGTTTAGGCTTAAGCTCATTAACTTATGACAAACTTTCAAAAGCAATAAAAGACTGAAAACACAAAAAACAAACAATAATCGTCTCCTCCGGGATTCTTTTCTCATCTCATTCACTCATAAACGAGAACTCGCCTCTTCCGTCTAATGCAAGACAGTTAGCACCTGAGCCAGACAGGTCATACACTTGAGCATAGACAAGTAAGCAGTTCACAAGTCAATTTATCTTTCAGTCTCTTTGGGTCGAACTACGGTGTTCTGACTTCCTCATTGCACGAGAGGATACGTAGGCATAACTTAACAGTTATCGAACAAAAGTCTCTGTGTATTCCCCCTCTTTCCAGCTTCATTCTTTAGCCTCATGATCTTGAGCATCTTATTCCTGTTCTTACACTGACACTGTATATATCACACTTCACATTCTTTGCACTGACACCTGTACATCTTTTCCAGCTATTTTATACACAAATTGCACTGACACTACCCCTTTAAAACACAAATCTTCTAAGCGTGGATCCCGTCGAGTACGACGGACAATCTGGGTGCTAATACCTTCCCAGGTTGTAACCAACCCCCTTTCTCAGTCTCTCTGGTTCGCAACCGTCTTATCCATCTTTTCTAGGTCTATGCAGCATTACCTTTCCTCCGGGATAAAAATGCCTAGCTGGCGACTCTATTCATCTCCAGTGAGTTCACGGCTGTGTGTTCTCATTGTCCCTCTCGCCGACCGTTCGCGTCTGTACCTTTATTTGACCCTGCTTCATTTATCGGGAGCGACAATCATCAATGGGTTGCTCAGCAAGATAATCGGACAATACACTGCCTTTGATGGCCTTTTGAGATGTGTACTGAATGTCGTATTCTGTGAGGATCATTTGCCATCTTGCAACCCGTCCAGTAAGTGTTGGCTTCTCAAAAATGTACTTAACTGGATCCATCTTTGAGATCAATAAAGTAGTGTGGGTCAATATATACTGTCTTAGTCGGCGAGCAGCCCACGCTAAAGCACAACAAGTTTTCTCGAGCAGTGAATAACGTTGTTCACAGTCGGTAAACTTTTTGCTTAGGTAGTATATTGCATACTCTTTTTGACCAGACTCGTCATGCTGGCCCAGCACACACCCCATTGACACTTCTAGTACTGTCAAGTACATGATTAGAGGTCTTCCTTCAACTGGAGGCATAAGGATTGGAGGCTCTTGCAAGTACTCCTTGATTTTGTCAAAAGCCCTCTGGCAATCTTCGTTCCACCTGACCGTTTGTTCTTTTCTTAACAATTTGAACAAGGGTTCACAGGTTGCTGTAAGGTGAGATATGAACCGTGAAATGTAGTTCAATCTACCTAGAAACCCCCGAACTTCTTTTTCTGACTTTGGTGCAGGCATTTCCTGAATGGCTTTGACTTTGTCAGGGTCAACTTCAATCCCTTTCTCACTCACAATAAATCCCAACAGTTTACCGGATCGCACCCCGAATGTGCATTTGTTGGGGTTTAGCTTCAATTGGTACTTCCTCAGACGCTTGAATAACTTCAACAGATTTACCAGGTGGTCTTCTTCTGTGAGGGACTTGGCAATCATGTCATCCACATAACATTCAATTTCTTTATGGATCATGTCATGGAATAATGTTACCATAGCCCGTTGATAAGTGGCACCAGCATTCTTTAGTCCGAATGGCATCACCTTATAACAGAATGTGCCCCAGAGTGTGATGAAAGTTGTCTTCTTCATGTCTTCAGGTGACATATTGATCTGATTATATCCTGAAAATCCATCCATGAAGGAGAACACGGAGAACTGAGCCGTATTATCAAACAATACATCAATGTGAGGTAAAGGGAAGTCATCTTTCGGGCTGGCTCTGTTCAGATCCCGGTAGTCCACACACATCCTCACCTTGCCGTCTTTCTTAGGCACGGGTACAATATTAGGAACCCATGGCGGATAGCTGGTCACAGCAAGGAACCCGGCGTCCCACTGTTTTTGTACCTCTTCTTTAATCTTCATTGCCATATCTGGGCGAGTACGGCGCAACTTCTGCTTTACCGGTGGGCAATCTTCTTTCAGAGGCAACTTGTGCATGACAATATCGGTGTCCAACCCTGGCATATCCTGATAAGACCAAGCGAAAACATCCACATACTCCCGAAGCATATCAATCAGTTACTCTTTTACTGAATCTTGTAGACAGGCCCCGATCTTAACCTCCTTCACGTCTTCTTCCGTACCAAGATTAACCGCTTCAACCTCCTCCTGATGAGGAGTGATAACCTTCTCTTCTTGCCTTAACAACCTGGCTAGCTCTTTAGGTAGCTCATAGTATTCTTCAACCCCTTCATCAGCTTGATTGATTGGATTGTCAAAGTCATACGAAGTCATAGCAGTGTTGTTGTCGGTGCAGTCTGGAGGGCACTTTCTGCAAGGGTTTAGATTGGTTTATTTTATTGATCAATTTTAATCTTGTTTAGAAAAAAGTGAAAATGAAGTTATTTATTTTGAAAAACATTGCCATTTTATTTTTGTACAAAAAGAAAAATGAAAAGACAGTGAGCGAAAAAGAGACTCGTTTGCAAAAGATGTCCGATATTCATTGATTAATCCATTTGCACAAAATTACAAGATGGCCCGATTACAAAATGAGTCTTGACATCTTGGGCAAGATGCAAGACTTGATGCATGTTTTAAAATACAGGAAATAATAATTACTCTGCAGGAGTAACCCTTATAATTTCCTGGGAAGACCAGGTAAGGACTTGGCTCCCCGGGATCCTTGGACGTATCTAGCTCTCCAGGTTGCGGTCGCTTTCCTCCTCGTCTTCCAAACTGTTTACAGCATCCGGGGTGAGCATTCCCCCGCTGACAAACTTGGGCTCCTTTGCAGCCTCTGATTGATCTTGTTGAGTTGGTTTGTAACCCAGCCCAAATATGTCTTCTTTCTTTTCCACGGGCAATAGCTTGCCCCAGCCTTGGGCGGTACCTTCCTCGACAACCTTCCGGGCTTGCTGATATGACGCTATGGAAGTTCCTAGTACAGCAGATGCTTCATTAATGTTCAGGGCCTCAAACCCCTGACTCATGGTTTCATGGATTTCTCCGTCCATTTCTATGTACTTATACGTAGCCAGATGGCTAACAAAGATGTCTTCTCCCCACAGATGGTGATGATCTGGCCTTCCCACTCGAATTTCAGCTTCTGGTGAAGGGTAGACGTAACAGCGCCAGCGGCGTGGATCCAGGTTCTACCCAACAAACAGCTGTAGGCCGGCTGAATGTCCATCACAAAGAAGGTAGTTTTAAAAGTCAGCGGGCCAATCATCACAGGCAGATCAATCTCCCTAAGCACTGATCTCTTAGAGCCATCAAATGCTCTCACCACCAAATTACTCGGACGTAGTGCCAAGCCATCATACTCTAGTTTCACTAAGGCTTTCTTTGGTAGAACATTGAGTGATGACCCAGTGTCCACCAGTACATGAGATAGAGCAACACCTTTGCATTCCAAGGTGATATGCAAAGCCTTATTATGGTTGCGTCCCTCTGTTGTTAAGTCAGCATTGGTAAAGCCCAGTCCATGACTGGTGTTGACATTTGCCACCACAGTTTCTAGCTGATTAACGGTAATCTCCTCTGGCACGTATGCTGCGTGCAGGACTTTTAACAATGCGTTCCTGTGAGCTTCGGAACACATTAGCAGAGATAATATGAAGATTTTTGAGGGAGTTTGGTGAAGATGATCCACCACCTTGTAATCATTTCTTTTTATGATTCTCATGAACTCGTCTACATCTTGTTCGAAAGATGTCTTCTGAGTTTCTTTGGCAGTTGGCGCTTCAGATACCACACTCTTTCCCTTTGCTTTGGCAGCAGCTTCTGCTTCAACATTAGGTCTTTGTGTTTGTGAGGCAAAAAGGCGTCCGCTTCTGGTGAAGCCTCCGCCTCCCCCAACATTATCAACTTGTGGCGAAGAGGTTGATGAATCCAGAGTGATTTTCTCCCCGTTGCAGTAGAGATCGGAGCCATAATGCCAAGGTATGACATTACTGCTTTCATAAGGAACTGGTCTGGGTACCGTAATGGTAACTGGACTGACTGCTGCAGAGGAGGGTACTGTAATGGTGTGCAGATCATAGAAAATTGTGACTGGTGATCTGGCAGGAGGTGCCATGGTTTGTTGTTGGAAATTTCTGCTGGGAGGAACCTCTGATGGGTCATAGTAGATTGTAACTGCTGAGACATCTTCAGTAATTTTTGCTGGCGTTGTATAAGATTCTGCTAATAAAGTGGATGTTGATGTTGTAGAAGAAATGGTTGCTGAATTTTGACTTGTTGAAGTGATGGACGGAGCCGTTGCTGATGATATTGATGAATCGGTAGGAATGATTGTTGCTGCTGTTGTAGAAGAATCAGGAATTGCTGTTAAAAGGATTGCTGGATTTGTAGGCGCCTTTGTTGAGATTTGAAGGATACCATCCTTAATAAGACCATCTATGCCACTTCTCAAATTTTCACACCCGTTGACTGCAATGTTGCAATACCCACAATCGAGTTCACACCCGGGGAACACTTGGCACTCTAGAAGCTGAGCTTTAATTTCGACCAGAGGTGTTCGAATTTGTGCAACACTGGTGATCAAAGTAGATGGTTTGTCTTCCTCAATGGCATTAATCCTCGGCCCGCCATGATTAGGCATAGGATTTTTGTTGACATTTGGAGGAGGTGCAAAGTTGAGGGATTTAGAATCCACTAGATCTTGGACTTTCATTTGTAAGGCCCTGCATTTTTCAGTATTTTGACCAGGTGCATTGGAGTGGAAAGCACACCTGGCGTTGGCATCATAATTCCTTGGGAGATTGAGGGCATCTGGTGGTGCCAATATCCTTAACTCAACCAAGTTAAGCTTTAGGAGTTATGGCAATAAGGCAGCATAAGGCATAGGGATAGGGTCAATCACCCTTTTTGCCTGTGATGGTCTTTGTTGGAAGGGTCGCTGTTGTTGATTGCTATTGTTGTTGTTGTAGGTTCTCTGTTGCGGGTACTGAACTTGCTGTTGGTAATGTGGTTGTTGTTGTTGTTGATATGCTGATTGCTGAGGAATAGGAGCTGGAATAGTGACAACTGCTACAGATCTGTGGACATACTGAGGTCTGCCCCTGCTAGCATGAATGACATTTGTCTCACTGGTCCTTCGGGGTCCTACGAAAGGCTTCCTGGGATTACTGGATGAACTTGCACCATTATCAGAAATCTTGCCCATTTTTAAAAGGCTTTTGATCCTTTCACCGGCTATAACTACGTCAGCAAAACTGGTAGAAGAAAAGGCAGTCAGCCTATCAATATATGTTCCTTGCAAAGTATTCATGAACATGTCGGCGATTTCTCTTTCCGACATGGGTGGTTGGACAGCAGCAGCCAACTGTCTCCACCTCTGGGCATATTCTCTGAAGCTTTCTCTGGAAGACTGAGACATTCCCATTAGGAGGGTCCTGTTAGGAGCCATGTCCAGATTGTACTGATACTGCATGATGAAGGCTTCAGCTAAGTCCTTCCAGCATCTAATGGTAGCTCTGGTCAAGTGTGAATACCACTCCCTTGAAGCCCCAGTCAGACTGTCTTCAAAGTAGAACATCCACAGCTTCTCATCCATAGTATAAGCTTTAAGTCTTCCCAGGAAAGACTGAAGGTGAGTTTGTGGACAAGAGGTTCCATTGTATTTCTCGAAGCACGGGGGTTTGAATTTGTGGGGAATTCTCACCCCATCCACTAGCCCCATGTCCATTACATCGAAGCCCAAAGAGTTCTGAGACTCTAGAGATCTCAGTTTCTCAGCAATTTCATCTAACCTTCTATCATAGACTTTGTCTCCTACTCCCATGACAGTAAATTGCTCCTCTTGGGGATCCTCTTGTAAGATCCTACCTCCAGCAGTATTTCCTTGCACATTTCCCGGGATGTTGACTTCCGGATCTAGATGAGGTCCAAATACTGGTGGATTAACATGAGGCTGGCCCCACTCATTATTGCTAGTTCCTCCAGTTCCAGGATGAGGTTCCTCGGGAGTTTGCCTCTCCACCAATGCCCTTAACCTTTCTTGACTCTGGGCCAAGCCAGTCATCACAGCCATGAATTGAGTAATTTGGTTCCTCATCTCCACTCTTTCATTAGCCATCTGAGTTCTGACCTCAGTCAGGTCCTGTTGTACTTTCTCCATTTGGATACCAGGAAGGTTGTTGCGAGTAGGGTACCGGTGCGTACGGTTGACAGGGAATACCCGGCGACGAGCAATATTTCTTGAGGTCACAACAGAGTTAGAAACAAATAATAACAAAACCTACAAAACAAAACAAGGTTAGTATGCAATGCAGTATGCTTATTTGTTTTCCAAGGTATCCGGCTTGGTTCTTGGTTTTGACCTTTCTAGACCTCGAGGAAGATGCTTGATGTTGAAAAGAAACCCAATGAAAGCAAACTAATATATTACAAATGATGAACGATACATAGTTTGTTTTACAACACATGCCCCTGGAGGGTCAAAATACAACAAAAAGAAAAGTACATCAAATGGAAATAAACAACAAGCAAAGGATCGGACATCCAGTACAAACTCATCCTCATTGACTTCCTTCAGAAGTGCCTCAGTCACTGGACTAGCTGGGTGCTCTATAATAGTCCTGATGAGGAGGTTTCTGGTGGCAATGGAAGTGGTCAGCTTCTTGTGCCTGTCCTGGTCCTTTGATCTCTTCAGTCCAGCCCTGAGCTTTAACTCTAAAATATTCTTCTAGGCTGCCAACAAAGCTTCCTACTGCTTCCTTTCATTGGCCTCTAACTGTTCAATCTTGGGTTGAGTTCTCTTATCTTCTTGTGTCCGGGCTTCAGTGATCCTGACCCACCTAGCCTGACTTTCTTGCAGATAGAGCTCAGTCCTAGCCTTCTGAATTTTGGCTTCTTTACAAGCATTCTTCAGTATTTGTTCCCCATCTCTTGCTTTTCTAATGTAGTCCTCTGTTTTCTCAATCTTGGCCAGATGCTCCACCCTAAGCTTCTCCAGTCTCTCAATGTCCAAACGGCCATCACTTCTTTCCCAAAGAGTTTTCTTCAAGGCTTGAGACAGATTTTCATTCCTTTCCTTCAGCTTCTCAAATTCTTCCAGGCTGACAGTTGCTGCAGGTTGTACTGTAGAGGGTCCAGGCATGTCCTCCAAGGTGAAGGGCATTCTAGTAATCTGAGCTCTAGCATGGGACCAGTCATAGTACTGAGCTGAAGCAACATTATTACACCTTCCAAGAATAGCCATCCATTTTGTCTGAATGTTGTCCCAAGCCCAGGATGCTTGCCTGACAACAGCTGAATTAGGCTTTACTTCACAATACAGGGTCTCAGCTAAATCTTGCACTCTAGGAGGGTGAACCAAAGCATAGCCCAGTTGTCTCTTAAACAGAAAAGGATTGTAGTTGATGCAACCCTTTACTCCCATTAGAGGTACATTTGGGTACTGCCCACAGCTAGTGATAATGTCCTTGCCTTTGGTGCTCTAGGTGCACCATCTGATATCATCTGAAGTCAAAGCAATGAGCCTCTTAGCCCAATTCTTCTGTTGGTGAGGGTTCAAGAAGGCATCTGATTTAGGTAGGTGTCTGAGCAGCCAGGTGTGAAATAGAGGAGCACAACATCTCACCAACTTCCCCCTTTGTTTCTCATTCCTTTGATGGATGGAGTAATAGAAATCTCCCAGCAATGTGGGTACTGGGTTCCTCAGAAGGAAGAGATGAATGGCATTCTTGCTGACAAATTTGGGCTCATCTGCAAACAGTATAACCCCATATATGCTGAGGGCTAACAGTGCACAGACTGCCCTCCATTCTCCCAAGGAGGCTTTCAGGATGGCCTGAGAAATCAAGAAGTCTAAGTGTAATCCAGGGATCCCAGCTTTTGTTGTCATGCTTTGCTCAATCAAAGCAGGCTCCAAGTACAACGCTTTTGCTACTTCTCCATTGCTGGGAGAAGTCATCTCTGGGTTGAAAGGGACTCCACCCCTGATAGGCACTCCAATCAATGAAGAAAACTCTTCCAGCAGAGGTCCTAACTGGAAGTCTGAAAAGGTGAAACATCTCAAGGGAGGGTCATAAAACTGCAGGCATGTGGGGATCATGCTCCTCTGAGTAGGGTCAAGGTCCATAACGATATCCAGGATACCTCCATAATGATCTCTAAACAATGGGATATGGTCAGGTGTGATAAGTGACTGGACCTGCCTGATGCCAGTCAACACAGGCTCAAAGAAATGGTAGGATATGTTGCTCTTCCTAGGAGTAGTCATGAATGTTGTTGAAGAAGGTGAAGACAAGTGCTGATGAAGATCAAGACTGATACTGGAGATGAACCACTGATAGGATGATGCTGGTGATGATGAAGATAGCTGAAGCAGATAACTGATGAAACAGAGGTCTATGCAGAAGAAGGGGTCAAAACCAAACCAGATATAACGTGGATACCCTGAAAAACAAATTAAACAAATGTCAAATGATGCAAATGATGAGTATGCAAATGATATGCAAGGGTTTGTGATCAAGCTGGATCTGATTATCTGTCTTGATATAGGTCTATGTATGTTCAAGAAGTCCAGATGGAGGTTCAGAAATCCAGTAACCAAGGTGGGGGACTCAAATAAAGAGTCACATGTCCAGGGTTAAATCACAAGAATTGTCCAAAATGATGTACTCTTAACCAAAACAAGTAACAGGGTATGATGTGGCCAATGGTACCTGCAAACCTGTAAACAGCCCAACCCCCTCACAGGTAAAGTTCTAAAACAAGGATCCTCAGACTTGGATCAGTTATGAGAAGTGTAAACACTTCTAACCCGGAGGTACAGTGTTTACAATAACCATAAAAGATCCTCCTCTAATTCACCTCAGCTTCTGAAGGTCATAATAAAGGTCATCCAGACTTAGCAGGCTTCCCAGATAGCCCTAGCACTACAGGAAATCTGTAGCACAGAGTTCTCAAGAAGAAACCCATATCTGAACCGTGTTTCATATTCCCACACCAAACCGAAATGGAATGGGAAAGAACATGAACCACTCTAGCCTAGGTGTCACTCAGGTCCCAGGTATAGGACCTTAAACTCTCAATGGAAACCCCACCCACCAAAACAGAAACCAGATCCAGCAATGATAATGACGGTATGAAATATGTAAAACTGTAAAGGAAAGCAATAAATAAAGCTGTACATAAAGCAATAAATAAAGCACAATACAAACACAATTAGCACATAACACCCCAGTAAACACAAATCAGCAAGCGCTAGGAGGAACCCACAAAAAGAACCAGAAGCCCTGGTTACAGTATAAGGGTCCCCAACAGAGTCGCCAAGTTGTCGCTCCCACCAAATGACACCTGGTTAGAAGGGGTACAGACGCGAACGGTCGGTGAAAGGAGAGGGAATGAATAGAGTCGCCAGCTAGGCATTTTTATCCCGAAGGAAAGGTAATGCTGCATAAACCTAGAAAGATATGGATAAGACGGTTGCGAACCAGAGATACTGAGAAAGGGGGTTGGTTACAACCTGGGAAGGTATTATCACCCTGATTGTCCGTCATACTCGACGGGATCCACGCTTAAAAGATTTGTGTTTTAAAGGGGTAGTGTCAGTGCAATTTGTGTATCAAAGCTGGAAAGAATGCAAGTGTCAGTGTAAAAGAAATGTGAAGTGTATAAGAGTGAAATGCTCAAGACTATGAGGCTCAAAGAATAATGCTGGAAGGAGGGGGGGATATACAGAGACTTTTGTTCGTTAACTGTTAAGTTATGCCTACGTATCCTCTCGTGCAATGAGGAAGTCAGAACACCGTAGTTCGACTCAAAGAGACTGAAAGATAAATTGACTTGTGAACTGCTTACTTGTCTATGCTCAAGTGCATGACCTGTCTGGCTCAGGTGCAAACTGTCTTGCATTAGACGGAAGAAGCAAGTTCTCGTTTGTGAATGAGTGTGATGAGAAAAGAATCCCGAAGGAGACGATTATTGTTTGTTTTGGTGTTTTCAATCTTTTATTGCCTTTTGAAGTTTGTCATAAGAAAATGAGCTTAAGCCTAAACCAAGGGTTAGTAAACTCATCACATCTTCCCTCTGATTAGGGGTAATGAGAATACCTTAAGTGTGAAGTAAACACCTCACACTTAATCACCATGATGTAGGATTAAGATCATTAACCTACTTGCATTTATTAGATGTTTTTGTTGTTTTTGTTTAGTGTTAAGTAATGAGTTTAAGCCATAATCAGGGATTTAATGGACTCATTACACCATCCTAATAGAAGGATAATAAATAAGAACATTTAAACTGAGGAAGGCTCCTCAACTTAATCCATGATTAGGGATTAACCTCATGACAAAACAAAGCCTTTATTAAATGTATTTTAGTTAATGATAAGATTAAGAAATGGATTTTATGGTTTGTAAGACAACTTGAGGAGGACTTGTCCATTAACACTAGGGTTAGTCCTTCTTAACAAATTAAGGAAGAATTAGAACCCTAATGCAAGGCCCAAGTTACAAGCTTGATGTCTTAGTGATTATTAGATGGATTGATTAAAGGATTTAAACACATTAAGGGTTTAATATTTAGGATTAAAGTTATACACTCCATCCTAATAGAAGGATGCAGGCATAAGCTTAATCACAAAACCTTAAAACCTTTAGGGTTTAGTCCTTGATTATGAGATGAGAAGAGGAGACACAAAGATGACACAAAGGTAAAACTAATGGGGGACTAATCAAACCCTAAATGTTATCATACTTGGAGATCCTAGGGTTTGTGAGTCTTAAGGGAGAAAGAATCTTCAAAGAGCCACCAGGAAAGAAACAGATGCAAGGAGGAGAAGCAGCAAGAAGCAAGACAACTTGCTTCACTTAAGAAGACAAGTTGCTTGAAGAAAGAAAGAGGAGAAGGAGCATGAATGAGCAAGCTCACTCTAAAGCAAATACAAAATGCAGAAGTGATACATAAGAGAGATGAGAAGAGATTGTGAGAAGTGAAGGCAAATTCACTTCTCAAAACAACTTACCACCTGAAAAGTTAGCAAAGGAGATGAAATGTGATGAGAATGAGATGAAATGAAATGATGCAAACCAAAGTCAGAAGCATAAACATGATGTTAATGATGCTAAGAGATGATGCAAACACATGTCAAGAGTTGTGGGTGATCATACAAGGACGAGGATGCAAATGAAGCATGCTTTGAACCATAAAAGTTCATGAAAGTTTATGAAATGGAATGAATGCATAACATGGAAAATGAGTGATGCAATGATCAAACATGATTCTAATATGTCCTAAGATGTCTTATATGTCATGAGGATGCACAAAATGTCATGGCAAGTTCATGTATGCAAGAAAATGGGAGATGGATGCAAATGAAGGCAAGAATTAAGGTTTATACATAACATGCAATGCAAAATTCAAAATCAGAAGCAAAGGGCATGATAAAAATTGAAAGTGGGATCAAAGGAACCCTAACCCTACACAAGTTCACTGCCCAAAGGAGGGGACCTAAGTTTTAACCTAATGGGAGTTATGATTTTCTTAAGTCAACTAGGGTTTCAAGGCACTTCAAAAGGAAAAATGCTCATTAAATTGAAAATGAAAGATAAATTCAAACCATTTTTACCCTAGAAACTAAATGATAAGAAGGATGCAATGCAAGAAGAACCATCATCAAACTCTTCATGGTTAGGCAGAATGAATTTTTTCAAGTTAGGATCAAAATATTGCCTTTAAACAACTTTAATTCCAATGAAAATTGTCAAAATAGGTCAAGAACCAAAAGAAATTTGTTTTGCGAGTTTGATAATGTTTCTAAATGTTTTAAAATGCAATGTGAATTTTCTTGTGATTTTTAAATACCTAAATGCATTTTTAATTAATTAATTTTCATTAACTAATTAAAAATAAACATTTAAATGATTTAAAAATGTTTTTTAATGCAAAAAATGAAAATAAAAATATTTTTGGGTTCTGAAAATTAATAAAAGGTTTGACAAAAAATTTCAGAATTTTTTAATATGTTTTGCTATTTTTAAAAATTCGTGTAAATAAAACGCAAATAAAATGAAATAAAACTAATTAAATGGAGAAGTATGCAAAAGGGAAGGTTCAGATTGAATCTGGGCTTGAACCCATTGACTTGGCGCGCAATCCTACGGCCCAAGTTCAAACTTCTCTAAACTTTATTTAATATTTAATTAAACCTAGATTAAACTAATTAATCCTGATTAATGGCTAATGGGAAGATCTGGTCCACACAAACACGCGCGGGAAGGCCCATCTGATGGCTCACATTCAAAATTGGCTTAAACCCTAATTAGGGTTAATAACTTTCAGACGGCCGGAACAGTGGTTCCGGTCGTCTTCTCCGGCGAATCAAAAACCCTAGCTTCTCCTATAGGTTACCAAACATCAAATTTCTTCCACAAAAATGATCCTCTCACTCTTCTAAACATAAACCCTCTCCTGAAACTCATTTATTTTACCTCACAAGCATGAATCGAAGCAAAATGCAAAACACGGGCAAATGTTCAGAGACATCATACATGATGGTTTCTTCACCATTTTCAAAAGTAAACACATTTTCATGATCAGGGGAACATATAGCATCATAAAAGAACTTAAAAACTAGCTTCTGGGAAAAAAGTTCTTCATGTTACTTGAGATGAAGACACTCTGATTTTGAGCTTTCTGGGCTCTCCCTTTGTGCAAGCCTGCTTCTTTGAACCTCCTGATGATGGAATGAAGCTTAGAAAACTTGGGGAATGGCTGGTTTGAAGGTTTCAGCTATGGTATAGCAGAAATGGAGGTCTTTGTGTGTGATGATTCAAGCTGTTTCAGGGGGTGATTCTTGTTCTATGGATTATTTGTGGTTTGTTGGTGAAGAGATTTTGGATTTTTGATGGCTTAGGAGGGAGTTTCGAAGAGGAGAAGTTTTGGACAGATTTTGTGCAAGCTGGATTGTGGGAGGTTTCTGGCTTGTGTGTGGTGTGTTTTGAGGTGCTTGAGGTCCACATATTAGACTCTGATTGGGCAGAGAGTTGGTGGTGGCACAGTGTGATTGGCATGGGCAAAATGCAAAAAGTCAAGATCTTGTGTACTATGAGTATGGCTCGGGTCAGAGGAGATCTTACGGCTTGTCCTGCCTTAGCTTGAGTCAAGGAAGGCCTTTCGATCTGATTTTGTGAGCTGGCTGGTCTTTATCAAGGGTTTCCAAGGTTCTTGCATATTTCCCTCTTTGAGTTTTCTTATGGACCAAGGCAAAGAAACTTGTGATATTTTGGGCAAAATGCAGCAACATGAGCCATATGAAGTTGCTAGAATGATTTGAGATCAATTAGTGTTCAATTCAAGCATGAGAAGTTCTTTTTGCAAAGATTCAATTTTTGAAGTTTCATGAGAAAAGTGCCTTATGCAACTTGTAATCCAAGTCCTGCAAATGAGAAATTCTTGGCACAAATCTGACTTTTAGGCATTGCATTGTGTTGTATGATGATTAGAAGCCAATTTGAAGTCACAAATTGGTTTGGCAAGGGTTTTTGCAAGTTTCCCTCTTTGGTGCAAAAGTGAAAATTTCATGATTTTTTTCAACTTTGCAAGGCCATAACTTTTGATCCAAAATGAATTAGAATGATTTCTTGTACTTTTGAAAAGGGAATGATCCAATCTACAACTTTCATGACCAAAGTTTTTCCATTTGAAGCATTTTTGAATCAAAAAGAGAAGGTTGAAAAACTTTCCCAAAATGGCAAGTTTTCATTACAAGTTACTTTCCCAAAAAGGCAACTTTGCAAATGGCTTGAAATTCTTCAATTTTGTGAACTTCTAACATCTTCTATGATCAACTAAAGATCATACACATTCAAAATGATGGAGAACACCCTTTGGTTGGGTCATTGGGGGTCTCAGATGCCCTGATTTTGCACTGACTTGCTCAAGAAGTCATCTCTTGATCAGATGCCTTCCCCATTGAATTTCTTCATGAAAATTGATATGCATGATCCTCATAACATATAGAGACCAATAGAAACAAGAATGACCAAAAAATTTGGAGTTATGGCCTCTAAAACCAAAACCCTAATTTTAGGTCATCTGTGCAGTTAAACCTGGCTCTGCTTCCATACCTTTCTCAGTTCTTGTGATTCTTTGACTTTCTTGACCTTGTGGGGATATAATATGATGCTTGAACATACATGGACCCCTTGGAGATGATTGAAGACCTTTGGAGTGGCTCAGATAGCTCAGGGACGGCTCAGATCATAAACCCTAGATGCAAATGATTTAGAAACAAATGTAGTGAAGCAAAAATGCAATATGAGATGCTATGATTGAACCTATTCTATATGAAAAGGTCACAAGCCATGGTGAAATGAGTGAGGGAAAATTTGGGGTGTTTACAGGCATTAACCTCATGACAAAACAAATCCTTTATTAAAGTGGATTGATTAATGGTAAGATTAAGAAGTGGATTTTATAGTTTGTAAGACAACTTGAGGGGGACTAGTCCATTAACACTAGGGTTAGTCCTTCTTAACCAATTAAGGAAGAATTATAACCCTAATGCAAGGCCCAAGTTACAAGCTTGATGTCTTAGTTATTATTAAAGTGGATTGATTAAAGGATTTAAACACATTAAGGATTTAACACTTAGGATTAAAGTTATACACTCCATCCTAATAGAAGGATGCAGGCATAAGCTTAATCACAAAGCCTTAAAGCCTTTAAGGTTTAGTCCTTGATTAAGAGATGAGAAAAGAAGACACAAAGGTAAAACTAATGGGGGGACTAATCAAACCCTAATTGTGATTATGCTTGGTTATTCCTAGGGTTTATGAGGCTTGCAAGAAGTCTTCAAGGAAAAGCCACCAAGGAAGAAGAAAGATGGAAGGAAGAGAAACTGAAAGAAGCAAGACAACTTACTTCACTTAAGAAGATAAGTTGCTTTGAAGAAAGAAAGTGAGGAGGGAACATGAATGAGAAAGCTCACTCTAATACACAAGTAAAATGCAGCAATGATGCATAAGAGGGATGAGAAGAGATTGTGAGAAGTGAACGCAAATTCACTTCCCAAACACTTACCACCTGAAAAGTTAGCAAAAGGAAATGAAAGGAAATGAGATTGAAATGATTGCAATGAGGCAAACCAAAACCAGAAACATGTTCATTATGCTAATGATGCAAAGAGATAGCATAAATGTATGTCATGATATGGGGATGATCGTACAAAGGATGGGAATGCAAATGAGACATGTAAGAAGCGTGAAAGTTCATGAATGCATATGAAATGAAATGAAAGCAAGAACATGGCAAATGGATGATGCAATGATCAAACATGATTTCAATATGTTCTAAGATGTCTTATATGTCATGTGGATGCACAAAATGTCATGGCAAGTTCATGTATGCAAGCTTATACAAGATGGATGCAAATGAAGATGCAAATTAGGGTTATATGAACATATGAGATGCATAATTCAAAAACAGAAGCAAGAAATGGGATAAAAAATTGAAAATGGCCTTAAAGGAACCCTTAGCCTATACAAGTTCACTGCCCAAAGGGGAAGGTCAGAAGCTAAACCCTAAGGTACTTATGAATTTTCTAAGTTTCTAGGGTTTTAAGGGTGATCCTAAAGGTAAAATGCCAAACAAATTGAAAATGCATTATAAAAATGAAACAAAAATGTTTTTAGGAACTTGAAACTATGCACAACACAATGCAAAAAGAACCATTCACAAACTCACTTTGGTTCAAAAGTTATGAATTTTTGAAGTTAGGGTTAAAAATATTCAAATTTAAGAACCCTAATTCAAATGAAAATTGTCAAAGTATGATCAAAACCAAAAATAAATTTGTGTTGTGAGTTTGTAAATGTTTGTAAATGTTTGAAAAGGCTCTCTGAATTGTTTTGGGATTTTTAAATACCTAAATGTATTTTTAATTAATTAATTTTCATTAACAAATTAAAAATAATCATTTAAATGATTTAAAAATATTTTTTAATGCAAAAAATATAAATATAAATATTTTTGGGTTCTGAAAATTTATAAAATGTTTGATAAAAATTTTCAGAATTTTTTGATGTGTTTTACTATTTTTTAAAATTCGTACAAATTAAATGAGAAAAAATGAAATAAAAACTAATTAATTGAAAAGTATGTTGATCTAAGTGAAGGTGCGTAAAACACAAGGAAGGGGGGTTGGAATTGGGTTTTCTTTAACAACTAAAAATAATTTCTAATGAAAAGTTGATTTATCCTGGTTCGTTTGAACTCAAACTACGTCCAGTCCACCCGCCAAGGTGATTTTGCCTCTATCACTGAGGTCTTAATCCACTATTCAATAAATGAATACACACACTGACCTACAGTCAATGTCCTCTTGAGTCTTTTGACTGAATCTAGTCACTCAAGGGATTTTACTTAACTATTACAATAATAATATAGTAACTATTTTGCTTCTAATAAAGCTAAGATCACTAAGTGAATGTTACAATATTTAGCACAAAAGAATCAGTCTTTTTCTCGTGAGTGTATTGCATCAAATCTTCAATTTGATTCCTTTATATAGTTCTTGAATAATTGTAGCCATTTGAGACATCTTGAGCTAATATAGGATATTAGTTAATACCATAAATTCCTTCCATAACAAGAGATACTTGTCTTTACCATTAATTAAAATATTCTTTAATTAATGTCTTCATTATGAAGATCATCATCTTCTAGATGTAATATCAGAGATAATAAAGTCTTGATGCGCAGCCTATTAAACCATGTCATTAAATGATGGATTCTTCATTAAGTGTATCTTCTATATATGGCTCAATGTATCTTCTAGTAATGCACGTCTCCTTTAATTAACTTCCTCTTCTACACATATAATAAAGAGGGTTATTAGAACTTCTATTCTTGCATAATAATATTTGTTATCATCAAAACTCTTAGAGGTTTAGAACCATAATTGTTCTAACAATCTCCCCCTTTTTGATGATGACAAAACATTTATTTAGATTTTGAGAATAGAGTTTAATAGGATTAGAAAAACTCTCTTTGATTAAATAAAATTAGATATTTCTATTAGAGGTTTCTTCAGAAGTTTTATCCTTCACAAGTTTCATTAGCCTTAGCTCCCCCTGAGTTGATTACTTGACCTGTTTCTATTATAGAATCACAACTCAAATAGTTTTATTAGAATTTTGTATGTTAGAGGCAAATCATGATAAACTGCTATAGATCAGGATCTTCTACGTTTCTCCCCCTTTTTGTCATAATCAAAAAGAATAAATGCAGAAAGAACGCAAGAGTATAGAAGCAAAATAAGTGTTCATTAAACAAAATTAAAAGCCAATAAGAACATAACCAGTAGAGCTTAAAAAGTCATGAAAAACAGAAGATAAAACAGAAAACAATAAGCAGAAGATAAACAGAAAATCAGGGATGCATCTTAGTAACTAAGGCCTCCAGAAGAGACTTGATCTCAGAGGATGACTCCACTTGCTTTCCAATCATCGTCTTTAACTCAGCAGTGGTTTCATCTTGCTTATCCAGCCTTTGCTTAACCATCTCATTTTCTTTCTTCAATTCTTCCAAGGTCTTCAGAACAAGATTGGTTGACAGAGGTTCTTCATCTTCTGGAGCAGCTTGATTCTCAGAAATTTCTTCAGTTGCTGGTGATTGAGCAGATTCAACATCCTGACCTTCTTCAGAAGGTACCAAAACCATTTGAAGACCAGAGTTTGAATCCAGAGGTTCTGACTCTGTCCAGGGTTTGTTGTCCAGCAGAAATGGTTTATTATGTTCAATGTTTGAAACAACTGCCTTGAGATACTCACAGAAGTTCTGATGAGCAAGGTCATAGCAGATGTCCTTTAGCTTTTTGGTTTCAGAATTGAACCATTTTCTGAACTTGGACCACAGAAATTCAGAAGCATCTGGGTCAGGTAGTTCTGAGCAAGCAACCTTCAGATCCTCTATCCTGAATTTCATTTCTGTTTCAAAAGCAATAAGTAGTGCAGAAATGTCTGTTTTTGTGGGTTTTGGTTTTGGTGTTGGTATGGCAGTTTTATTTGAGACAGAGGATAATTTTTGTAGAGCTTCAATATTGACAGAGGTTCTAAGGGGATTTTCAGTTTCAGATTCTTCTGGTGGTGTGTCAGGGATGGTGATGAAGGTTGGTGAGTTAGGAGGGGTAAACTCATAGGAAGACATGGAACTTTCTCTTATTGGTGAAAGATTAAAAACAAGGCCATCAGAATTTATTGGTTGGAAACTGCTATGGTGGTGTGTTTCAAAAGTATCAGAAGATGGGATTTGTTCAGATTCAGGGGGTTGGAAATCATCAATGTCAGACAGAACATGTTGAAGTGCAGTGTGTGTTTCAGCTGATGGTGAACGGTCTATATCAGATAGGGGGGTTGTGTCAATAGGGATATCAAAATCTGACAGGGTTTGTGGTTGACGGGGTTCATTTTCTGGTGGATAAAGTCAGGATAATATGGATGAAATAGCAGAGGTTGCAGGTATGACAGAGGGAATAGGGTTAGAAGGTGGAATAGGTTCAGAGGATGGAGTTGGTTCAGATGATGGAGTTGGTTCAACAGTGAAATTTTGGGATCAGGTACGTGATGTCGAATGAGATGTTTAAACACTTGAAGAATTAAACAAAACTTAAAGTGCAGGTAAATTAAACAGCACAGGAAATTGTTAACCCAGTTCAGTGTATCACCACACTTACATCTGAGGGCTACCAAGCCAGGAAGGAAATCCAATATAAGTAATATTAATTCTGGACTTAAACCACTCAGTTTAATCCCTCACTTAATATCTACCCAAGGCAATTTCTACCTAATACACAACTTAGATATGAGTACCAACTCACTCCCCCTCAATCACACAGTGATATATTACAATGTTTAATAAAATTGAAGTCACACTTCAAACACAACAGCTTGATCTTACTTCATAGTTTCAATCAAGACACAATTCACTTTTGCTTAAAAGCTCATAAAGTGATACACATATACAACCTGCTATTAAAACACAAACACCTTATTTAGTCTTCTTAATTTCGTACTCTATTCTGAGATTTTCTGTTGCTTAAATAGATGCTTGGATTTTGGGCTTTCTGTAGGTTATCCAATCCTGATACGCATGTTGTCATCACCTTGAATTAGGGTTTGTTACTTCCTTGATTCTAGGTGAGTCAGTTCTTTTGTTATACTGAAATCATATAACCAATCTCCCTACAGATGCGCCTTCTACTGTTTTATCCATTCACAATTAATTCCAGATAAATTCCCTGAATTTACTCAGTTCTGTTAAGCATTATTTAATTCTGGTAGCAGGTTTGAGATGTCACAACATCTGGTGTGACATCCTGAAATCTGAACTTACTTCATTAACTTATACAATGTCACAACATCTGGTGTGACATCCTGAATTAAGTTCATTAACTTATACTCTGTTTGATAATGTCACAACATCTGGTGTGACATCCTGAACTAAGTTCAACACTTCTTGTTGGTCAAAAATTCTGCCAATTCTAAACATCTACAAACTCCCCCTTTGGCTAATTTTTGGCTAACACAATCTTCTGGTTTTATCAGAGTGCAGCAGAGTTTCATTTATCAGAGTGCAGCAGGGTTCTTTTCTGTTTTAATCATATGAGAGTTTGCTCCCCCTCAAACCTGTATGTATTCTGACTTGTTCAAGAGAATTAAAAAAAACTTAGTTCAAAAGCAGATATTAAACAGACAAACGGCTTGTTCATTAATCATGTAAACTGCAGCAGACATTGTTGTTGTTCTATTCTCTTCTCCCCCTTGTTAGACATAAATTGGGGCCAAATTACATAAGCAGACAGAAATATAAAATCAAAATTACAATGCTGATACAGTACACTTTCCTCACACATTTTCACTCAGAATCTTCATATTCAGTATCTTCCTCTTCTTCAGATTCATCATCAGAGTCAGCAGCCTTCTGAGCACTCTCTTCCATTTCCAGCCTTTGAATAATTTCCTCAAGCTTTTGCTTCCTGGCATCCAGCTCTTTGCAGGTGTTCTTCAGTTCTGTAATCAAGGCAGCTTTGGATATGGGAGTCTTTGCTTTTGAAGGTCCAGCAGATGTCCCAGTGGGAGCTTCAACAACAGCAGCATGATGGCTTAAGAACAGCTTGTAGTGGAAGGCCAGAGGACTTTCTCTTTTGCAGATTGAATCCTTCTCAGTGAGGATACCTGGATACTGGCTGAGGATGATTCCACATAGCAGAGATGGAAAAGCAATAGGCAGCTTTGTTGCTGATGTTCCTGCATGCTTTAGTGTTTGATCAAATATATAAGCCCCAAAGTCCAGCTTTGTTTGGGTGCCCACAGCATAAATGAATCTTCCCATTCCAGTTGCTATTGAAGAGGTATGATTGGTAGGGACCCAGTTGACAGTATCAATCCTATGCAACATTGCATACTTCCTTGTAAGCAAGCTAACAGAAAGTTTGCCCTTGACTGGCCAAGTTTTGACCTGATTGGTAGTGATGACCTTGCAAATTTGGTTGTCTGTCTTCCCCAGCTCATTAGGTCCATCAGATTCTCTCCCTAGGTAATGATTGATAACCCTAGGAGAGAATTCCACACATATCCCTCTTACATAGACTTTTCTGAATTCATCTGACTTACCATCAGCACAATCCTCTTGTAGGTTGACAATGAACTCCTTGACTAGCAGCTCATAGCAGGGTGAAAAATTTGAAATTGTTTTGAATAAACCAGCAGATGAAATTAGGTCTATTACCTCAGTGCACTCAAGTGCATTGCTGCCCAGCTCTCTTTCAAGTGCCACCCTTCTTTGGTATACATATTTCCATCTGCTCACACTTGACACATGATGGAATGACACATTGTCCAGAGGAGCTTCTGGAACAGCAGAGGTAGACCTTGAAGGTGTTGGTTTCTTCTTTGGTTGGGATGTTGGGACATCCTCTTCAACATCTGAATCTGGTGGAGTTACAGCTTTCCTCTTTTGTGTATTCACCTTGCTCCATTGTTTAGTTGGTCCAAATACCACTTTGGCCTTGTCTTTCTTTGGAGTAGGCTGCTTCTTTTCAGGAGTTGCATGTCCTGCAGTCTTCTTCCCCTTCCTAGCCCTAAGCCTTTTGGCTATGCTAGGGTCCACAGATGCAATGATCTATGTGTCAGAGTCATCATCTATGGCTTCAACAGGAGGAGGTTGGGAAGTCTCCTCTTCAGCAGGAGGATCAACAGAAGCTTGATCATCAGTGGCTTCATCATCATCATCATCATTAGTTGAGGCCTTGTTCTGGTCCTCAGATGTTTCAACATCTACTGGGACATCCTATTGAATAGGAGTGTCCTCTTCAGCTTTATTGCTCTGTTCTTCTTGTGGAGCTGGCATGGTGTTCAGGGGAACAGATATACCACTCACAACTCTTTGTTCAGATAGAATCCTGTTCACAAGATTCTTAATAGAAGCATCCACATATTCAGAGGCTTTGGGGGGGGGTGTTTGAGGATGAAGGAATCCCTTTGACTTTGCTGAATACAGGTTCCTTTTCTCTTCTCACATTTGGAGTTCTAGGCTTTTGAGCAAGAGGAACACTTCCTCTGATTTCGTCTATGGGAGTTGTATCCATAGGTACCATAGAGATTGGGGTTGCATGCACCACATATTCTTGGTTGAGGTTTTCATCAGTGAGGTTAGGGTTTTGATGTTGAGACATTTTCGAATGTGGTGGAAAAAGAGTTTAGGTTTTATTGATTTTGATGAGCTCTGAAAATCAGCTATAACATGCAATTTGTTTTGAGAAGATGATGAGGAGATGAATAGCTGAGAGCAAGCTGGAGCTTTTATAAAAGTCGTTACTTGGAGAATTTTAAAGAGTGGAATACACAGAGTTTGTGACCAGACTGGTGTTGCCATCTGGTGATCATGCCACACGATGTCATAGGACATGTTGGCACTTCTCCATAACTTCTATATTTCACATAAGCAGATTCCCAATTTACCTCTTAGGTTTTCAAATTGGGTAGCATCCAAAGCTTTAGTAAATATATCAGCCAATTGCAGATTTGTGGCTACATGTTCTAATGAGATCACCTCTCTTCCATAAGATCTCTGATGAAATGATGCCTGATATCAATGTGCTTTGTCCTGCTGTGTTGGATAGGATTCTTTGATATGTTAATAGCACTTAAATTGTCACAGTACAATGTCATGACATCTTGTGGGACATTGTATTCAGTGAGCATTTGCTTCATCCAAACCAATTGTGAACAACTGCTACCAGCTGCAATATATTCAGCTTCAGCAGTGGATAAGGATACACAATTTTGTTTCTTACTGAACCAAGAAATCAAATTGTTTCCTAGAAAGAAGCATCCTCCTGATGTGCTCTTTCTATCATCAACACTTCCAGCCCAATCAGCATCACAAAAGCCAGTGAGAATTGGTTCACATCCATGGGAGTACATTATGCCATAGTCACAAGTACCATTGACATATTTTATAATTCTCTTAACCTGGTTTAGATGGCTAACTCTTGGATCAGCTTGATATCTTGCACATACACCTACTGCAAAGGCTATATCTGGTCTGCTAGCAGTCAGATATAATAGGCTTCCAATCATGCTTCTGTATAAGCTTTGGTCCACCTTTTCACCCTTGTCATCCTTTGTCAGCTTTAAATGAGTGGGGGCAGGTGTTCTTTTGTGACTTGCACTGTCCATCCCAAACTTTTTGACAGTGTTCTTTGCATACTTGCTTTGGGATATGAACATGGAGTCTTCCATCTGCTTGATTTGTAGTCCAAGAAAGTAGGTTAGTTCTCCTACTAGGCTCATCTCAAATTCAGATTCCATTTGAGTGACAAAATGTTTAACCATCCTGTCTGACATCCCACCAAAGACTATGTCATCTACATATATTTGAGCAATCATGACATTTCCTTCTTCATCCTTCACAAACAAGGTTTTGTCTATTCCACCTTTCCTGTATCCTTGTTTTGTGAGAAAAGTAGTCAGCCTTTCATACCATGCTCTTGGAGCTTGCTTCAGACCATAAAGAGCCTTCCTTAGTTTGTATACATGATCTGGATAGCTTGGATCAACAAATCCCTTAGGCTGCTCCACATATACCTCTTCATTAAGATATCCATTTAGAAAGGCACTTTTCACATCCATTTGAAATAGCTTGAACTTCAGCATACAAGCAATTCCTAAAAGTAGTCTGATTGATTCAAGCCTTGCTACTGGTGCAAAGGTTTCATCAAAGTCTACTCCCTCAATTTGTGTGTATCCTTGAGCTACAAGTCTATCTTTATTCTTTGTAACAACTCCCTGCTCATTTGACTTGTTTTTATACACCCATTTAGTTCCAATCACATTTATGTCATCAGGTCTAGGAACAAGATCCCACACTTCATTCCTTGTGAACTGGCCTAATTCTTCTTGCATAGCACAAATCCACTACTCATCATCAATGATCACATTTATTGACTCCATTATAACCTTGGTTATGGAGTTAAATACTCTATAGGCTCTGCTATTTATGGAGTATCCAAGAAAAATCCCTTCATCACTTTTAGGATCCATCTTTCTTCTTTGATCCCTATCAGCCAGAATGTAACAATTACTTCCAAACACATGGAAGTATTTGACTGTAGGTTTTCTGCCCTTCCAGATTTCATAGATGGTGGACAAGGTTCCTTTCCTTAGAGTGACTCTATTATGAATGTAACAAGTTGTGTTCATAGCTTCAGCCCAGAAGTACAATGGTAACTTTTTAGCATGGATCATAGCTCTTGCTGATTCTTGGATAGTTTTGTTCTTCCTCTCAACAATCCCATTCTGTTGAGGGGTGATAGGTGAAGAATATTCATGATTGATTCCTTCTGAAGAACAGAAATCTGAAAATTTTTTATTCTCAAACTCCTTTCCATGGTCACTTCTTATTCTGACCACACAGCTTGCTTTTTCTCTTTGTATTCTTTGGCACAAATCGTTGAATACATCAAACACATCAGACTTTTCTTTAATAAGATTTATCCATGTATACCTTGAAAAGTCATCAACCACCACATAGGCATACCTTTTTCCACCAAGGCTCTCAACCTGTATTGGTCCCATAAGATCCATATGCAATAATTCCAAAACTTTGGAAGTTGTCAGATGTTGGAGCTTTGGATGGGACATCTTGGTTTGCTTTCCTATTTGACATTCACCACATACTTTTCCTTCATCAATCTTCAGTTTAGGAATACCTCTCACAGCCTCCATAGATATGATTTTCTTTATTCCTCTGAGATAAAGATGACCCAGTCTTTGGTGCCATAGTTTCACTTCTTCTTCTTTGGCTAAAGAGAAAGTTGAAGTGAGACTGAAATCTTGAGGTTCCCACATATAACAGTTGTCTTTAGATCTGGCTCCTCTCATGACAACCTTCTGTTCTTTATCAGACACTATACATTCAGTTTTGGTAAAGTTTACATTGTAACCTTGATCACATAATTGACTAATGTTGATCAAGTTAGCAGTTAATCCTTTTACCAGCAGCACATCATCTAATCTTGGTACATCTGGGCAGTCCAAGGTCCCAACTCCCTTGATTTCTCCTTTAGCTCCATCTCCAAAGGTTACATATCTGGATGAATGTGACTTTAAGTTTACCAGCAGATTTTTCAATCCAGTCATGTGCCTTGAGCATCCACTATCAAAGTACCAGTCTTCTTTAGCTGATACTCTGAGAGATGTATGAGCTATATATGCAACACCCTTCTTTGACCATTTTTGCTTGTTGTGAGGTTTCCTTTGATACTTCTGCCTTGTGTAGTGTCCATCTTTAGAGCTCCAAGGTTGTTTGTTGAACTTGTTCTTGGGAATGTAGCTTTGATCAGCATGAAGACTAGCTTTAGGTACCCATACTTTCTTGATGACCTCTGTCTTCTGCTTAGGGGATTGCTGATATATTTGATTTTGATGTCCATGCAGCACTTTCTTGATGACCTCTATCTTCTGCTTAGGGGGTTGCTGATGCTTCTGATTTGGATATCCATGCAACTTGTAGCAATAAGGTTTGATGTGACCAAACCTTCCACAATGATGACATCTCCATCTTTGATACTTCTTTTTCATCATGTTCTTTTCATGATGTTGGGACATCTGTTGGGACATCTTGTTTGACTTTATGGGATTTGAAGTAGTTTTGCTGGTGCTAGCCTCAACCTTTTGAGCTTTGTTAAATCCCAGTCCAGTTCTATCCCCTGAATGCTTATTGTTGTTGAGAATGACATCCAGTGTGTTTGAGCTACTGTTCAGCATTCTAACAGATTTGGACATATGTTCCAACTTGGAGTTGAGAAGGCTTACTTCACTTTTCAAAGTGTCAATGATCTCTAGATTACTTGTTTTTTCAGCCTTTAATGCCTCAATCTGCTTCTTCTGCTTTATATTCTCCATGCATACTTCAGTGCTCCTCTTACACAACATCTTGTATGATTCTTCAAGCTCTTCAAAAGTCAGCTCCTCATCACTGGATCCACTTTCAGATTCACATACTCCAGCTAGAGCAGTGATGTGCTTTGTTGATTCTTCTTCTGAATCACATTCTGAGTCTTCATCAGACCAGGTCACAGAGAGACCTTTCTTCTGCTTCTTTAGATAGGTAGGGCATTCATTTCTGATGTGACCATATCCTTCACATCCATGACATTTAATCCCTTTTTCTTGGTTGATCCTCTCATCATAATTTGTCCTTCTATCATAAGGTCTTTTATTCTCAGAAGAGTTTGAATTTCTTCCACTTGGTCTGGACCTGATATACATTCTTTTGAGAATCTTGTTGAATTGTCTTCCAAGCATAGCAATTATTTCTGATAAATTTTCTTCAGGGTCTGCTTCATAATTTTCTTCTTCTTTATCAGTATTTGACACCAAGGCTATGCTTTTGTTCTTCTTGACAATTGTATCATTCATTCCCATCTTAAATGTTTGAAGGGAACCAATGAGCTCTTCAACCTTCATTGTGCATATGTCTTGAGCTTCTTCTATTGCTGTAACCTTCATGTCAAATCTTTTTGGTAAAGATCTGAGAATCTTTCTTACCAGCTTTTCATCACTCATCTTCTCTCCCAAAGCACCAGAAGTATTAGCTATTTCCAAGATGTTCATGTAAAACTCATGAATTGTCTCATCTTCCTTCATTCTCAAGTTTTCAAACTTGGTGGTGAGAAGTTGAAGTCTTAACATCTTCACCTTTGATGTTCCTTCATGAGTTGTTTTGAGAGTGTCCCAAACATCTCTGGCCAGCTCACAGTGATGCACAAGTCTGAATATGTTCCTATCAATGCCATTGAATAAGGCATTTAAGGCCTTGGAATTTCCAAGTGCTGAATCTTCTTCCTCCTTGCTCCATTCTTCTTCAGGTTTCAACACTTTTGCCCCATCCTTGTTGTCTTGGACAGGGTGCTCCCATCCTTTGTTGACTGCTTTCCAAGCCCTACTGTCAAGTGATTTTAAGAATGCTACCATTCTTGGCTTCCAGTAGTCATAGTTGGATCCATCCAATATAGGTGGTCTATTTACAGATCCTACATCTCTGTCCATGTTCCCAAAATTTGCAATCCCTAGATCTCACCCAGTTAAACAGGCAGGGTGCCTGCTCTGAGGCCAATTTAAATTCTGGGATCAGGTACGTGATGTCGAATGAAATGTTTAAACACTTGAAGAATTAAACAAAACTTAAAGTGCAGGTAAATTAAACAACACAGGAAATTGTTAACCCAGTTCAGTGTATCACCACACTTACATCTGAGGGCTACCAAGCCAGGAAGGAAATCCAATATAAGTAATATTAATTCTGGACTTAAACCACTCAGTTTAATCCCTCACTTAATATCTACCCAAGGCAATTTCTACCTAAGACACAACTTAGATATGAGTACCAACTCACTCCCCCTCAATCACACAGTGATATGTTACAATGTTTAATAAAATTGAAGTCACACTTCAAAAACAACAGCTTGATCTTACTTCATAGTTTCAATCAAGACACAATTCACTTTTGCTTAAAAGCTCATAAAGTGATACACATATACAACCTGCTATTAAATCACAAACACCTTATTTAGTCTTCTTAATTTCGTACTCTATTCTGAGATTTTCTGTTGCTTAAATAGATGCTTGGATTTTGGGCTTTCTGTAGGTTATCCAATCCTGATACACATGTTGTCGTCACCTTGAATTAGGGTTTGTTACTTCCTTGATTCTAGGTGAGTCAGTTCTTCTGTTATACTGAAATCATATAACCAATCTCCCTACAGATGCGCCTTCTACTGTTTTATCCATTCACAATTAATTCCAGATAAATTCCCTGAATTTACTCAGTTCTGTTAAGCATTATTTAATTCTGGTAGCAGGTTTGAGATGTCACAACATCTGGTGTGACATCCTGAAATCTGAACTTACTTCATTAACTTATACAATGTCACAACATCTGGTGTGACATCCTGAATTAAGTTCATTAACTTATACTCTGTTTGATAATGTCACAACATCTGGTGTGACATCCTGAACTAAGTTCAACACTTCTTGTTGGTCAAAAATTCTGCCAATTCTAAACATCTACAAGCAGGAGTTGGTGCAGAAGGAATTCGTGCAGAGGGAATTTCATCAGAAGGTGTTGGGTCAGAGGGGGTTTCAAACATTTCTACTGTAACTGCTTCTACTACAGAAATGAATTTGGAGTTAGAGGCAGAAGTATTACCTGTTCTTCTGGTAGTTTTAGGAGCCTTCTGAGACGATCTTTCTCCAGCCTTTATTTTCTTGCTCCTTGCTGATGCAGCATCTGGAGTTTGTTGAGTAAGTTCTGTTGCCTTGAACATTGGATCCACACCATGTTGCTTGCAGGAATCCAAGTATCTGACCACAACCTCTGGAGGTGTGTCAGAAGAGAAGAGTGGGAAGTTCTGCAGAGGAATCTTCCTGGTGGTTATGACTTCTCTGGAGTAGAGGACAGGATCTTTCTTGATAGAAGTTATGAACTTCATCTTCTTCAGATTCTTCGCATTTAGAGGCTTACCAACATCTGTTTCTAGAAGCTCTATCTGATTTACTTCAGCCAGATAGTCCACCAACTTATTCTCACTGAGAATGTCAGATATTAAACGCCCTAGAGGAATCCAATCCCTCTTGGTTTTCTCTTCATCTCTTGTTTCCTTCACACTGTTTTTCAGATGTTGAAAAAGAGAGTGTGCAAGGTTAACCTTCTTCTATTTAGCAATGAAGTACAGCAAGAACTGCTGATCCATGTTGATATAATCTGGAGAATTTGTAGCTTTCCTGTGGCAGATGCTTTCAAGAATGATCTTGGCCCAAATTCTAAGAGGAATCTTCAGATCCTTTATCTTGTTAGAAGGTTGGCCAGAAGTGAATATTTCTTTAGCTATCAGTTTGGTATCTGACAGTTTGTCCATTTCACTACACTTGATTCCATTGCCATCAGATTCAATGAGCCTAGCAATGTGGTCTTCAGAGATTATGATTCTTTTTCCCAGCACATATTGTTGGTGTAAGCCCTAGAGGCCAATACTTTTTGGTACTTGTATCGGATTATTCGTTTAATAATAAAAGGCATTTCTTTATTATATTTGTCTTTCAGAATAATAAAGTCCCTAGAATAGTTAGTCTGTTTAATGAAATGTTAAGTGTGACTTAATCATGAGATCCCATTAAACATAAAGACATTATTCTTAAAATATCCGTAGTCAAGCTTTATTGCAAAGTGGGATAACATTAAAGCATTGAGACTATTATGAAGATAGACTGATGATCACATCTCATGGATCATGGATAAAGAGTTATCAAGTCTTGACATAGGTATAAATATTAGGAGTAATATTTATACCGGATTGACCCGCTATGAGAATACTACATAGTATGTTATGCAAAGTGTCATAAGTTATTCTCATGGTGATAATGGTGTATTACCACCCTTCGACCTGAAACCACTATGGATCCTAGATGTAGAGTCGGGTGCTTTATTGTTGATCAAACATTATCCGTAACTGGATGATCATAAAGACAGTTGATGGGCACTCCACGAAGCATGCTGAGGGACATGAGTGTCCTAGATGGAATTTGCCAATCCTGCATAACAGGAGAAATGTCTAAGGTCCCAATATTGAACTGGACAAGGATGACACAGTGTATGCCTTGTGTTCAATATAGACATAGGGGCAAAAGGGTAATTGTACAAACATATATTATCACGAAAAAGGTTTTGTCAGATCACATGACATTTTCGTGACTTGGGTAGCAGTGATGTGTTGCTAGATACCGCTCACTGTTTATTATGTTAAATATATAATTTAATATAATTACCAACGTTACGAAATCCTACAGGGTCACACACATAAGGACAGTTTGATGAGAGATAGAGAAATCAAAGGAACACCGTAAGGTACGGTGCACTTAAGTGAAAAATAGAAATTCGGATAATATAATAATAATTATTGTTATTTTATAATGGTTATAAAATAATAATAAAATAAATATATTTATTATAATAATAGTTATTATAATAATATATAATATTATTATGGATCATGTGAATTGGGCTTTTAGCCCGCAGCCCACAAGAGAGTCTATAAAAGGAACCCTTGTGATGAAGCTTTTACTTGATGCAATTTTGTTTTTGATTCTCACTCAAATAATTCCGTTCGTAAGCAGCTAGCACTGTGACCGGAAGCTGTTCGTGTGGACTGAGTAGAGGCGTTGCACTTCATCAACGCTTGTGATCGC